>CM030856.1:12395041-12585041 GCA_018105865.1 Metaphire vulgaris
TCACCCCCCCCCCTTCGGGTGGCGGCCCCCGTGGCATCTACCCCACCTGCCATACCCTCTTGTTATGCTACTGAAATCCAAAATCGCCGGATGAATGAAGATTATAAGCAGGGTTATTTTGGGGAGAATCTTTTTATTGGGGGGGGGGGCGGTAGTCCGTAAATTCTGGGGTCCCCTCCAAAAAAAGTCTGACAAGCAGTAAAGAAAAAAGGTCATCCCATACCTGAGATTGAGAGGGGTGTTGGGTGGTGGTGGTGACGGTATCAAAATGAGGGGATTTTAGGGCGGGTAAAAATATCCCTGATTATATCTCCAGATATGTCTTCAGAGAAAGACATTCTGAAGAAAGGATTTTATCCGTAGGTCGGTTATTCCTCCGATGAGGACGCTCTCCTCTCCGGAATCGAGTCCGGATGTGCGGATTCGACCGATCCCGGTTCCGGTTCCGGTCGGGAGGACGTCGAAAGCGACGACGACGACGACGACGAAGACTGCGCCGCCACCGGAAGCGAATCCGTCGTCGCAGCGGCTTCCTCCGTCTTCCGGTCGAAACCGGAAGTCGTTCGCAGACCCGAAGGTCACGTGACGACGACGACAACGGAGAAAGAAGAAAGCGCCGCCAGAACTAGAAGAAGAACCAGAGAAGAAAGAGGAGGAGGAGGAGGAGGAGGAAGAGGAGGAGAAAAAAGAAAAGGAGGAGGAGGAGGAGGAGGAGGAGGTAGACGTCGGAAGACAAGACTCCGAGGCACGACGGCGAGGACTTCCTCTTCCAGGAACCGGACTGTTCCGGATCTGGTGGACGGATCTCCGTACGTTGACCTTCTACGACTGTCGGACTTCTGTCCGGATAGCTTTCCGGTTATCCGGATGACTTACGTCAGAACGCTCATCAACTGTATGACGTCATCGAAGAGCTTTTTCCTCGATACGTCGACTGTCGGCCTGCCTTCGAGTCCCGCGTCTCCATGGTAACCGATCTCTTTTATTATTATTATTATTATTATTATTATTATTATTATTATTATTATTATTATTATTATTATTATCATTATTTTTACTATTATTATATTAGTTCAGGAATCTATTATTGTGTTAATATTATCATCATCATCATCATCATCATTTCATCATCATTATTCATTATCATCATGGAATCTCATCATCATCATCATCATCATCATCATCATCATCAATCATCATCATCATCATCATCATCATCATCATCATCATCATCATCATCATCATCATCATCATCATCATCATCATCATCATCATCATCATCATCATCATCATCATCATCATTATATTATCATCATCATTATTATTATTATTATTATTATTATTATTATTATTATTGTTATTATTATTATTATTAGTTATCGATCTTATGGTTTACTAGCTGTTTGCCCGTTTGACTTATTGCTGACAAAAAGTGCCATTTAAAAAATCCTGTGATAAAAAATTTTACGTTGCTTTACTTCGCAGGTTGACATTTAACTACACCGACGCCATCTTGGACCAATCCAGCTATGACGACGTCATCGACGAATTTCGCGTCTCGTCGAACCGGAAAGAATTCACTTCCGACGCGTCGAGAGGAAGTCTGAACAAGAACTGTCAGACTTCCGGTTCCTGCGAATCCGCCGCAATCCACGAAAACGTCACTTCCGGTCAAGATGGCGGCGACGGCGACGGCGGCGGCGGAGACATCTATATCGAATTCGAAGAAACGACCATCGCCAATGATGACGTCATCGTTTCGTCATCAACCGAGGTCGTCGTCACGGAAACGAAGACGAAGGCGCCTGGTCACGTGACGACGACGCAGAAAGAAACGCCGGATGTTGCCGGGACGTCGAGTCCAGGATTTCGAACCAACGTTTCCGCTTCCTCTCCGCGGATTCTTCCACAGACGGAGTCGGAAGATCCGGTCGGATCCGACTTCTCCATCCGCACAGACGCGCACCCCACTCCTCCCCACTACTCACAGTCAGGTCTCGACGACGGTCGACGCCGGTACGATGACGTCACACTCGACAGCGACAGCATCGGAGGTGGTGGAGGAGGAGGAGGAGGCGACGATGACGTCATCATCATCATCATCATCATCGTCACGGGAAGCGTCTTCAGGTCGGCAGGCGGCCTCCTCTACCCACACCCCGACGACGACTCTGCTCGCACCCTTCACGACCTTCGTCACATCCCCATCCGCTCCCACTCCCCCTCCCCCTCTTCCGCCGCCGCCGCCGACGACGACTGATCGGGGCGACGGTGACGTCGTCGTCGTCGTCGTCACCGGACCTTTCCCGCCGCGCGACCGACAGTTCGAGTATTCCGGGTCCGGTGGAGGAGTAGCAGGAGAAAGAGGAGAAGGTGGTGGAGGAGGGGAAGGAGGAGGAGGAGGAGGAGGAGGAGGAGGAGGAGGAGGAGAGGGGAAGGGGGCGACATGACGGTGATCAGGCAGCGGCAGAAGCTTCGCGCCCTCAACCTCGGCCTCATCGTCGGCATCGTCGCTTCCGTTGTCCTTCTCGTCGTCCTCGTCGTCCTGTCCCTCTGCACCGCCCGGGCCGTGCTCGGTCGTCGCCGGCGAAGGTCACGGACCCCGCTGACGACCCCCGCCGCCGCCGCCGCCGCCGCCGCCGCCGCCGGGAACGAGGCCGGCCCTAAGGCCTCCGCCGCCGAAGGAGGAGAAGGACATCGCACTGTGGAGTCGTCCTCGAAAGATGACAATCTCGGCTGCATCACCGATGCATCAGCCTCCGTAGCCGCCGCCGCCGCCGCCGCCGCGGGTCAGCTGATGACCTCTCCGGGGTCAAAGCCCCTAGCGACGGGGCGGTTAAGCCGAAGAATGTCGTTGAGTGGTATGTCTGATAAGCCTTTGGCAATAACCAGGAATTCATACATGTATATATATTATATATATGCATATATATACATACATATAATATATATACATATATATATATATATATATATATATATATATATATATATGCATAGATAGGCCTATCTGCTGACAAGAGCAAGTATTGCATGCATGTATATAGCATAATGCAGTAGCCGCGTGCAAAATAAGTTGACCGAATTCTGACCAATTCCTTGAAATCCTTTTCAATGAATTATAATTCTGATATCGCAAAATAAAGAACAAACAACGGCGCTGATATTAAACCGCCAACAACAACAACAACAACAACAACAACAACAACCATGAACTGATTTTCATCCAAGTCTTTTATAGTTCTCGCCTCAACGCCTGTCTCTGGAAGGATGGAGGCCGAATAAGGAAGTCGGTGTGTCTCATTTTTGGAAATTCTGGTCAATATTAATTTTATCGATCTTCGGAAGAATTTCATCAAAAATCGAAGAATCTGAAAGCGAAGGGTGTGTTCAATTCAAGATTCAAGCCTTCTCCTCAAAATCCTCCTCCTCCTCCTCCTCCCTCCTCCTCCTCCTCCTCCTCCTCCTTCGGCACTTCTAGGCGTTTCATTGAATCAGCAACCATATCTCTGGACCAAATCGTCCATCGCACCATGGGCGCCCACAGACATTTTTCAAATTTTCAAAGGGGGGACATATGGTCACGGTTAATATTTTTGCAAGGTTCCCAAAGTTAAGTGTGAAATAATTTGTTAAAAGCCAAAATATATTTAGTTACGTAACTAGATTAGCATTTTGGGGGTGGGGTGTGGGGGTAGACAAATGCCCCCTCTCTAATGCATGGGCGCCCATGCACCACATTGTTTCTAAAAACGTTCATTGGCCAGAAATTGAATCTGTTTTGCATTTACTTTACTTTACTTGAGCAAGTAGCTTCCTACTGGATTAATACTTTTAAAAGTGCTATATAAATTTCTTTACTTTGATAGTATACTAGAAGTATTATTTTGGGAACCCAAAATACACGCCTGATAATTATTTATCAGGCGGGAAGCTAGGATTTGAATTTGAAAAAGGTGGGAAAGTTTTTTGGAGCCAGGTTTGAGAGAGAGAGAGAGAGTACTCTAAAACTTTTAATTTCAAAATAAAATAAAATAATGAATTAGCGATTCTTAACAAAAATCAAATAATCGAATTTATGACGTCACGATTACGTCATCGTTTGTCGAGATCTAAAAAATAGCTTCCATTCGTCGAAACGCGGAGAGATGAAATGACGAGAAAAATCCGCCGAAATTCAAATAAGTTGGAAATCCTTTAATTAAATTAACTAAAACAACTCTGAACTGGGAGAGAGAGAGAGAGAGAGAGAGAGAGAGAGAGAGAGAGAGAGAGAGATAGAGAGGCAGAGATCAGAGATAAATACTCCTCGTCGAGCTTCGTAACGCCAGATTACTTCGAGGAAGGACACCGTGATTGCGAAAAACTCGAAGGCCGCGATGGACCAGCACAGCGCCGGAGATGTCGTCGCGCTGTCCCCGACGAACAGCACCGGTGATGTCCTGTCGTCCCCGACAAACAACTCCAGAAGTCGTCCGTTGCTCTTTTCCCACTCGGGCGAATCGCCGCCGCAGCCGCCGCCGCAGCCGCCGACGCGGGGCAATGCCACCGGGAAACCGACGGGAAGGAGCCCGCCCCCCCTCGGGCGCCAGCTCAGCAAGCCCCTCGAAGCCCGCCGTCGTCGCCAGCCGAGGGAAACCGATCGCGAGACGGTGAGCACCGCCCGAAGCAGCACCTCGCACCGACCGTCGTCGTCGCCGCCGCCGCCGCCGCCGCCGCAGTCCAGGGGGTCGTTCGGCGAGCGCAGGGACGTCGACGCGCTGCCGTTCTACCTGCGCGCCAGCCTCGCGGAGCAGCTGGCCCCGGTCTGCACGCGCCCGGCGAGGGAGAACACGCAGGACACGCTGTTCGGTCCGATGGAGACGAAGGCGCCGCCGACGCCGGCCAGGCGCCGCGAGGACACCCAGTCGACGCTGTTCGGAGAACCGGAACCCCTGACCGTCAAGATATCGGCGCGCCATCTCAAGAACAACACCCAGGACAACCTGTTCGGACCGCCGCCGCGCTTCCGACTCCGGCAGAGCGTCCGTCTTCCGGCGGACACGCCCGACATGCTGCACCACGACGACAGACGCCCGTCGGAGCCGACCAGCGATACCCAGCTGGAGGCGATCGTCAGCCGGTACTTCCTTCGCTACCAGGACACCCAGGAGAAGCTGTTCGGGGGCCCGGTGCCGTGGTCGAAACCGCCGCCCGAGAGACAGCCGTCGAACGTCTTCTGGTTCCAAACGCGGTCCAAATCCTCGCCCGATGTCGAACACAAAACGGTCGATGCTCCTCTACTCACCGCGAACAGTAAAAAACCCGTGGAGTCTAGTTCCGTTCAGGGTCAATGAAGCTCACCCACGTCAACTGTCTCACCATCATCATCATCATCATCATCATCATCATCATCATCATCATCATCACCATCATCATCACCATCACTTGTAGGCGATCGAGCTTAATCAGGAAATTCGCGTAAAACGACTCACTCTCTCCCAGCTCAGTTCCAAACAGCATCGACTCACTCTCAGTAATATCGAACAAAAGACTTATCGTAAAATTGAATTTAACAATTTGACTGAAAATCAACAAGAGAGCAAAGCGCACAGTATACTAATACACCAGCAATATAGACTGTAATACTTCTACTCCGGAACAAATAAAGTGCACAGCAAACATGACCTGTCTTTGACGAATGGAAAGTTGAAATAAGTTGAAATAAAGTTTAGACGCAACTTCAACGATTTTTTTCTATATTATAGTTCAATATAATAATCTTATAATAGCTTTTAAGTTCACGTTCTTTCGACATAAGTCAGTGGCGGTTCCACGTGGGGGATGAGTGGAGGTGCACCCCCACCGGACTTTTTTGGCCTGTCAAACTATTTTTGACCAAAAGTCAAGTAAAATGACGGGGGGAACTGCGGGTGACCTTTTTTGCTTGTCAACCTATTTTTCGGTAAAAGTCTAGCAAAATTCGGGAAAATTGCCGTTTTTGCTTGTCAGTCTTTTTGGGTAAAGTTTATTGATTTTCCCCCTATCTTTTCATCCCCCACCAACTTCCAATGAATTCATTTCACCCCATCCACCCACCCACCCACCCACACCAAGAAATCCTGGAACCGCCACTGAAATCAACCATTTCAATACACTTGACAAAGGACTTAAAAGCGAGAAAAAAGACACTGTCTTTATCTTTTCCCTTCGTTTTGCCATTTTTGGACATTACCCTAGAAATCTTAACGAAACGGGAGGCAAAATCGTCAACAATTCCCCCTCCTTATTCTTTATTAGACGTTGATTTTCGAATACTGTGAATAACGCATTCGCTCTAAAACAATGAATATACACTATGGATTGAAGAATATTGCAGACAAGATAAAATTTGCAAGAGCCTTTCCTAAGTGTCACACAAGGAACGCTGTAATGTAGGAAGACCTGCACATTACAGTACCTTGTTATGTAATAAAATGTGATGTAAAAGAATATTCTTATATGATATATGTAATATAAGAATATATATAATAAAATAATATAGGCCCTATAATAAAAGAATATAACAGAATATATAGCGCCTTTTCTAAAGCATTGAAAACTCAGAAGAAGAAATCTTGTGTGTGTGTGGGGGGGTGTTACCTGTAAAAACTTGAAATGCACAAAAATTTAATCTATCAGAAGAAATCTGAAAAGGCGCTTCCACCCGGTTCAAATCTTCATCTCCTTGTCGCAGTCAACTTGGGTAGCCTGGATAAAAAAAATCCAGGGGCGTAGCCAGGAATTTGATTTGGGAGGGTATAAATATTTTGGGTGGATATAAATCTTAACTATAAACCACATAAACCATATAAACCACATATAACCACATGAAAATCACATTAAAAAACTTTAAGGTAGACTGATTTTGGGGGGGGGTGTATATATACCGATATACCCCCCGTCGCTACGCCCCTGAAAAATCCCGTATAGTAAAAAGGATACAAAACAAATTCAAACAGATTAAGGCAATGCGTTTGAAGAATATAGAACATCGATTTAGAGAATATCCTATACGCATATTATAAATATCGCATTCATAAATTTCAATGCAAGGTCAATTCGTTTCTCGCATACATACAACAACAAGTATAGATGTAACACATTAGGGAACCAGTTCGTGCGACGGTTTCTCGACAGGGAGCCAGATTGATAGTTTCTCGACCAAGCAGTATACAACATGCGCGTGTACACATCAACAAGTTTACGAAGATCATACACACTCTTCTCAGCTACATTACACTTGCCTCTGTGTACATCTCCTCTCTCTCTCTCTCTCTCTCTCTCTCTCTCTCTCTCTCTCTCTCTCTCTCTCTCTCTCTTCTCTCTACCATCACATGTACACCTTAAATCTTAGCGTTGTTTTCGTCGCTTAACCCCTTAACCGTGTATTTAACTGTAACTCAATGTAAAATGGATGGATATATCCGGGATCCCCAGTTAAGGGGTTAATGTCAAGATCGTCTCACAGTTTGGCAACAGGTTCGACGTGTTAAAGTAAATAACTTCGGTAGATTGATTTATTAATTAAACGATATTTTAAAGCATTATAAACATACATTATAGACAACACGCTTCGGTGCGTTGACAGAAAGGTCAACGAACAAGATTCGAATCGCTGGAATTTTAATTATTGTTTAGTCGAATAGTTGATTGACCGTCTAGGCCCATAGGAGGAAGGATTGTCTTTCCAGATATTTCCTCCGCCTCTTTCCACTCCTCCCCCCCCCGGAGCGATGGTAGACATCTGCAGTCCTGGTAGCTACGTCGTCGCCGTGGTGGGAACCTTCTTGACTACACTGGTGCTGTCTGCCGCTGTGGTAGCAGTGATGATCATCATCACGCGACACCGTCACGAATCGTCAGGTATGGTTTTAAAAGTACCTTTGCGGTGGTCAGGTCAAGATGGGGTGGATTTACGTAATTTCATGCACGTCGACGTCGGGCACTATTCGTATTTATGAACTTCTGTAGCGCCAATTCTAGTACCCAGAGATATCAGTCGATGGTAGGTCTACTCTGATGCATATAGCAACATGCAAGGTCAATTCCAGAGTTAGAGTGGGAGTGGGGGAATCAGGAAAGCAAAAAAAGAGAAACGGAAAGATACGTGAATTTTTTAGACTATTAAAAATTCTATTCTTTGCCAAATGGCTAAAAAGTCTATAGATAGATGAGCGGTGTCTTAAGATAGCAGTTACTGGCTCCTTGCATCGGAGGTTCGATAGAGGACATAAACATTATAAAATCGATTCCTTGTTTGACATTAGACTATGGAAGGACTATTGTTACAGTAGGTTATAGATATGCAAAAATTCAGAGGAGTTTGAAACGAATTAAAACCACATTTTCTTGTGTCCCCATCTTTAATGCGTCAAATCATTCCGGGATTGTCAATATATTACATCTCAATTTTATTCTAGAGCGTTCGAAATGCCACAAAAATGGCGAGCCATTTCAAAGACATATAGGCCTACACAATCTTTTAAACTGCTTATGCAGTATAAGACATTTGCCAATAATGACTAAAAGAGCGCATTGGGGGGGGGGGCGGAGGATGCATTTTTGGTGAATCTACGCTTTTGTGTTAAAGGCAGCGGCGGCAAACGCGCGGAGGAGAGCAGTTGCAGCAGTCAAACCGTCAGCGCAGAATCTAACGTTTGCGAAAGAGCTACAACACTTCTAATACGAGGAACCATGCCACTTGATACAGGCGAGAAAGAACCTCTGAACCTTACCTGACCCAGTTACATCTCACCTCACCCGACCTACATACATCAGTTCTAACAATAATATTGGTCTTCGATCGGTTGTGAAGATGTAGAATCTGCTGGCAATCTACTATTTTCTTTTGCTTTTAATACGGATTAAATTCAAATGCGTATAATGCAATCTATCTATTGCATTACATGTAAATAATCACATTGAGAAATCGGATTTCCAGGAAAATATCGTTTTGAAATTCAAGTACTAGCTTCATATATGTCCTTTGTAATCTTATTTTTAGATAATATTAGATTTTATTTATTTATTTATTTTTGTGTGCTTTCTGTTACTATTTTTGTCGACAGCTGCTGGTCAGTCGGGTCAAAACACACCCTCAACAGACACCGAGGTATACGAATCACTTCTACAGATATTGTAAACATGGCGCTATATAAATCCCTCTTTAGTAGTACTCTATAATCGTTTTTTGCGTACTCGAACCGGCTGACATTTTGCTATGATATAATCATCTGCTTGTTAAAGTTTTCAAACCAGCTCTAAGCAGCAAGAGATACTCTGACACGTTCTGTAATTTTCTAAAGGTGAACTGGGAAACAAGAGAAATCGTGTAGTATTTAGAGCTGTCAGCTGGATGACATGCTAGAATCTCTGTTCTTTTGACTTGCACAGGAAAGCGGAACTTCCGGTGAAAGGGCACTTCCGCTTCCGGATCTGCAGTCGGCCATTTCCGTTACCAGCGACTCGCCTCTCGTGCGCGTAAGTCGAAAACTTCTGAACGCCATGTATGTATATCCGGGGATGACAATAATATGTTTGGCGTGACACTCTACGTCATGGACAGACCTAACGGCCCATCATCTCAGACTAATGTGAATTTTGAGGAGGCAACAGCCCTTGTTTGCTTGTCATGGGCTAAGCGTAAAATTTTTTACCCCCCCCCCACCGCATAGTCCGGACAGCTACCCCTTCAGTTTTCTGCTCAAATATAGGTCTATTCATCGCCCTTTCGAAATGCTTCGAAATGCTTAGAGAGAGAGAGAGAAAGAGAGAGAGAGAGAGAGAGAGAGAGAGAGAGAGAAAGAGAGAGAGAGAAAGAGAGAAAGAGAGAGAGATTTTAGATGAAACACATTTCAGAAAGTCAGAATCGTATAGGTATTTTCCGGTGGCGTAACCAGGATTCCGAAATAGGGGGTATCAACATTTTCAGGTTAAAATAGTCTCGGGGGCGAGTAAGAAAAGCGTGCCAAAAATCGTCTTCACATACTTACGTGTTTTTTCCATTTCGATCATGCTACCTCCCCCCCCACCAAAAAAAGAAATTCTCGAAGACCTTGCACGAATCGCAGCCAGAATAGTAGGGGCCCGGGCCCCCCACCCACCTTACGGTGCGGCAATGGATTTTGCGCCGTTGAATTTAGAACGTGAAACCGAATTTTTTTTAATTCCCAGGATCCTTGTACAATTGATCTGCTCTTCAACGGACAGCATAGACATGGTGTCGGATTCACGATCCACGGAAACATGTCACGTGGTATCTTCGTCGACGAAGTCTCGGATCACGGACCAGCTGCAGGGGTCCTGCAATCCGGTACGAAAGTCCTGAACATCCGGTTCCGATTTATCTGAAACTGAGGATCCTTCCCAGACTCGTGACTGTGGTCCAGGGATATTTTTACACCCCCCTAACACCCACCAAACACCCAACCCCCAATTTGAGGTCGACATCCCCAAAATTTGATAATGTGACAATGGTATGCATACAAAATGCATACTAATTAGCTCCGGACACCCCCCAATTTGAGGTCGACACCCTCCCCCCCAAATTCACAATTCTAGAAATATCCCTGCTGCTGTTCATAATAGAGATGGCCATGAGTTGGATTATTAACTCATGGGTTGGGTTAGGTCAGACTTTGCCATATTTATGGTCGGTTGGGTTGCTTCGGAAAATAAGTCACGCTGAAATTGCAATGCATTACGGTAGGTTAGGTTGGGTTGGGTCAAGTAACCCTATTGCCGGCGTTGGTTGGGTTGGGTTGGAGATTTGATTGGTTGGGTTGAGTTCTGAAACTGGACCCGTGAGCACATCCGGTCCATATAGGCTACAGTAGAACTTCGTTACAGCGCACTCGGTTATAACGTATATTCGGTTATAAGTTGTAACGTACATGTGCGTAATGTACAGTACGGTCCCGCGTGACGTACAGTTTCAAGTCTTTGGGGTTTTTTGGATCGTTTCAGGCGACCGCCTTACCAGACTGGTTCTCTACCTGGATCACGTGGTCTTTGAGGACGCTGTGGCGATCTTAGACCGCGTTTCCATCTATCCGATCCAGGTGAGATTCCAGATAGTCCGTGGTTGTCGTCGTCGTCGTCGTCCGGAACAGGACACAGCATCAGCGGCGTCCGGATCTTCGAACAGTCCGGCGATTCCGGATTTCACGTCCCAGTCGCTGGTAGATGTTAACAGGTGGTTTCTTGGATCCGACGACCGCGAGGAAGATGCCCCGGACGTCCGGGGAAGAGAAGAAGGCGCGGATTCGTTGGAAAACTTGGAAACGGAGAGAATTGCTCCAGGTGAAGACGAGCTCTTCGTGGAACTTGCTTCCATCGTCTCCGCACTGAGCCAAGTTCAAGGTCAGGGGCCCGGCGATGATGACCTTGACGTGGCCGATCGCGGATTGGCCAGGAGCGGCGCGCGTGACGCTGTAGGCTCGGTCGAGTCGGAGAGGTTCCTGTCTTGCGCCTCTGACCTGTCATCGGACAGGGAACGTCAGTTTTCCGAGATCGTCTGGGACCTCGAGGATCGTCCGGAAATCCAGATGGCGAAACCTCCGATAGATGGAAGGAGTTCCTCCAGCGGAAGCAGCAGCTATTACGTCTCTCTAGAAGACACACGCGAAGACGATCCAGAATAGGCACTAGTCTGCAGCGGTGGCGGTTCCACGTGGGGGATGAGTGGGGAGGATGCATCCCCTTTTTCACCCTTTTTCGGCAAAGTTTATCGATTTTTTCCTTCTATTTACATCCCGCACCAACTTTCCATGAATTTATTTCACCCCCCCCCACACACACCAGAAAATCCTGGAACCGCCACTGCTTGTCTGTTCTTCTATTTCCCGAAAGAAAACAAACTGAAACTGATTCGTATTCCTCAGATTATTATCTCTGTTTAATTTCGAAATAACGAATAATAATATAATAATAATAATAATAATAATAATAATAATAATAATAATAATAACAATAATACCAATAATAATAATAATAATAATAATAATAATAATAATAATAATAATAATAATAATAATAATAATAATAATAATAATTTAATAGTGTCATCTGTAAAACGTGTTTTCCCTGCCTTTTTCTAATCGTCCGCAAGATAAAGCCACGTTCTTTTCATGAAATTTACAAGAATCGAGATTCTCTAAAAGCATTATTTTCTTTGTTGGAGACACCGCAGTGATGCCACTGTCGCGTTTTGAATAATTTTTCTGGGTTCTTCTTGGTAACTATCACTATTTCTACGAAGATCCAGATAATTGTGAAGAACTTAAGCATATGGACCAGAGGCCGACTAATAGATCCTACTCGAAAATAGCATTGACGTTGTGTTCCCTTGAAAACTGCAACAAATTTTTAAAGAAATTGTTGCCAGGCTTACAATTTTCCGAATATATATATATATATATGTGTGTGTGTGTGTGTGTTTGTGTGTGTGTAGAGATATATATATATATATATATATATATATAGAGAGAGAGAGAGAGAGAGAGAGAGACTGCGCAGTGTACAGCAGGCTCTAAATTTAGGATATCGCGATTTCTGTCAGCGGCGTAGCCAGGAAATTCATAGGGGAGGAGGGGGTATAAATCTTAACTAATCATTCGTATTTCAAAATCAAAACATATGCTAATGTCAACCACATAAAAAACTTTAAGGCAGAGTGATTTTTTTTTCGGAGAGGGGTATATATACCGATTTACCCACCGTCGTCGCTACGCCGCTGATTTCTGCTGCATTTTTGGAGCGAGATGGGGGTGGGGGTGGGGGTGGAGGTGGAGAGGAGAGTTTATTCATCAGCCAAACCCTGATTTAACGGAATATTTTTGGGCGCCGTTCTAACTGACAACTGTGACCTTCGCCGTATATATATATATATATATATATATGCGAGAATATATATATATATATATATATATATATATATATATATATATATTCCGGCATTCTGGCAGCAGACGATCGTTTTGAAAGAGGCAGACGACGGAGAGAGAGATCGTCTGCGCCAGCGCGCTTCGTCAACAGGTGTTTATCAACCGCTGCGATGCGTGGGGGGGCGGGGCGGGAGCGGGGGAGATGGAATAGGTTGTGCGTCGGATTTTCGGGGACAGATTGACCCCTGACCTCGGCTTTGGTCCTGGGTGCAGGTTGAGTAACCGTGCATCTTCTTCGGAATAATTAAATTTGTCGGCGACGGTGATTAAGCGACTCGCTTACTTGCCTACTTACTTACTCAGAACGGCGGCGAATCGAAATTAATTAATCGAATACTTTAGATGATATCGAGAAAAGGAAGAAGAGGAAGAAGAACGCTTCGAACTGACCACTCGGCCATTTAAGTGCAAATCACGATGATGGTGATGATGATGATGATGATGATGATGACACAGGTGGTAATCCGTGGGCGGAATACATTGTGAGTCGGACAGGTGATGTCAGGTAAGAACAATGCTTGATACACCGGAGACTAGCACCCCGCTGTTAGTGGACTACGCCCCCTCCTCCACGATGCGAAAATGCAAATGTGTGGTTTTAGGGGTCGTCTCCTGACTTGGGGTCGAAATTTTTGGGTTGGTTGGGTTGAGGCGGAGTGGCCCGACCCTTCACTAAATTTATCGAGGAAAATAATAGAACCACATGTGCAGGTGGGAGTTGATTTTGAAACCGCGTCTTACCAATCGCCGTTAGATTAAACTCCTTTGTGAAATCTCTAATTAGATTCGTCAGTCATCCTTATGCACGATGACATCATATTATGACGGTCGGGCTATTTTTATCTTTACTACAGTACAACTCGGGAAACCCCTGGGATCAAAATAGCCTTTATGGTGATGGGGGTAGAGATCTCAATAGGGCGAACATCGCTCCAGCGATAAGGATAGACCGACTCCATGTGGAGAAACGCCGAAAATGCAATGCTCTCTGTCTGCACAGATTAAATTATGGAAATATACCTGATATTCTGTCTGCTCCCTGCGACGCCATTTAAAAGCCATTAAATAGACCATGCGCATGCTTAGGCAGATGTTAACGTGATCATATGTCCGCCTTCGCGTTTCGCTGGTCTCGGCTAATGTTCTCCGTGATCGGTTATCTTTCACCTGATCAATTTTGAGTCCCTAACCACGCACCCAGACACCTGAAAAAAACCTGGTCCATATTGAATCCATCTGATCCTCTCTGTCGAGTACGTCGGGTACACACGGACCGAGGGAACATCAGTACATCGTTCTAAGGTGACCGGATAAAATTAACACCGAAATTAATTAATCCAGGTATCATGATACCGACGGTTAATTCAAATCGACCTTTGAAATGATTCGAAATGCCAATCAAACCCTCCCTCCCCTCCCCCTCTCCCCTGAGCATCAAACATCAACATTGGCGCCGAACCGCGAGAGAGAAAAAAAATTCCGGGCCAAGATACGGGACGGGGCCCACCCCACTTACCCCTCCCCGCCCTCCGGCCACCTACCTGTTAAGGTCGGAAATGTTCTAGGGTTTTAACCATCTCTGTTCGTTTAAACAGATCCACACATCATAAATAATTTATCACGGTTTTAACCCCTTAACTGGGTATTTAACTGTAACTCAATGTAAAATGGACGGATATATCCGGGGTTCCCAGTTAAGGGGTTAATTAATGCGTCGACGCAGCAATTCGATTCGCAAGATGACGACGAGCATTGCTAGAAAGTCTCCCTCTCGCTCTCTCTCTCTCTCTCTCTCTCTGTTGCTATGTGTGTTCGTATCTGTGTCTTCTTCTTTTGGTCCGACTACTATTTCTGACCCAGATGATTTTCAGGTCGAATTTTGGTCCGAGATACTCGCTAACCCCCAGCGAATATAAACTTTCTAAACCGGGACGAGTACTCAAAGAACCAGCTAACCTATTTCTATAACCTACTCCAGTATAGCACATTGTATAAGCTTCTAGGTTTCGTCTACCAAGGGCAATGTGCTCATATGAGATATCTGACAGGCAGCGCCTTAATTTTGAAAAAAGGGGAGGGTCAGGCCCAAAGATATTTTACACCCCTAACAGCCCCCAATTTGAGACCGACACCCCACAACACCCACAACCTGAGCCTGGGCTGACCTTTTTTGCTTGTCAGACTTTTCGGCATGGATGGACCCCCAAAATATACCGACACCCTCCAAATTGACAATCCTAGAAATAACCCTGGTCAGGCCACTGCCGAATCCAAATTATCGAAAAATAATGAAATTTTTCGAAACCAATGCGTGTTAAGCCCTTAACTTTCAGAAAAACCAGAAACAATCCGCATTGAAGTCGGAATCCAGGGGTATCCTTGTCTGTAGGATATCATTGTATATCCATCTGTGGGATATCAATGTATATCCCTACTTCATTCGCCAGATGGCCGGCAGTCCCAACTCTTGGACAATTTCTGTGACAGCGGAAGCTATACAGTATTATAGGCCCTATCCATATTCGAACTCCTTTCAACCGTAAGTCTATTTCCATAGTAATCTTATATATTTTATACTTTTATAAGGCAGGGAAAGCAAGACGCAGAAAAACGCGCTTCGTATACGACCTTTTATACTTATATTTATACTTTTTATACTTTTATTTACATTTTATTTATTTATACTTTTATACTTTTATTCAATGCTGAGCTGTAATGGCCATGCATTGGCTTCTATAAACTGATGGTTTATTAGATAAATCATTGGCGTAAACCTGGATGGAAAAGTGGGACCCCAACCCCCTGTACCTTCCCCTTTCCTGTGTTAAGCCTCTAGAAAAGTGTGTGTGTGTGTGTGGGGTGTGTGTGAGCCTAGAGACCTAGTAGAAGCAAAACACCAATTGAAATACTGGAGGTTATCTCCAACGAAAAATGGTTTTATATTATTTGATTGCGAACCAGTTTGACTTTGGGTGGAATGAGGTGAGGGGTTTAGAGAGGGAGTGGGAGTGGGAGTGGGAGCAGAGGCCCCCCCTACTCATGCATGACTTCGATTAGTAATCGGTGAGTTTTCCGGTCTTACCCTAATTTTCTAATCGCTCATTGTCCAAAAACTGATGTTAGCGTTCAACTTGTTGCGTCTGCGTCGGGCGACTCATTCGTGACTCAACGTTTCTAAGAATAGAACGCCACACTAAACCAAGCAGACGACAACGGAAACGCACGCGGACAATTAGACTCACGCGGACAGAGACACCGGACATAAACAGTGAAATAGCAAATTGATATACAACGCTCTCTCTCTCTCTCTCTCTCTCTCTCTCTCTCTCTCTCTCTCTCTCTCTGACTCACTCCAGAAAGATCACTAAGAGCCCATGAGCCTTTCAAAAAGCACACAAAACGCACACACACACACACACTATATCACTACATGTATATCATGATGGTATCAATAGGCCTCTGTGTAGATATGCAGAGACCTTGATCTCTCTGTGTGCCTATGCGTGTCTGTGGCGTTGGATTTGCCTACCTGCTGAAAAGCGGAAGGCCGGGTTCCAAGATGGGAGAAGAGTTGGAAGGTAGCCAACGTGCGTTCAGTCAACCTGGACAGGTTAGCCAAAGGTTATTATGTCCTGCCACATGACGCACCGGTCACACATTACTAAATCCGAGATGATGCGTCTATATATAAACTGTGCGAAAACTATAATTTGCTCTTACAGTATTTCACCCTGCGCCGGATTTTAGCAACGACTGTCTTTGATAGAAATAGTGGCAACTCCGCTACATATCTCGAGGCGAAATATATCGCTTTTTCTGGATAGGTTTAGAAGCGGCGCTATAGAAGTCATAAAAAGTAGCCTTTGCACGTTTGGTAAGAGCGAAGAAATCTTATGAAACTCTCGGAGTTTTGATATATTTACGAAATTATAAACGATTTGTTAAAATTCTGTTTTGAATTTAATAAAGAAGGCCTATTAGGCTACAAAACCGTAAGTGAAAGTAGTTTTACACTGATTTTAAATGACCAGCACTTAATTATTTTGCCTCATGCATTCATCATCATCATCATCATCATCATCATCATCATCATCATCATCATCATCAATAAATTCGATGGTATAGTATAGCCTGCCGCGTATAAGAGGAAATTGTAATTAAATTTCTAAAGAGGAAAACCTTTCCGAAATTAATTCTTATTAGGGCCTAATAATATCGTTGTAATATTCCGATAAAAGCTTCGTGTGGGAGACTTACTTGTGGTGCTCAACGTAATAATAGCGCATTGGCTAATTGCCAAAATTGCTGACGAGTGAGTTGCTTAATTGGAAATTTTCCGGAATGTTCCGAAGCAATAGTCGGCGATTTTTTGTCTACCTCGTGTTCGATGTAATTTGATGTAATGTAAGCTTTGTAATTTGATGTAATGTAAGCTTTGTAGTTTGATGTAATGTACGCTTTGTATGGCGCCTTTGAGGCTACTGCTTGGAATTATAGGCACTCTGAAAATGAAATAGTCTAGAAATGTTTTTATTCGATAGCCCAAAGACTCCCCCGCGAAGGTCATTCGCTGCTTCCGTACTTGCGGTTCACTGATCCCCATCAAGCGTACCTGGGGCAGTATACCCGAGGGCCTAGACGGGTGTTTAGGGTGATCGGAAGTTGTTGAAAAATCGCTAGCGGTAGTTGAAAGCGTTACGTCGCAACGCAGCAGGTCAAAAGCAAGATGTCGGCATTTTCAGTCGCTTAATAATTACTCACTCGCTTTTATGACGATTGCCAAACTTTATTAGCAGCTTCGTGCGAATTCACAGCTTTTGACTCGTGCGTGCATAGCCACTAAAACCACCATCCCCTATGGCTGTCCGTTTGATGTCCCTTTGTATATGCGATGTGTAAGGTGAGTTACGTTAATTAAAATAATCTTCGTGAATAACTTTGCACCAAAATGCTCATTTTTACTCCAATATTTCCTCTGTGAAAGTTTCTTAATATATATCGTACGACGTCAATAATTATTTGAAGAACGTTGAAACAAATATAGGCCTATATGACTCTTTCTATATATAGACTATATCTCATTTAAGTGCAATCTGTAAAGCGCTCTTGATCTTGGCCTGCTGTGACTATAGCGCTATATAAGTTGACATATTAACTAACTAACTAACTAAGAGATTTGTATATTAAATACAAATGGACTAAAGCGACATTTTAAATGTATGCGAATAGAGAGGAGATGATGGTTGGCGTAATAGGAACTTGTAGTGATATGCTAACGACCTCCTTCCAAAATAAAATTTCCTAGCAAATTACACTCCTCCTAAGTGACCGCTTTAGCTCCGGCGACCTAAGGTCAAATTTAATTTATTGATTTCAAAGTCCAACTCTACAGACGCTAAATCCTCTGTGCAGTTTAATCTAGGCTTCTCTTTTCTCTTTGGGGTGCTTAGCAGACATCAGACATTGTACTCTTGCCATGTATAGGAACCTGAAATTCCCAGGGCCCTTGAGACCCAAAAAACTTTACAACCCCCCCCCAAATTGCATTTTTACGGGTGTGTTCAAATATAGAAGACCAACTTCATTTTAATTAAAACAGCGTGCAGTGCTACTAGGAATCTGGTAGATCACCTGAAATTTCGGGTAGAAAGCGCCGTGTTCGCTGACTGAGAACAAGGAATCTCCTGGCCATAGCGGCGATGTTACGCATGCAATAGAAATGCCTGTTTTAAAAAAAGCTCAGCTACGAAACGCCGTTGATAGAGCGCTAAAGCAATAAACTGGACAATGGACTGCCTCACCCCATTGGCAAAGCGACTCTCTCTCTCTCTCGTTTATATTTTTAGGACAGTGTTGCCGCCCGCGCATTTTTGACGACCATTGAAACACCGTGATTGATTGACATGTGTTGATTCTGGTTCTGTGGAGCCTCGTTTTCGAAGTGAATTCGCTATCGAATGCCTTGACCATTTGGGGGGAGAAGATCGAAGCTGGGTCTTTTTTGTAGTTTGGCTTTTAGAAAGTGTCTTTCTAGGGCTTTTTAACTGGCGCGGGCTAAGTTGCTAGCATCCGCGGATATATTGTTTGATACGGGGACTATTCTTGCAGTACTATTGTCTGCCAAACGGCGTTCTAGAACGTTTACTGGTAAGCGAAATTTTAATAATATGTTGTCTTAATTTAGAACATTTATTATTATTTATTATTTATTATTATTATAAACTACTATAACTAACGCAAAAGTTACATTCCTTTTACTCAACTACTAGTTATTATTTCTAGACCGTTCAGTATATACTATATACACACCGTATCATAGTCTAGAAGGCCTATACAATATTAGGCGGTCTCGGGGGGATATATAGTGGCTATGGGATGGCTATTCAAGTATTTCAGTTATAATATTGTGATTCATGAACAGCTGCATTTATTTTTAAATGTTGTTTTCATTTTCAGAAAATGTTCTAAGCATTTTAGGAAATTTGTTCCGCAATTTTCAAATTAGACTATTTTTAATTGATCGTTAACCTTTGCTGGCGATATTAAAATTCTGAAACACTGTTCAGTGCCAGTTAAATAATACCAGCGATTGATTCTCAGAGCACTTTTAAATGCGAAATGATAGAAAGTCAATTCGTAATTTTGTATGAATGTTAGGCCTATTCGAACAGCCGCATTTCCTGGCGACGTCTTCGACCGACGTTATGTCAACATGTATTCCTGCGCGATGACGGACTACTTTCCGACCGCGGACGAAGACGCGAAATCAGAAGGCAGCTACGCGGTCAGAAACCAATGGACCTTCAACGAATACCTCGAAACCGGAACCATCCAGGCGAACTTTGACCCCCGCTCGGACCCCCTCAGTCCCGTGTTTAACCAGGTCGATGGGGTGACATCGACGGAATGCCTTTACGAAAAACTGCTGACGTCAGCAAATTCGAACTGTCGTTTCCACGCGGACAACTGCTTCAGTCCGCTATCCTACGGGGATTATTATAATAACCAGGCGGTGTTTAGCTCCAGTAGCAGGTTCGAACACGGTAGCGGTGCGACGGGACAGTTTGCCCCCTCGGAGTTTCTGCACCCGGGTGGGGGCTACCAGTGCCTGCACGACGACGGGAGTTTTCCATGTTCTCCTCCTCCACCACCTGGAAACAGTTCTGGATATCTGGGCGGAAACGAAGACGGTTATGCGATGCAGTTCGGCGGCGAGCTAAATTCTCTTCCTCCTCCGACGACGACGGAAAATAACAACTTGCTGACTCAGCAGAATTTTCATTCCACTTTAGAGGACCCGAGTCGCGCATCTTCGGCGATGGAATTCTCGATGCAGAACCTGGTAAGTAAGTAAACAATCTGAAAAAAGCAGCAATGAATTGTGACGAAATATGTCAGTATGGTAATCCTGTATGAAGTTAAATTAAAAGCGACAGCAAATACTTAAACCCACGCCCGTCGGAACGAATTTTTACAAGGGGCGTTTCAGGGGCGTAGACAGGGTGTCCCGCCCCCCGGAGACAACAAGAAACATCTGACAATCAAAATAAGTCATCACACCTCTTACAGCTAGGTACGACTAGGCTAATACTACGGTATCGGTCGTCGGACGAATAATTACATAGAATATAGGAATATTTATGTCTATAAATATGCATATACGTAGCTAAATATATAGCTATATCATAGCTATGTCTGATGTATCTATACATTGTATAGTAGCGCTATAGAAGTGCTGATGATTGCATATAACTATAGGCCAATTATCTCTTCGTATATTATTATTATTATCATTATCATTATTATTATTATTATTATTATTATTATTATTATTATTATTATTATTATTATTATATTGACATAGGCTTAACTGGATATGTTCCGCTGGTCTGAGTGCTCGTACTGAAAAGGCGCTATATAAAATAGCCTCGTTGCATTGCGTTATACGTTAGTTACTGGCATATTGCATTGGATGGATGTTGGCGCCTGTGTGCTTTGTAGGGAGACGGGTTTTGCCAGGAGGTTTTTCGCAGAAGTCGACGCAGAGAACAGAACAGAATCGCCGCAAGAAAATGCCGAGAAAAGAAGAAGGAAAATGTCGACATTATGCTCAAGGTTCACTCTTCATCCTTTGTCATAATCATCATCACCATCACCACCACCACCATTATCATCTTCATCATCATTATCATCATCATCATCGTCACCATCGTCATCATCATCATCATCATCGTCGTCATCATCATAATCATCATCATCATCATCATCGTCATCATCATCATCATCATCATCATCTTATAGTCAATTTCGATATTTTCCCACAAAAGCAGTGAGGACGAAATTACGCTTTCGACCTGCAGCGGTGGGTTCGACCACGACCAGTGATGGTCAACCCTCACAACCTCTCAGCCGACCAAGAAAGTCGAGCACTGAGCTGAATATTCTTCCCGCTCTCTAGAAATTTCATGTTTACTTACTTACTTACCTACTTATCTGGCGTCTGTTAGATTATTGCAGTCGCATGTCAAAGACAAATTAGATATCAAATATTTTCTATTTTATTTCCATCTATTTAACTCTAATCGCTTTTAAAGCGATAGATTGATAGCTGATTATTATTAAGCGCGTCGGAAAATGACGGCAAGCGGTGCGATTTGTACTTTTCGTGGTCTCAGGACTACACGGAGACGTTGAAGGAAAACGAACGACTGAGAAGAGAAACAGAGAAACTGCAATCGCTTGTCAACAGTCTTCAGTCGATGATGAGATCGCACGAGACGGCGTGCGGTTTTCCCGTTTCGCTCCAGCTGCAGTCTTCGCCTAACCACTAGCATCGAGACCGGGTCAAGGTCGTGGCGCGGTCGTAACCTTTGGCCTTGCCCAGTTTAAGACAGTGCCTACTGCACAAGAGATTTTTGCACTCTAAGGCTGAAGAACGAAAACTGTGCCTCATAAGTGATGTCATTCGTAGAGAAAAACGTAACTTTTCTGGTTCAACCCGACCTGACCCTTGATGCAGCAATAAAATACTGACCCAATCCTGACCCAATCCTATCCTATCCAATTATGGAACAGCCCTGAGTTGAATCTATCCATGTTTGCTTACGAGCTGTATATATATATATATATATATATATATATATATATATATATATATATATATATATATATATATATATATACATATATAATTATAATTAGGCCTATATTATAAAATTACTTTTTATTATCGTTAGTTCTTTAACTATTTATATTATTTTGCTGTACCTGTACGTGGAAAATTGTTCCACTTACTACGTTTAACGGCAATCACCGTTATCATACACTCATCGTCAGTGGCGTAGTCAGGATTTCAGAATGGGGGGGAGGGACACCAACATTTTCCGGCCCAAATGTCTTGACGAGCAAAACAGGTGCGTTTTCATCGATCCAATACTGCCCCTAAACAACAACCCCCCCGCCACAACTACCCACTGGTTTGGGTCGAATCTCACGACCTGTTACGATCCGAATAGGGGGCGTGCACGCCCCCCTGCGGCTACGCCAGCGCAAATCATCCGTAATGCTATCTGGATATGATGACGATATAACTCTTCTTATCTGCTATATTTCTTATCTTGTTATAATATTCTGCTATGCCAGCATGCCTTTGATATCAGTTTTTCTAAAATATTTTAAAACTCGTGCATGTAAAAGAATAACAAAACAGCGTCTTATGGCGCTTGGTCTAAGTTCTTGATTTCTGGCTACAAGACAATGGAATATCTTAGATAGTTTTCTAATATTCTGGCAAAATAGTCACCAGCTATTGATTTTGACAGTGCTTTGGGGAGGGGGGCGAGTCTGTTACAAAGATTTGTTGATTCGGTGTTACATTTGGCTGCAAATAATCATTTTTCTGGTTACGCTTTAACCCCTTAACCGTGTATTTAACTTTAACTCAATGTAAAATGGACGGATATATCCGGGATCCCCAGTTAAGGGGTGAAATGCAGCGACGAACGAAATCATTGCACGAGGACAGGTTTTTACACGCTGGAAATTCTACGGAAGTTATTTTAAGTTCCTGCTTTTCGGAAAGATGCTATAGCACCAGACTTTTACTTATTCATGAACTCCTTTCCAGATTCCAGCGACGTCCACTTTAAACCGCGAACATTTCCACTTTTCCTCGTACTCTTTTCCTCTCCAGAACGCAGGCGGAAGAGTCGAGTTTGCAGGCTTCGAATCGAGACTTAACTTCCCAATGCTCAACTGACAACGACCTTCGCTCTAGAACCGAGATGAATAGTCCTTTAGATTGTTCTAGAACCTAGATGAATAGTCCTTTAGAAAACGAGAAAACAGGGACGGTGTGAAGTCGCTCATTTCGACATTGAAAAGCAGCAAAAGGATTTTTTTTCATAACCCGGCGAAGATCTCGCGAGAAGAGGAGAGTTCGGTCTATAAGAAAATGGAGGGAAGGAGAAGGAGAAGGAGAAGAGAGGAAGAAGGCCTATAGAGAACTGGTTATACTATAGATCCTTGTAGCGCTAATCTTTTCATAGCGTTAAATCGCTTTCGCAATTGGCGTCGAAAGAACTGGTACCAAGAGCGCGGCGCTCTTACGAGCAGTCGAGCAGTCGTGCATTTTTAATGGCGTCTCGCGTCTATACTGCGCGATCTCGTCTCTTTTCTCGTCAGCGCGACGAGAATTGCACAGCCTTCCATGGAAGTGGTCGAGAGTTCTCGAAAGACACACGTCTGGGAAAAATGTCGCCTTCAGAGAACACGACTTTCATAGAAGATGTCCAACGGTGCCTTGAACCATGAATATCGCAGCTACTGTATATTTTCAAAGCGCTATATAAATTTATTGCTACTTTTGATAATCACTCAACAGGAAGGAGTTAGCATCGAATATTCCATTTGGCCGGCGATTGGTGCAGTTACGGGGGCGAGTGGGGAGGTGAGGAGTGGCCCTTTGTACGGACCCTGGACCGATCACAGAATTTTTCCAAAACCGACTAGATATAGTCATTGGGGTGGGTGGGTGGGGCGGCGCAATAGCTATTGGCAATACATTTTTCAGATTGTAGCGTTTGACAATTTGATGCTCGTTAAACTTTCCGTGCGCTTGACCATTTGTCAGATAACTCCCTTAGCAGGGTCGGTTGCACGTCCCCAAAGGCGTCGATCCACTTAGAATATTTGGGCGGGGGAGGGGCCAAACCTCCGAAGTTAGGCACATGAAAAGTTGATGCTGTCATTTCTCGTTGCCCTGGTCACTCACGACTCGCTATATATATATATATATATATATATATATATATATATATATATATATATATATATATATATATATAGTAGAATTGAAATTCGTAGAAATCCAGTAGATGATAGTAGCTTAATGTGTTTCAGTCGACTGATACTTAAACCAGAAGTGCTTTAAAGGGTTAAAAATCTATATAATGTATAGCCACCATTATTATATTTTCCAATGTAGACACATTAATTGTCCAGCTATTGCCACCAATGGGTTGGCAGAAAGCAATGATGATGATGATGATGATGATGAGACACATTAATAGGGTGGAAAGTGACGGATTTTTCTAGTCCACTGATATCACTGCAAGGCGTTTGAGGGTTCTAAAGAGAAATTTGGGTGAAATATCGACATGAATTTTTGGGTCGCCCGAAAATTTTTCATGGACTATAGTCCAGGGTTTTTTTTCGGAAATTTGAGCGAAAATTTGTGGTGTCGTAGGGCTTTCATATTTGCACCGATTGAAGCCCAGTCGATGCCTACAAGGAATCTGGACCGCATTTTGGTTATCTATCAGGTGTATGTCTTTTTTAAAATAAAAAAACGCAGAAAACGAAGCTCTGAGTAGTTCAGTCATAGTTATAGAAGTTGATAACTGCGCATAAGGCCTACGACAAAGCAAATGATTTCATTTTAAAAATTCCTTATAGGTCGTCAACAAAGATAATTTGCTGCTTAAGACCAATACAAAATTGACAATAATGTGCAAAATAATTCAATAATTTTGCTAATTTTCGACTTGTGTATGGCAAAAATCCATCTGTCTAAAACTGATTTTAACGTTGCTTATGTTTATATAATTTAAACTAGAGTGGCGCTATAAAATTCGAGCGAATTAAAACTAATTACATGAACAACCCGTTCTTTGTCTAAGCAACAACATTATATATATATATATATATATATATATATATATATGACTAAAATACATCAAGCTTGAAACTGTCTTGTGGCACAGTGTTCCATTTTATTTGAAGGGGGAGTTGATGGTGGGTGGGTCGGTGGGGATGAACTTCTCCACTTTCGACCGAAAAGATTGGTCAGAGGTCAAGAGGTCAAGAGGTCAGGCATGGCTCCCGGTTAAAATCATGTCAAATACGCCGCCACCTGGCGAGTGTAGGAGTCTTTTTAAAAAAATAAGCCGACACCCTCTAGCGAATGAGATTTACCGGTAGACGCTTCAACAGCACAGCTATACCTCCGTGGCCAGTACGCAGTTGTGCAGACGCCTAGACTGTTGTAACTTCCCCGCGTCACGTGACGCCTGGCCTTCTTCGACCGCAAAAGGCCGTTGTTCTTTCGATGCCGGATCATCCGGGCGGAAGTCAGTTCCGTTTCCGGTTCCGTTATTACAGTCCCATGGAATCGGGCCGCAGGACGACGCCGGAGTCACGTGACCTTTCGAATCGTGTCTCCGTTGAACCGCCGCGTGGATGCCTGCCTGCGTCTCTCTGTCGCTCTCCATCCGCTTCTGGCGTTCTTCGTTCGAGATCTTCGCCGGTCTTCCGGCGGAAGTTGAAACTCCCGACGCGTCGTCGGCCGGCTTCTTCCGGTTGCAGTTGACGACGACGACGACGTCATCGTTGCGCACGTTGCTGTTGTCGACGACGGCGGTGACGTCATCGTCGAGCGCGCGCCTCCTCTTGACGACCAGCAGAACGACTGCCGCCAGAAGGACGATGACCGGAAGTCCCACTCCGAGAACAACGATCAGAACCACCTGTCGGAGAGTCACCGACGAGGAGGAGGAGGAGGAGGAGGAGGATGTGACGTCACCGAAGAAGACCTGTTTGTCCGGCGCCGCCGCCGCCGCCTCGATCGTGACGTCATCGATCTCGCAGAACTCTCCGCGAAATCCCGGCGCACAGACGCACCTGGACGCCGCGGCGCCGTACCGGAAGCAGGTGCCGGCGTTCCGGCACGGTGACGTCACGCACGACGACGACGACGTCACGGCGGCGTCGGTGCAGCGCCGACCGGAGAACCCGACGGCGCAGACGCACCGGAAGTCGGCGACCAGGTCGACGCACGCGGCTCCGTTCGAGCACGGACCGTCGAGGCAGCCGTCGACGTCGTCCTGACAGAGAACGCCGGCGTATCCCGGCCGGCAGCGACACCGGAAGCCGTCCGTCGGGTCCGGAGCGCACCCGGCGCCGTTCAGGCACGGACTTCCGGCGCAGTGGTCGCGGTCGTCCTCGCAGAACCGGCCGCCGTTTCCGTTTCCGCAGAGACACGCGAAGCCGCTTCCGCCGGACGTGGAGATGCAGCGACCCCCTGCGACGAACACGAAAGATTCGTACAGTAGAACTTCGTTGTAACGAACTCGGTTATAACGTATACTCGGCTACAACGTACCGCAATGTACCGTCCGGTGTGATGTGCTACCGTATTGGATGGTACTGGATATAACGTGCCTCGGAAATAACGTACTAAATTTTACAGACCCGTAAAGTACGTTATAGCGAAGTTCTACTGACTGTATAACGAAAATAAAAAACAAACTTCTTATATTGAAAGCTTGTTGTCCAGTCCTATAATCTGATTTATCTTCTTCCTAATAATTTTAAGAAAAGCTACCTTCATTCGAAAAGCCAACAAATTATGGGTGGGAGTTTTTTTAGGTTCCAATCAGGGGGTATTGACTTGACTGTCAAAAAGTGTGTATCCTTACAGGATTTGGAAATTAATCAACTCAAAGCAATCAATCAATCAATCAACTTCTATGGCGCCACTATCCCTTAACTAGAGAGTTTGAATTTTGAGGCCTGAAAGACCCTACCAAAAATTGTGTCCCCTCAGGCCCCCGCCCTCCGTTCAAGGGACCCCGACTCTTACCGTTAATACACGGACTCGAGTGGCACGCGTCCAGTCTCGTCTCGCAGTTAAGGCCCGCGAAGTCCGCCGGGCAGAGACACTGATATTGACCGCTGTGCTCCGTACACGTCCCGCTGTTAAGACATGGTCCGTGGTCACACGACAGACGCATGTTCCACTGACAGAAGCCGCCGTAGTAACTGGGCGGACAGGAACACCTCGGCTGGTCACGACGGCTCAACTGAAATATAATTGCATTCGTTAATAATAATAATAATAATAATAATAATAATAATAATAATAATAATAATAATAATAATAATAATAATAGGTACCATTTTGTGGATTTATATAGCGCTTCGAAGTAGAACAGTATTAGCTGCTTATTCGATTATTCTTAGGCGCTACTACTACAACTATTACGACAACAACAACTATTTCTACAACTACTACTAGTACTACTACTACTACTACTACTATTATTATTATTGTTATTATTATTATTATTATTATTATTATTATTATTATTATTACTATTACTACTACCTGCTGCTACGACTACTACTACTACTACTACTACAACAACAACAACTACTACTACTACTACTACTACATTACAATAGATTCTCGTAGAAGCAACTACATCATAATCATCACTCCTCACCTGGCACTTGCCTCCGTTTTGACAGGGGATGTGATTGCAATCTTCCGTTTCCTTTTCACAGTTGGTTCCGGTGAATCCAGGTGAGCAGGTGCACGAGTAGCTACCTTGACCGGCGTTCGTACAGGTGCCGCCGTTGCGACACGGCTGGTAGTTGGTGCAAAAGTTCAGATCTTAAAACAGAGATAAGAAATAGTTATACATTCAAAGTGCTGCAATTTTCTCTTTCACTGCTGCATCGAAAATGAGACTTTTAAAAATCTTCTTGACGGCTTCTTTAATATTCGAAATTTCGTAGAACTATTAATTTTGGGAATTTTATCTTTAAAATAGACAGCAAAAATCGTATTAGAGAGAGTGACAGACAGACAGACAGAGACAGAGACACAGAGAGAGGCAGAGAGAGAGAGAGAGAGAGAGGATGCTGGTCCTTGGCCTTTGTCCTGGCCTTAAGGACTTTGAGGACAAGCTACAAGTCCTTGATCATGCTCCTGGCCTTGAAGGTTAAGTCTTTGTTAACATCCCTGGATAGAGAGAAACAGAGACAAAGAAAGAGACAAAGACAGAGAGAGAGAGAGGGGGGAGGGAAGGAAGGAGGGAGGGAGGGAGACAGAGACAAAGACAAAGACAGAGAGGGAAATATTTGATTTATGCAATAATCAAGAATAGTATTAGAACACAATGAAGTATTTTCACTTACTAAGAATAAGCAGCTACTGTTGTACTGCTCTCCAGGACGCTATATAAATCGACAAGATTTTACTTTACTTTTTACTTACACATTAAACCAATTTGGGCGCCCACATAGTCGACAGAAAACAACAGAGAATATTTTAAACTGAAATAGAACATAGAACGAACTCAAATTTTCCGGGGTGAGAATAAAGAATGAAGGAAATGATGGGAAGGGGGTGAGAATAAAGAATGAAGGAAATGAGGGGAAAGGGTGAGAATAAAGAATGAAGGAAATGATGGGAAGGGGGTGAGAATAAAGAATGCAGGAAATGAGGGGAAGGGGTGAGAATAAAGAATGAAGGAAATGATGGGAAGGGGGGTGAGAATAAAGAATGAAGGGTGGATTCCTCTTACCCTGATTACAGAACAGACCTCCCCACCCCTCGTCGCAGTTGCACTGCCACGGCGACTTGCAGTATCCGTGCTGACATCCCGGATAAGGGATGCACTGACGACACAGCTTGCCCTGCCATCCAAGCCGACACCTACCGGCGAAAACAAGCAATAACAGAGAGTTAACTCCTCGCTACGCCCACAAAATCAACGCAGGCGGCAGGCGATATAATAATCTACGCGGCGCAAAACTTTTTAAAAGAATGAACTCTGAACAGATAGAATAGAGGAAGAGATCTTGAAAAGATCGCACGTAACTACAGAAAATATCTGCTGAGTCAGCAAAAATTCTGCTGAGTCAGCGAAAGAGAATCTGCGTCGCCGCTCACTTGCATTCGTACGGATCGGCGCAGTAGCCCTGGGTCACGTGACAACCGTCCAGACAGACAGCTGCAGAAGAAAAAAAACCCACAAATATCACACATCCGATAAAAATCACGCAGGCGCTAAATAAATTCCATCGATTATAATACTGCATGTCTAGATGACGATTAGTGGGTGATCACTGCGACGGAATATGGGGGAGGGGAAAGGGGGGACACCGACAGTTTCGTTCATTGTCATTGTATATATATATATATATATATATACAAAATTATATATACAATTTTATTTATACAATATATAATTTATATATATACACTTGCCCTCTGGAAATGCAAATATCAATGTTTTCACACTGAAATTTGAAAACCATGCTAAAATATTTACGATATATATATATATATATATATATATATATATATATATATATATATACATACATCATTCGATAACCCGGGGCACTGGCACTAAAAAACAGACAAATTATTGGGACATTGACTTCAATTGACTCATGAAATGGACTACTAGGGTTAATTCTGGCGATCATAAAATTCACAACAGGTAGGAGGTTAGTAGAACCAGCTTCCAATATCAAATTTCCCTTTTCACCTACACCTGACAACACGAACCACATGCAGAGGTCAACTTAGGGTCACGTGACTCTAAATGTTGTGGTACAATGGGGAAACTCCCATGGGTGTCCGCACATTAGGGCGAGAGGGGGCACTTGCCCTCTGGGAAATGCAAATACCCATGTTTTTCACAATGAAATTTGAAACCATGCTAAAATATTTACGGTGACCATGTGTTTTGCCTCCATGGAAAAATTCTGCGGGCGCCCATGGAAACTCCATTCTCATTTTTCTCTTTAGCTATCAAACCTTCAAAAAATGTTAAGTTTCCGCATTCAAACGAATTTCTTTAATTTGTTTCCAGTTTCTTTGAAGATATAACATCATCATCATCATCATTATCGTCGTCATCATCATCATCATCATCGCCATCGCCATCATCATCGCCATCATCATCATCATCATCGTCGTCGTCGTCGTCTTACCTTTATCGCAGTACTGTCCCCTCCATCCATTTTGACAGATCTTTGTTCCTGTTCTGCTGCACGTATAGTGACCGAACTTGTCGTCACGCGGTTGACAGGTGTCCGAACATCCGGGTCCGAAGTAGGTGTCGTTGCAGACGACCCGCAACCGGAAGCGGAAATAGTGCGTCGGCGAGAGTCCGGCGGCGGTCGAGGCGTTGTCATAGGAACGCCAGCCACTTCCGGCGTCGACGGTCCCAAGGATCACGATCCGGTAGACAAGGACATCGGCAGATCCTGAAGGACGCACAAGCAAACACAGAAATAGACCGCCTTCCCAGCTAAACTACAGTAGAACTTCGTTACAACGTACTTACTTAGTGGGTCTGTAAAATTTAGTACGTTATATCCGAGCAGTGGCGGCTCCAGGATTTGGCAAGTGGGGGGCCGTTGGGTGGCAACTTCTAATCATGAGGGCCAACCATTTGTTGTTTAATGTATGTAGCATTAAGTATAGGGTCCCAACAGGGGCACTGGGGGGCCAGGCACTCAATAGGGGGCACGGGCCCCCCGGTACCCCCTGTGGAGCCGACACTGTATCCGAGGTGCGTTATATCCAATACCATCCAATACAGCAGTGCATCACACCGGACCGTACAATGCGGTGCGTTATAACCGAGTATGCGCTATAACAGAGTGCGTTATAACGAAGTTCTAGTGTAATCAACTATTCTACTTCTGATTCATTTGCCGGAACTTTGGAAATTCTTTGAACAGGATCTTCGCTGCCGACGAGGAAACCTTTACCTTTGCAGACATATATTATCGTTGTCTCCTTATGACCACCTTACTGAGCTGATAAAAGGACGGTAAAACTTGTACAGATCACCAGTTGATTCCAGACACGTTTCGTGGAGGGGATGGAAGGAGGGGGAGGGGGGTTGCAGGGCGGGAGCAGAGAGGGGAAGTGTTGTAAGGAAATTTTCAGGTGAATACGTGCAGTATATAGTAACATCTGTTGATGGATTTGGAGCAGAACGTATTGAAGCCATTTGGAAAGAAATATATTCGGTTCCTTCTACACAACACAACCATAATTAGAAATTTATGCTCTTCCATACCCCCCCCCCAATAATAAACTACTACTTTCACCGCAGTTTCGATGCATTTAATCCGTATTTTATTATCTAGAGCGGCCCTTCTTTGAAGTTCAGTTCTTATCAGTTTCGACACTCATTCACAAAACGTTCAGTCCTGTTACCAGGGTTATTTATAGGATTAGCAATTTGGGGGTGTCGGTAAATTCTGGGGGTCCCCTGCATAGGCGGATTTTTGTTTTAGTGGGATTAGTTGGGTAGGCTTAAGCCTACCCTAGCCTTTAATAAAATCCGCCTATGGTCCCCCTGCCATAAAAGTCTGACAGGCAAAAGAAAGGTCATCCCATAGCTGAAATTTGGGGGGGGTATTGGAGGGGTGTCGGTCTCAAATTGGAGGTTGGGGGGTTGGGAGTTACTAGGGGTGCCTGCTACTGATGATATTGATTATATTACGAAATACTTAAAGGTTTTACTCCTAAAAATAAAGTTTCACTTGAAAGAAACTCTACTTTTATCTGATAGAAAGATACTCTTTAGTAGTAAACAAATAAGTATGGATAATTTCTAGACGCGTATCTATTCGTAATGCGCTATATAACTGCTCTACAAGTATCAGTGTGCGTCTAAGTACAGTAGAACTTCGTTATAACGTACTTAGATGGTCTGTAAAATTGAGTACGTTATATCCGAGGTACGTTGTTTCAAATATCATCAAACGAGGCAGCGCATCACATGTGACCTACACTGCGGTACTTTATGACAGAGTATACGTTATAACCGAGTACGTTATAACGATGTTCTACTGTACTCGTGGTTCTACCGTTCTGTTTGGTATAATTCTTCAGTTGGTTACCTCGTGATGAGATGCTGTTAGTTAATGAGCCTGAGGTGTCATGCCAAGCTTCGACGATTCAGAGTGAAACTGCCCTGAAATGAATGACAGATTCCAGATTTAGAAAATTGCTTTGATTATTACTAGTCGTGATAACGACCTTGTGTGAGATTCAGAAGTTCTAGTGATTTTAAATACAAGTTCTAGGCCAATTAATTCTACAGAGACCGAGACATTTGCTATAGAAATACTATAGGACCCATCTGAACCACTCTAAACATTATTATTATTATTATCATTATCATTATTATTATTATTATTATTATTATTATTATTATTATTATTATTATTATTATTATTACTTACTACTACTACTACTACTACTACTACTACTACTACTACTACTACTACTACTACTACTACTACTACTACTACTATACAGAGTATATTATTACTACTACTACTACTACTACTATACAGAGTATATTATTATTACTACTACTACTACTACTACTACTACTACTACTACTATTATTATTACTACTACTACTATACAGACTATATTATTATTATTATTATTATTATTATTATTATTATTATTATTATTATTATTATTATTATTATTATTAATTCTGCGATGATTGGTGTTAATCAATTGTCCAATACTATTATACTAACCGGCCAAGTGAATTCAAATGGAATGCGTATTATCGTGTTATTCGCAAAGTAGATGCTGTTGTTGCCGAGTGTTCTTGTCTTAGTTCTTCCGAACGTACACGTCACTTCCGGTGGCAGGGTCGACTGGTAGTGACTCAGGCAGATCCGGAAGTAGGTCCGACAGGGGGCGCTGCACCATCCCGACCGGTTCCGGTTTCCGGCGCAACAGTTTCCGGCCTCGTCGACGCCGGCTTCGTTGAGGAAAACCAGCGGCTGGATCTGGAAAACGCCCGAACCGGACACCTGCTAAATCAAACACAGGCGCGCGCGCCAAACGGCCGTTTAGTGAACTAATCAAAGACCGGAAGTGCGGTAATCAGGTCGTAACAAGAACCGGAAGGCAACAGCGGTCAAGGCAAAATGGCGCCAATAGCTAGCTGTAGCAAGCACTGGAGATCGTCCGGTTTATCGGACATGGACAAATTGGACATGTGTCCAGTTTTTAAGACCCAATCCATCGTGATTCAGACCCAATCAATGAAAGCATCATGATAATAATATTTGTAACGAAATTACAAAAGTAGGCCTACAGTAGGTAACATAAGCGTAACTTCTATGCATAAGCGTAACTTCTATGCGTAACATAAGCGTAATTTCCAGGCTCGAACCCCCCTCCACTTTTCGAGAGACTTGCACAGGGAAGGTGAAAGGTATAGCGCTTGGGCCCTCACTTTTACGTACAAGTTTACGCCCATATTAAATAGACAGTCTTAGTTTTTGCATTGCGTACAGCCCCCTTCTCCACCCCATCTCCTAGACCCACGTGATGATAACATCCCCAGACACACAAAAAATGCGCTATAGAAAGAGAAATTCTATCTCGACGTTGCGCATGCATAATTGAAAAATAACTCCCGCGCAGAGGCGGGGCAGGGGGAGGGGGGGAGAGGCTCTTACCAGCGCAGGGCAAGCACGTGACCACGGTGGGTAGGTGGGTGGGTCGAAGGGGGCGGTGCCGGTGGGTGCCTCGCCAGGTGTTGCCGTTGTCTGTGAGATCCGGTGGGCGCCGGTGCCACCGGCGTGCCACCGGACGGATGGACGGACAGTCGAATTCCGAAGTTAATGGTGGTCGCAAGTCGCTCTTTGGGGTGGGGAAGGGGGGCCCGGGGGGAGCTGGGGAGGGTCGTGGAGAGAGAAAGAAAACTGTGTCAGCAAAGACTAATGGACTGCGCTATGTTCGCGGCCGATGGGACGAAGGATATTGTCGACTTTTTTCAACAACAGCGCTGTTTTTTTATTTACGGCGGCAGGAACAATGCGGGGAGGAGGGGATTGGTGGAGTATCATGGGGGTGGAGGGATCGGGTCCTGGACGCATGTCCCTAGTGCCAAAGTTTTGGAATGCGTGGTCCGAGTTTTCATTGCGCATTTTGAATTGAATACTGTATATTTGCGCAAATTTCGGATTTGTAAAAATTTGAAACTCTTCTAGAATTCTCAGTATCTGGAGCTCAAGGGGGGGAGGGGAATGGGGGAGGGGAGGGTGAAATGGCAGGGAAATTGTCAAAGCACTTGTCCACAGCTTTTGCGCTTGTTAATTAGAACAAGATCTGCTTATAATAATAATAATAATAATAATAATAATAATAATAATAATAATAATAATAATAATAATAATAATAATAATAATAATAATAATAATAATAATAATTTAATAATAATAATAATAATAATAATAATAATAATAATAATAATAATAATAATAATAATGCGATTTTAAGTGGCTTAGGAGGCTAAGTAAGCCTGTGTGAAAACCACTGATGTAACCACTGATGCTTGCCCTGCCTAGAGCCATCTCCAACTTCTATAGCGCCACTATTTTAGGGGACTAATTTTCCATGATCGCAGCAATATAACACTCATCTTGCCTCAAGCTCTCTGATTGCTGAAAACCAACGAGGTTTGTCCTTACAAATCAAGAAACCTAGAAAAGACGCCTGTATCATCTGTATGATCCGCTGTAACCAAGTTTGGGGTAATTTAGAATGTACAGGGTGGCGCAAAAAAACCCGGGCTATATTAAATGCAAACCTAAATGTGACTAGTCCGGTTTTTTGCGCCACCCTAGCTGTAATGTAACTAAAACGAGACTTTAACTCTTCACAATGGCAGATACAAGAAGCAGAATTCGATGACTGCGCAAGTTAATCAGAATTTCCAACACCTGGTAAACATGGTAAACTTTCATCCATCCATCCATCCATCCATCCATCCACTCCAGACTCTTCCTTTCAATCATTCATCCTCACCTGTATACTGGGTCCGGGTGTTTCCCAGCCTTCATCGGCCGATCATAACAGCCCCGGGCGCCGTATGTTGTTTACAATTTGCGGCAGGCAGAACATCTCAATGTTCTGCAGATACGCAATAACATTTGAAAAGAGAGAGAAGATACCGCTCGCTGTGGAATAAGCGAGCCGCGTCCAGCCAGCGACAGAGCATCGATACGGTTTCTCTCCTGTAGCGTATTTGTGCCAGTTTGTTGTTAATCAAAATTCGCGCATTAAACTCTCAACAAAAACAAAACGAAGAGAGAGAGAGAGAGAGAAAGAGAGAGAGAGAGAGAGAGAGAGAGAGACAGAGACAGAGACAGAGAGACAGAGACAGAGACAGACAGACAGAGACAGAGACAGAGACAGATATAGGCAGAGAGACAGACAGACAGACAGAGAGCCAGAAAGAGACAGAGACAGAAAAACACAGAGCAACAGGAACAGAGAGACATTAAACTTTCAACAAACGACGAGTTGAAAGAGAGAGAGAGAGAGAGAGAGAGACAGACAGACAGACAGACAGACAGACAGACAGACAGACAGACAGACAGACAGACAAAGACAGAAAGAGTGGAGTCTGCAGTGAAATATTCTATGCTTGCTAAGACTCGTTCCCAGCCAGCTGTAAGAATCGCACATTGATGGCTGGTAGTACGCGCACTCCCAAACACCTGCCGTCTTCCTCTGGCCGTCTGCCTTGAGTTCTAGACTCGGCCGCCCACCAACTTGTTAACGGTACTTAAGAAGAGCGGATCGACCGGGCGCTCGGCAGGGCCGGCCGAGGGAGAGAAAGTGCCAAGCGGCCAGTCATAAGGAAGCCCCCAGAAGATGAAAGAACAAAACATCTGCAGACGTATTTTTTTCTTTCAAATGTTCCTAATTATTTTCTCATCCGGTGGCAATGTTCTTCTCTCTCCAGAGTCCAAACGTACCAACTATAGATAGTACCCGTACCAACTACAGATAGCACCCGTACCAACTATAGATAGTACCCGTACCAACTACAGATAGTACCCGTACCAACTACAGATAGCACCCGTACCAACTACAGATAGTACCCGTACCAACTAGTCAGTATACAACCATCAATTGCAAGTATCCGTACCTCTGAACCACGACTTAACTGACCATTATGCTTAACTCTTTCGCCCAGTTTCGGCTTCATCGCCTATTGGTTATACGGATTGTCGTAATCAAGGGTTAAGATATACGTTGTCTATATATACGCCATGGCAGATACGAGCAAATAGTGAAGCAACTGGATTAATCCGGTCTTCTGATGGAGTATTTTTAACTCGGTACTTTATCAACTATAATAAATCACAGTACCATGGTCGTACCAGAGTGGCTTTTGATAGTGAAAATAAGAAGAGTAAAACAATGAAGGACTGAAAGAACGAACGAATGAGTTAGATTCTAAATAGCAAAACTCCGCATATACAACCACTCCATCTCTCGCGCTCCTTTATATGCAGGTACTAAGGTAGATGCATGGGTACTCAGTACCAAAGTACGCCTACCTCGATGTGTAGGCGCATGACTTTGACGTATGGTTGACTTTTAAAAGTACATCCCCAAATTTTCGAACCCCAGCAGGGGGGAGGGGATTGGACATCTAAACCCCAAAATTATTCCTCACCCCCTCCCCACGTAAGGGGCTATCTGGCAAACCCAACGCTACGTAAATTCGTCTCTATGCTCCTCCGACCACGTAGTCTAATTATGCCACGGCCTGGAAGAATTAGAACACCATTATTTATCAATGAATCGGGTCACCTTGGAGGACACGTATACTGTATCCATAATGCAAATAGGTGCGCTTGTTTTTCATGCAATCTAGAAATCAAAAATAGTCTCGCAATGACGCACCTGTCTCGACGTCAGAAGAAAGACAATCGCCGAAATCAGGAGACTTTGAATCAGCATCATCAGCATCATCATCAACGAATCGTTCCGTAGAAAAACTGCTCACGATTACAGGATCATCCACGCTGCTGCCACTGTAACTTCTATAGCAGCTGTTGTATTATGGTTTTAGCATAAACCCATCATACTCCCTCCATTTCTGTCCTCGTCTCACTCTCCTCCTCCTCCTTCTTCTTCTTCTCCTCCTCCTCCTCCTTCTCCTCCTCCTCTCTTCCTTCCTCTCCTTCCTCCCCTTTTAGTTTATCGAGTTAGGTCTGTCTAATCTCTTTCTGTTTTACACTGTTCTCTCCTCTCCTCCGCTCTCGTCTCTCTCTCTCTCTCTCTCTCTCTCTCTCTCTCTCTCTCTCTCTCTCTCTCTCTCTCTCATCATTTCTGTCTTCTACCTACTCGAACCAAACAAGTATGTGGAAAAGCCGGTTGATGGATGGATGGATGGACGAACGAGTACTACTACATCCTCTACGTCACCTCCAGGCTGCACATCCACGAGGCGCGCCTACTCCTTCCCGAGCGCCCGCCGAAGAGAGTACCTGGATACTTGTTTGGCACCTCGTCCGTCGAGCCAAACACCCGTACACCTGTTAACAGCTCTCAAGGTAGGCAGACGGATCGCTCCGCTTCTTTGATTTTCCCATCGGCTGCGGAGAGAGAGAGAGAGAGAGAGAGGAGAGAGAGAGAGAGAGAGAGAGAGAGAGAGAGAGAGAGAGAGGAGAGAGAGAGAGATGGACTTCCAGTCGTAAGTTTCCTTTCTACCGTAAAACGAGTTCGTATACTTCGGAGGCAGTGGGCGGCCTCGACTGCTGCAACCGCTTTGCTTTAGACACCGATAGAACGGTGGCATTACAACGTATAGCTGCGGTCAAACACACTCTCTCTCCCTCTCTCTCCCCCTCTCCCTCCCTCTCTCTCCCCCTCTCCTCCCTCTCTCTTTGTTTGTTTGTGTGTGTGTGTGTTTGTCTCTGATACTCTTTTTCTTCTTCCTCCTTGGCCGAGCTGCACGCGACGAAACAAGAATGGCAAAGAAGGCGGTCGCCGACCGCTACTACTGCAGATACAGACACAGACACAGACACAGACAGACAGACAGACAGACAGACAGACAGACAGACAGAGCCGATGCTGCTGCCACCTGCCTTCGAAACCCGCCAACATCCGACGTTGGGCTAGGTAAGGTAGAAAATGACGTCACCGAGCAGATGGCAAATCAGACTTCTTCAAAGGCACGGCGAGTGATACTACTACTACTACTACTACTACTACTGATACTATAAAAGTATTTAAATAAACAGATGAATAAATAATAATAATAATAATAACAATAATAATAATTATTATTATTATTATTATTATTATTATTATTATATTGACGACAATAGTATGCTTTTTATGTTGCCAATTTTAATGCACTTAGATAGCATAATAATAATAATAATAATAATAATAATAATAATAATAATAATAATAATAATAATAATAACAGCATCAACAGCAGCAGTAGTAGTAGTAGTAGTAGTAGTAGTAGTAGAAGTAGTAGTAGTAGTAGTAGTAGTAGTAGTAGTAGTAGTAGTAGTAGTAGTAGTAGTAGTAGTAGTAGTAGTAGTAGTAGTAGTAGTAGTAGTAGTAGTAGTAGTAGTAGTAGTAGTAGTAGTAGTAGTAGTAATAGTTTGTAGTTAGTAGTGGTTTAGAGTGGTTCTGGTTGGATCTAACCGGTGCTGGGATGACTCATAGTCTAGAGGTTTTTGGGAGATTTTTCTATGTATATATATATATATATATATATATATATAATATATATATTATCATAAGTCCCTGAGGGAATGATAAATATAAATATATATATATATATATATATATATATATATATATATATATATATATATATATATGCGCTATTTATATTTTCTAAAGTGTAGAATGTAGATTGTAGACAGAGACGCAGACGAGGAGAACGTCTACGGCGTTCGATTGACGTCACGTGACAGAGTACTACAGTACTACTACTACACCTGCGACTACTTACGTTTTACTATACGCCTATAGTACTAACAAGTACCAGCTGTTTCTGGACGTTGCCCTTTCATTCGTAGGCCATTTCAGGCGGATCTCTCGGTTCTTTCTCGGGACTGTCCAATACAAAAACATGTTCCGGATGTAGTCGGAGTTAGGTGGGGAGGGGAGGTTAGTCAGAGTTGAGGAGGGGTTAGTGGGAATTTTTGTGGTGGTGGGGGGGCGGTGCAGTCTCACGGAGCACAAAAGTGGTTCACGGTATGCAGATATTCAGCTTTTAATATAGTCGCTATGTAAAAATTTGGACAGTGGAGGCTATATTAACTAGCGGAGCTGGAGATAAATTAATCCATCCGCCACTCATGAGTAATTAATCGCTCGTACGAATCAAGGGAACTGAAAAAGAAATCTTAGCGAGATCTTACCTATTTATTTATTTGCGTTTCATTTCAGCTCAAAATAATTGCTTGCTTTCGCGGTAGAGAAAATGCCTAACAACTCAAGTCACCTTTTTAATGCATTGCAGTTTTTAACAGCAGGGGCGGTTCCAAGAACTCTTGGTGGTGGTGGGGAGGGGAGCGGGATGCAATGAATTTCTAGGAAGATCCCGCCAATTGTCAAAGGAATTATAGGCCTAATTGTGTACAGCTGTAAACGGTTTAGAATAAATCTCCAGATTTGATCTATAAAATATAATGTTCAGAATTTACAATGCATAGAAGACATTTTAGTCTGGTTGTACAAAATCATAGTGCAAAATCGAGTTTTTTTATTGGTGGAAGCGAATTTGTCGATGACATTGTCTATGGATATGTCCATATCTTTGTGGATATACATCAAGGCTAATCCGTTTAGAAACTTTATACGATCATCGTCCATTGAAGACGCATTTTGGTGGGCCGGTGGGGGGAGGGTAGGGGATGCTTCCCAGTCAATTCCAACGTGGACCCGCCCCTGTCTAACAGCATGCTTCATTCTTCCGCTACCGCAATTTCCCTTCTACAGTAGAATCTCGTTATAATGACGCTCGATAGGGCGAAGATCACATTACGCTTTCAAATGAAAGCGTTAATAAGAAGAAAATGTTCCTCTAAGTTGCCCGGATGTCTAAGTGCATGATTCTGTCGGGTGATCGCTGATTCAATCTGTCACTCCGTCGCTGTTCACCCTTCAGTGTCAACACAGTCGCCGTTTGCCGGGGTTTTCAGCGTGTATTGTAGTCGCTGCGTCGTCGGTTGAATGTAAAATAAACACTGTATTTAATCAATGGTATCACCTGTCGAAGTGTATTTTTGGTGATATTCTACCCTCTACGAGTATCTGCGGAGTGTAGAGTTGAATTTGCTCCAGTCTCTCCCTCCTCTATTCTTTTTCGCGTCCAAAAGGACAGACATAGAGATAGGCAGGCAGACAGAAAGGCAGACGGATAGAATGATGTATGTATGTATGTTTGTATGTATGTTGCATGGATGGATGGATGGATGGATGGATGGATGGATGGATGGATGGATGGATGGATGGATGGATGGATAGTTATAACATTTATTCATCACAGTCTTATTTACTTTGCTTCCTTTGTTCTAGATGGAACGCAACAGGAATTCCAGGTATGCACCATGGCCGGCCATTACTCAATGCTACAACTGCGGAGGACACATCTGTTGCCGTCTGACCCGCAGTCACTCAATCAACGTCACCGAAACGTAACGACCGAAGCGTCACCCAGGTCTTCCACCCCTCCACCACCTCCTCCTCCTCGTCGTCCTCCACGTGACCGGTCTGACCCCCAGCGGGGTGCCGGGCCCCAAAGTAGTTGCTCAGATAAGCTCGGCGATCAATCGTCAACGTTTAGCATTTCATCTTGCATCGATAGACTGACGCTGCCGCTCGCGATTTTTCAACAATACAGTAGACGCTATTTTAGAAATCTGGTAGAATCTACAGAGAAAACACATCGGCGTCTGGTGTTGCCGCTACTCTCGTCTCCTGTTCGCAATTAATTCGTCCGATCGCCTCTACCAACCGCTTTCCCACATTTTCGTCGCCGTACAGTCTTTGACCCGTAACGACCCTCTTTCGGTAAAAGTCAGTCGCATTTCGTCAAACATTTCGACGCCCCGGCGATAAAAAGACCACCGATTGCGAAAGGTGGGTCCCCACCGACTCGGGGTAGGGTGGGGTGGGAGTGGCCGCCGCCGCCGCCGCCGCCGCCGCCGAAGACGAAGAATTTTCCCACGGTCTTCGCAAATTCGCAGATTCACGAGTTGCTTGAAAAGGTGCAGCGGCGGCAGCGGTTTGACCCCGGACCGTCGTAGCAACGCGACGCCATTACGAGGTCATAACAAGAGGTATTATTATTGTGGAGAGGGGGTGGGTGCTGACGGAAAGAAGACTTATAGTCCAGTTTCCTTTGTCGTCGAATATTATCCCGTTTTTCTGCTCGAACGAGCGTCGAATTATTTATGTTTGGATAAGTTTTGTGAGAGCAGCTTTGACGATTTAGTCGGTTGTTAAAATGGTTGTTGCTTTAGCGTCTTTTCTTCTGGGATTTGCACGTATCTTTCGCACAGATCAGAGCTTCTCCCACCACCAACCATTGTGTCATTTTGATTTGTGATGCCTCTATACATTATCATAAAGTGGCGCGATAGAAGTTCTCTGATTGATCTCTGGAATGACCTGGCCTTTTGCCAATGGAATTGTTAAAATATTATTATTGGTACTATGCTACTTTGGGGGGCCACCAAAAATAGGGTTAGGGTTATAGGTGGGCCCCCAAAGTAGCATAGTACCTTATTATTATTAAAATTAGATGAGATTAGAATCTTCAGACCCCCGCTCTTTACTTGAGCCTGTACTTTGCAAGTGACATGCCCCCTTTAAAAATTTGTGTGTTTTTGTTTTATTTTGCTTAGGAGTTACTTGTCTTTGGGTCTAGGCTTAGACCGCAAGGCCTAAATGTAGGCTTTATGGTCTAGAGTAGGCTAGAGTATACAGACTCAGGAGAGATTCCCTAGAGGCGCGTCTGTCATGGTTATTTTTAACGAATCTGCTTAGATGACTAAAGGATGCTAAAGATAGTGGCTCAATATGGTTCTTGAAATCGATCTCTAACAGGACGAAATAATTTCAAACATGCTTTTGAAATCGATCTCATTAACAGGATTATGGAATAGGGTTTTCAAACGTTTTAAATGAAAGTGATGGCCTATGTTTGAATTTATCGCAAAAATGCTAAAGATAGTGGCTCAATTGGTTGAAATCGTTATGGAATAACGAGGGTTGTCATTTGGAAAATCTTATGTTTTAAGCGTTATGGAAAAGTGAGGGTTGTCATGGATTATGTTTTGCAAGAAGGTGATGGCTTTGTTTGTATCGATTGATATCGATGTACTAAAGGATGCTAACGATAGTCTCTCAATATGATACTTGAAATCGATCTCTAACAGGACGAAGTCAGTTTCAAAAATGCGGTTTAATTTGCACAAATCCTATGCTTCTTTTCTCCACAGTCTGCCCTGTTCCACTCTGACTGATCACTGGAATTGAACTGAACTTTTGATGTAGGCCTATAAGACTTAGATATGGACTATGGAGCACCATCGATTGATACCTTTGAGTATAAGAATTGGCGCTATAGAAGTTCAATAATAATAATATTAATAATAATAACAATAATTCAATTTTTCTTCTTTAATTTTCTCATGATCGCTTAGGTTTCGTTTAATCGCCGATAGATAAAACTCGCCGCCATGACCGTCGACTCAGACATGGTAAATTGACCCATGATCCACGTGACCTCTGAACTCTTGACCCACGTGACCAATGACTCTTGGGTCGTCCCGGTCATTCAAATATCAATAATTATGTCTTTTGAAATCCGTTAAATAAAAAGTTAGCAAGTACGAAGGAATGAGAATTTCAGATTATCAACCTTTAGAAGTAAAGTTTTGAACAAACAGCCTTTATCGCCTCCTATCACAGACCTTTTGGGCATAAATGTCCTCAAATATGTTACGTGATGGTGATTTTAGTGTCGTTAAAGATTTATTTCTAGTGGCGCCATCTAGCTAATGGACTAGAAGGTAGCTGCAAAGGAGCTGAACAGTGAAGACAAATTCTATCATAAACCACAGAACCGAAACTCCAGGAGTACTTGAGTCGAGAATACAAGTAACAATACAAGTACCAGTACCAGGGACGTAGCGACGGGCGGGGTTATATATCGGGAGATATATACACCCCACCCAATCAGCCTGCCTTAAAGTTTTTAATGTGTTTTTAAGATTTTAAAAGTGTTTAAAGATTTATACCCTACATTATACCCCCTGACCAGTACTGACCAGTACCTGCGTCTCGAAGATGATTTCAGGCAGCGAACACCAAAGAATTCTATATGTGGAAAAAAACTCCCCAACCAGCAAAAAATTGCAACGTTTATTGGGGGTTGTATTCGACCATTTGGCGGGAGGGGGTTAAACCCTTTTAACTCCAAGGGAAAATTGTGCAGTGTCGCAAATCTCATTGCTATGTGTCTTAAAGATACGACTAATACGTATAAATAATTATTTTTCCCTGCTACAGTCGCGCAATCTGTCTCACTGAATCAAACATGGGCGTGCACAGAAATTTTTTTTGCAGTGGCGGCTCTAGGATTTGGAAAGTGGGGAGTGGGTGCTAATCAAACCATTTGTTGTTTAATGTTCATGTATAGGGACTGGGGGCCACTGGGGGCAGGCTCTCATTAGGGGAAAGAAAACACTATTGACGACAGAAAACTGTCAAAAGATGTCAATATCTATTGGCTAATAATAAATTATTTAGCGCTACAAGACAGTTAATCGGATTTATATATATTTCAACTTACTACTGTATAGGCTACATTTTTAACAATTCAACTTTTCTCATAGCTTTACAATTTTTCCAGGTGGCGCAATTGCACCCCATTGGCCCCCTCCAGACCAGCGTTTAATCTGGACTCCGGGGGGTAACTGAAAAGACCGGGGGGACTGACAAAGCCGGGGGGAATACTGCTAGAGGGCTGCTGTTAGTCCATGTAGTATGCCAACATTTCCGGGGAGGGGAAATTTGAAATTTTCGGGGGCGGAATGGGCAACCCCCCCCCCGTAAACGGCCTAGGTGTTCCAGACGCCCATGGAATCTAATCAGATGAATGTAGGATCTCATTGCATGCAGTGTAGCCGGTCAAACAAAATACCCACGGTGCTCACTGCTCACTGCTCACTGCTCACTGCTCACTGCTCACTGCTCACTGCTCACTGCTCACTGCTCACTGCTCACTGCTCACTGCTCACTGCTCACTGCTCACTGCTCACTGCTCACTGCTCACTCGGCGCCTTCTTAGTATTCGAATCGATGCGCCTAATGTATGCAGGTCCACGAGACGGCAGACTGGTGATGCCTAGCGGTTCCTAGCGCCGTGCACACAGCGTTGGTGGCGTGTAGGCCTACTGCCGCCGCCGCCGCCGTTCCGTGGAGGAGTCGGTCTCGCTAAGACAACCGGGTCTGTCCTGTCCTGTCCGGGAACGGGTCGAGGGGGGACCAGGCGACGGCCCCGTGGACGCGTCCATCGCCGTATATGCCTCTACGGTTCCGGCTTTTGCAGCCGTTGGGCTCGAGAAGAGCGGTCTGCTGCGGTGGACGAGCCGTCGACAGTTGGACCGAGGAGAACCCGATTCTTAGAAGGAGGAGGAGGAGGAGGAGGAGGAGGAGGAGACGTTATTATAAGGGAGGATCTTTCCTGCTTTTATTTTTTTCTACAAATTCTTCGATATAATAGAAGATCTATTCGTTGTCGCAAGGAATTTTTCCCACTCAAGTCGCATCGTTGTTTATACATTCAATAGAAGCATCATCATCATCATCATCATCATCGTCGCCAGCAGCAGCAGAAGATACGAAGATATTCTATATCGGTATAGAGGGGACTTCGCCGGTGACGTCATAATCATCATCATCATCATCATCTTCATCATCATGGCCGATTCGAAGAAGAAGGGCGCACAGGAAGCAGATGCAAACGATGGGAGACAATCTCCGCAGACGCTTCAAGAGATCCAACTGCAGATGAACGCTGTCACCGATGAGGTATATCAGTAGGGGAAGACCCCTCGCCCCCCGGAGGGCAGAGGGGAATTCTTTGTCACTGTCTATTGACCCCTCCATCATGCATCCACTGGTCCACTCTATAGGGAAGTTTCATGTCGTCGGTAAATTTATTATTTGACTAATTTACTTAGAACCAAATAAGAATTCTCCCCCCCCGCTTACAGGTGCGACTCCCCCCTCCACCCCAGTGCCAACCACTTTGTTCTTGTTACCAGTCGTCCAGAAAGCAAATTCTCTTTAAAATTTCAAACCCTTTTGTGTAGGACGATAATCGTTGCACAAGTACTGTTACTGTTACTGTTACTGTTACTGTTACTGTTACTGTTACTGTTACTGTTACTGTTACTGTTACTGTTACTGTTACTGGTCGCTTTCTGTTCTTGAACTATGATTATGAAATTATAGCGCTACGTCATGAGTCATAAAGTCATGGGTTGTGACGTCAGAGCAAAAATAACCCGTCCATTCTTCACTCATTCAGTCAAATCTTGACCCTGATGGGCTATTTATTGTTCGATGGTGAAATGGTCACAGAAAACACAGTCGAATGGCAGCAAATTTCCCATTCTCCCCCTTCTTTCCCCTCTCTTCCCCCCTCTCTTTCCCTCTCTTTTCCCATTCCTCTTTCTCTTTCTGTTAGAATTTTCCCCTGTCTTCTCTTGTCTTCGCTTCTCTTCTTTCTTTCTTTCTTTCTTTCTTTTTTCTTTCTTACTTACTTACTTACTTATGTACTTACTTTCCTACTTACTTTAGTTCTTTTCTCCTTTCCCCCATTATGCGGCCGTAGTTTTAAGAGACCTGTCGAAATCAGTCGTCGTATCGATCGATTTGAAAGTTCTAAAAAAACTCAATGCATAAATAAATCTGCTTAACACGGTCACCAGAAAAGAGAGACAGACAGACAGACAGACAGACAGGCAGACAGACAGACAGAGACAGACAGACAGAACAGAGAGAAACGGAGGGCAGGGAAGGAGGATAAGGGGAGGGTGAGAGAGATGTGTTCCTTTCTCCACGGCCCCCGTTCAGTTTAACCGGCCATTCCGAGAAAAATCGATGCGCAAACGGCTTCTGGAACCGCGCCTATATGCGGTCCTCGGGACCGGCCGCTACCAGAGGAACGGGGCGACAGAGGGCGCCCCACCATCGGCTGCTGCCTCCACCGCCAGACAATATAGATCACAGAGCCATTGATTTTCGTCTGCTTCGGTCTGCTGCTGCTGCTGCTGCTGCTGCTGCTGCTGGAGAATTCCCGCCGCTCAGAATAGACCGCCTGATCATGTTATAGCGCCGTTTTGCAATCACGGAATAGCTTTTCTTTCTGACCGCTATAATTTAAGGCGCGCCTCCAAACAATTGCCTCGTTCAAGAATAACGAAAAAGGCTTTATACTCGGCGGAAAGGGGGGGTGATACGTGGGAGCCCCCCCCATTCCGGTTGGGACTAGTTGTGAGATTTGCTCAGAACCGCTGAGAAATTATTTGTGGGGGTAGGTATGGAGAAAGTGAATCTCAGTTTACCGCTTGTAGACTTTGAAAAATGTCGATATGCCCCTCCCCTATTCCGGAACCCTGGCTACGCCACTGGGGACTGCTTATGTAACCATGTTTCCTGCAGGGAGTAAAATTGAGACAGCCGGAATTTGGGTGTGGGCAGTATTTAATTGATTTCAGAGGGGCAGGACCCTTGGGATGGATTCGGACCCTTGTAATTTCAATGATTGCAAACAATTATCAAAACATTTGAAAGGAAAGTTTGAGATTTCGGAAATGAACTCTGGCGATGAATTTCTGAACGAGAAAAGCTCCAACGAAATCAGACAATTTACTCCCCAGAGTTCCAGAACTAAGTTAAGGTATTGCAAGATACCAGGGTCGATTCAGCTGGGTCAGGGTGGGTCAAGATGGTAAGATGGGAAACATCTGCATAGCCACGGGGGAGACACGAGAAGATTGGACCCATCACCCTATTTGGGCTGGGGGAAAATCGGGGATTTCTGCATAACCAATGAAAAAAGGTGGGGGACTGTTTATGAACTTTAAAATAATTGTCAAAACTTCTCCACAGCTGAAGATTTTAATTTAATATTACCCTAATTTTGGGGGGCTGGGGCTCCATCCCAGACCCCGATAGGGAAATTCGCGTTGCTTTCTCAACCATCCACCCCCTCTGGAATCTTGACTGCGCCTCTGGGAGTGAATCAACAGAACGTGTAAGAATATTTGGGACTTTTCTACGTCAATGTGAATATTTTATGTGGAAATCCACGGTCCACGAGACCGTTTAATTTTAATTAATTTGTTTTTTTTTAAATTCCAATTAAAAATTTGTTGTTTTGCAGTCTTTAGAAAGCACGCGACGAATGGTGGCTCTGTGCGAAGAGGTAGGAAAATATTCAAAATTCCGCCTTCGATCAATCAACCAATCAATCAATCAATCTATCTATCTATCTATCAGTTTAAATGGAACGGAACCCTAGCAAGGTCGATTTGCAAAAGAGAGTACACTGTATTTTGAAGGCAGTGATCGTTCTATTTTTTCAGAGCAAAGATGCCGGAATACGAACCTTGGTTATGCTCGATGAACAGGGAGGTAGGCAAAACACGAATGACTAAAATGCGGTAACACGCTGTATTGCAGCATTGGAAACGTTGTTCATCCTTTACATTTATCTAAACATATATATGGAATGCCTATCAAACATCGACCCAACTTCTTGTTAAAATAAAGTAGCCCCAACTATAGGGCTATACATGGCTAAAAAAAGGCCCAAGGGGGGGGGGCTAAATAGCCTAACGAAAAGTTGGCGTTATAACAGCAGACCAGAGATAGGGCCTATAGTCAATAAGCTGCAGACGATTCGCGAATAAAAATTCAAAATCCTTTCAACATTTGGATTGGATGTTTTCTGTTTTCGAAAGAACAACTGGATCGAATGGAGGAAGGGATGGATCAGATCAACCAGGACATGCGGGATGCGGAAAAGAACCTGGAAGGCATGGAAAAGTGCTGCGGATTATGCGTTCTGCCGTGGAAAAGGTCAGGTGGAAGACTTCGTCAGTCAGTCAATCAATCGATCAATCAATTAACTAATTGATACCTGCACTCATTCATTATTTATTCAGCAGAATAAAAGAAAAGGAACAAATCAATATATAGGCGAGTCAGCATACAAGCAAGTCAGTCAGTCAGTCAGTCAGTCAATCAGTCAGTCAGTCAGTCAGTCAGTCAGTCAGGCAGTCAGTCAGTCAGTCAGATAGTCGGTCGTGTATCTATTGATCTATTTATTTATCGATTTCTTATTTAGACCAGATTTTTGTCTTTTCTGCGACAGGTCGAAGAATTTCGAGAAAGGGTCTAACTACAATGAGACTTGGGGCAAACAGGACGATGGGAAAGTGAACACGAACGGTCCAAGGGTGGTGGTGGGCGACGGGAACATGGGACCCCAAGGAGGGTTCATAACAAAGTAAGAGCAAACACTAATTAATAATTATTAATTGCTCCAAAGTTAAAACTAAATCAAAACTTCTAACAATAATATTTAACAATAATAATAATATTCGAACAACGTGTGGTGGTTGAATAAAAAGGTCTTGTTTATTAATAAAATTCTTGTGGAATTTCGAATTTCTGGGGGGGGGAATTTCTTGTGGCACGCCTTCGCTTTGCATCGGTCAGTTGGTTGGTTTGTTGATTGCTCCATTGATTGATTGATTGATTGACGCAGGATAACGAACGATGCCAGAGAGGACGAGATGGAACAGAACATGGGCGAGGTGAATAGCATGATCGGGAACCTGCGCAACATGGCGGTCGACATGGGAAACGAGATCGAGTCTCAGAACAAACAGATCGACAGAATCAACCAAAAGGTCAGAGACAACAATCGACGTCACCATGGCAACGTCGAAAAATCTCCGCCAATCGCCTCTCGCCGTTATCGGCTGCATGTGTCTGTCTGTCTGTCTGTCTGTCTGTCTGTCTGTCTGTCTGTCTGTCTGTCTGTCTGTCTGGTGTATATACAGTACATGCACACGCACGCGCATACACACATTTACACGAACATATATATATATATATCCATAATATCTATGATATCTGTGGTATCTAGGATATCTATTATATCTGTTATCTGTGATATATATCAAACCATATATATATATATATATATATATAGACATGCAGATTTAACTATAGACAACCAGTCTATATATAGAGACAGGTTAAGTCTGCATGTCTATATATATATATATATTTATATATATATATAATATATGATATGATATATAATATATGATATACCGTATATATATGGACATTGAATGATTTTGATGTTGGTGTGCCATCGGCTTATGCTTCTGTGCATAATGAACTGGCGCTATAAAATTTTATGACTATGACGACGACGACGACGACGACGACGACGATGATGATGATGATGATGATGATGATGATGATGATGATGATGATGATGATGATGATGATGATGATGATGATGATGATGATGATGATGATGATGATGATGATGATGATGATGATGATGATGATGATATCAATTGACTTAACTTGAGTTCTTCCATCGGCGCAGACGACATCGAACCAGATGCGCATTACCTCTGCCAATGCCCGGGCAACGAAGCTGCTCAAGGACTGAGAGGCGAGGAGAAGAAGACAAAGACAAAGGGAGGAACAGCACGTCTCGATCGGCAAGACAAAAGGAGACAGAAGAAAGACAAGAAGAAGAAAACTCCTTCGAAAAGAAAAAACACTTTTTCTCTCCGTTTCGCTTTTCGTCTTATGCATATATATATATATATATATATATATATATATATATATATATATATATATATATATATATATATAGCCATATGAAAGAGATTTTTCTCGAGATTTCTGCTGATATTTCGTATAATTATTAATTAGAACATTCCGTTTGATTTTCGACTTAGCGTTGCTGGTCAGTGTTTGCACAGCCGAGTATAGACGAAGACATTAACACCGGCATATTGTTGTGTGTCGTGTTAAAATCCTGAGTAATATTATTCGTTTATTTAATAGGATATTGTATTCGAAACACCAGCAACTTGAATCAAAACTAAAGGGTGGCGCAAAAAACCGGACTACATTAAATACAAACCTAAATGTGAATAGTCCGGTGGTTTTTGCGCCACCCTGTATAGTTTCTACAGTATAGTCCTAAGTTTTGAGTCCTAGGCATATATACAGCGAGTTGATTTCATATTTCGCCATGTAAAAGTCTTTTTATCTTATTAATTAATGTTGTTGCATTATCTAAATTGTCAAATTAGGCTATATATAACGAATAGTAGTAGCATGGTTACAAACCAACGCGTTGATGGATGGATGCAGTCAGTGTTTAACTGAGACGATGGAATGTGGTAATGTAAGTCGGGAAAGAGGGTAATGTACTTCCCGTTGAATTATTATTATAGCGCCGCATGTAAGGCGCGATGAATTGTAACGCATTTTTGCAGTGGTAATCAGGGTGCGATTTGTGACCTGGAGCAGTTGGGGGTATGTCGAGCTTAGGGGGGGGGGTGTAGTTGTTGGGGAAGTGTAACAGTGGGGGAATGTAGTGGTGGGGATGTAGCAGTAGGGGATGCAGTTGGGCGGTGGGGAAATCCCCTTCCCTCCTAAAAATCGCGCCCTGGTGGTAATGTAAAGTAAGATTTCGTAAAGAAGAGCATATTCTACTCAAATGACTCGTGCATGGGAAATGGCATTGATTTGGAAAAGTTGCGTCCAACTGTCGCAAATAAAATGTTGGTTTCGTTCAAAGAAATCAGTAGTAAAGACTGGCTGAACCTCGCTGCAGTGGCGGCTCTAGGATTTGGCAAGTGGGGGGGGGCGTTGGGGTGGCAACCTCTAATCATGGGGGTGGCAACCATTTGTTGTTTAATGCATGTAGCATTAAGTATAGGGTCCCAACTGGGGGCCACTGGGGGGCCAGGCATTCAATAGGGGGGCACGGGCCCCCTGAACCCCCGGTGGAGCCGCCACTGCCTCGCTGTTATCTACGGTATACTGCTAGGCCTACTTGTATTTGCAATACAGGTGCACGTTTGTTGTCTGTGTTTTTCTCAATATTAATTATACGAAGCCCGTTTATGTTTTTAAATGGTTTTTAATGTGTTTGCTGACTTTTAAGCGAACCTGGTGACACATAATCGCAACGTATGTCCTGGTTGTGACTTACTCTTAACTGCATACTTGAATTTTGAGGTCGGTTTTTTTAGCAGAGTATATAGCGTCTGATTGAATCGATAGAGCATCGACTCTGTTCTGAATAACCTGTCGACCTGGGTTCGAACATGGGCAGCGGAAATCGCATATCTCGGTCAGGCGTATAGGCTGTATTCACCGGGATTACAGTATATATAGCGCCGTATTGAATGTTCACATATCGTAACGTACGCGAATTTACACCGTCGTCTTTTAATAGCGCCGCTGTCACGAATACAATGTTACGCTGTTACATTAACGGACGGTGGTCGTTACATTGTAATTCGATTTGGTAGAATTAACGCTTTCACTTTTCGAAGAGTTGTGATGAAGATATATTCACGAGTTTTTTGTAGAGATTTTTGTCGTCATTCAGCTCAAACTGTTTAACTATAATATAATGATTATCATTTGCTGCTTTGAAGTTTTTCGTTGATTTTGCGCGCAAATATTCGTACAATTCGTCGTCACTACTGTGTCGGGTGGAGAAGAAGGGTTGCGAACAAGACCAAGGCCATCTTTAGAATTTTGGGCGCCCTAGGCAGATTTTCATTTTCGGAAATTTTCGCCCATTCACATCATAACATACGGAAAAGTCTGACGAGCAAAAAAAACGTTATTCGCTCATAAAAAATTTTCAGCCCCGTTTTATTTCGCCCCTACAAAATTTTTCGTCCCTAGGCAGTGCCTAAACTGCCTAATGGTTAAGGTGGACCTGAAAAAGACTCTACGACATGCAGTGTGTCGGCCATTAATAGAATTCTGTCGTTACAGTTATTATTATTGCAGTTTCCAATTTGTCCAAGTTAAATAAAAGCGTCATTCCATAATTTTTCTCTTCTGTTCTGTTCTTAGCCATCCTCGATCCGAAGTTGGGCCACACTATGAACCACCATCTTCCAATTCATAATTTCACAATTAGGCCTGATTAAATGTATGCGATTTTCAAAGAAAGCAATTATACTTGTTTCCTAAAAGTATCCGTTCTGTGTGTAAATGGTCGGCCGTCTAGCTAGCATTACGGCAGTTAACCCTCTTTAACCCCTTAACCGCGTATTTAACTGTAACTCAATGGAAAATGGACGGATATATCCGGGATCCCCAGTTAAGGGGTTAATGTATTTCGAGCAATATCCATTTCCAAAATGCTCTATTTCACTTTTAATTGTCTGCATCATCCGTGTATTTAGGGGCTGTCCATTAATTACGTCAACAATTTAGGGGAGGGTTTGAAAAAGTTTGACAGTTGTTGACAGGGGATGGGGAGGGGTCAAGAGAAGTTGACGTCAACAATTTCACTTTTTACAAATAATCAAAAACTAGGAAATTTCATGGAATACTACTTATTACAATGGAAAAAAGCATGGCAAAAAAGGTCATCACCACCACATTTTGACACTCGATGAGCAAAAAAGGCAAAAATGGTCATCACCACAAAAAATAATAACCTTGTTATTGGGACCTGTTATTGATCTGGGGGGTCAAAACTCAAAAGTTGTTGACGTAATTATGCGGGGGGTAAGTGAAAGTTGACAGTTATTGGCAAGGGGGAGGGGGTCAAAAATTGTCCAAAAATTGTTGACATAATTAATGGACAGCCCCTTAGCATTTCCTTTGTTTCGGTTCAGCGTGTATGCTTCTACATGTTGACGCAGATCTGTGAATAAATAATAAACAGCCAGAACGTTTCTAAATTAGACTTGAGTAAAATTAATGTAGACAGATCTATACTGCGTCGTTTTTATACAGGCTGTGGTGAAACAAGCAAATCTATTCAATTCTTCCAGCTCGTCTCAGATTCTGAATATATCAAAGACATTCAGAAAATTAATATTGTTTGGTCGTTAACATAGTTCAAGGTGACATATTCATTTATTTTGAAATGTCAGGCAAGTCAAATACAATCATATAATTTCTATGCGATTTTTAGCAAGCTTTTGACAACGCCAAACGCACAATATTTATTATTCACACAATATCTGGAATATATATATATATAATTATATATATATATATATAGTTTATGTGCAGTCTATGTACTGTACACTTGTACATCCTATGCAGGAAATCTGTTTAGTGTAGTCGTGTGGTGAAATGCAAAACAACACTGCGAGGGAGATTGCAACTGGATAAACCAGTCAGATGCTGTTCTAGATCTTCTTCTTCTTGTTCTTGTTCTTCTTCTTCTTCTTGTTATTTGCTCTGTTCTTCCATGTACCTCATGGCTCGAGCAACACGTGCCAACGACACACCTCCTCGCCCTTGCTTTCCCTCATGTCCGTCCAGTGCGAAAGCTCCTCTTCGCTGCTGTTGCTGTAGCCTACATTAACACCCCCCCCCAAAAAAAAAAACACCAAAGAGGTTAAAAAACTGAAAACTCAATATAGAGTGTGGCGCAAAAACCGGACTATATTAAATGCAAACCTAAATGTGACTAGTCCGGTTATTTTGCGCCACCCTGTACAATAAGATTCAATTAAAATAACGTCACATCTTCAGCGATAATTTTATAGACGCCATACGCGATGATATGTTAATTATGCTACAATGCTAAAGAGATCATATAAACGTCGTGGCGGCTCTAGGGTGGAGCGGGGTCTGCAGCCACCCCATATTTCAGCGCGTTGGCCCTCCAGGTAATACTAGCGGATGACCTTTTTGCTCATCAGACAGTATTTTCAGTTGGGAAGTTACTACTACTACTACTACTACTACTACTACTACTACTACTACTACTACTACTACTACTACTACTACTACTACTACTACTACTACTACTACTACACTACTACTACTACTACTACTACTACTACTACTCCTACTAGACTACTACTACTACTACTACCACACTATTATTACTCCTTACTACTACTACTAGTAGTACTACTACTAGTCTACTACTACTATTATTATTATTATTATTATTATTATTATTATTATTATTATTATTATTATTACAACTACTACTACTACTACTGCTACTATTACTACTACTATTATTATTATTATTATTATTATTATTATTATTATTATTATTATTATTATTATTATTAAATAATATTAAATAATAATGATAATACCGAGGGAGAACCAGCCAATCATCTCCTTGCGTTTGATGCTGCGGTTGTAGAAGACGGAGACCATGAGGGTGACTTCTGGCAGCTGGAACTGAGGCACCTGGAACATGAACGTCTCCTTGTAGAGCGGATGAGGCTGGCCTCTTCGCACCGACGTCTTACTGCGAGAAATCTCCTGACCGTTCGGTGACATCATCGTCAGCTTCACGTAGGTATCTGTTGTCATAGCAACGACGACGGATACTCTATTTCGGATACTCGTAAAGATACCGTCCATAGGCAGTTGGATAGGCACAGGATATTGGCAATGGAAGGGAAGGGAAAAATACTCTCGTCTCTGTACTGTTTCAATTTTAATTTTCTATTTTATTTTATGAAGGAGGGGTGGGCAAAGAAACATACACCCATTTTAGGGGTTAGTTTTTGGAGCAAAGATCTATTTTCAAGATTTAACCCTTTAACAGGTTTTGGCAACTGTTTTGCCACCAATCGATTACCAGGCAGAATATGTTATATTGCCGCGTGTTTTAATGCATTAGCATTCAACAGATGGCAGGACGGAAGTTTATTTTCTGTCATTTTCGGGTTTTAGTTGAACAATAAGTAAGTAAGTAAGTAAAATCTCGAGGATTTATATAGCACTTGTAGAAAGCAGCACAACAGTGGCAATATATTGGACCGATGGATTTATTTGGTAGATTATTTGATACCGAAGAAAAAAGACGGAGAGAGAAGGATATATATAATATATATAATATACATACAGTATATATATATATGGGATTTACAGTACCAGGTGCTCTGGCCATTGCCATGTTCTTGAAGTTACTGCCCTTGATGACTTGAACTGACAGCCGACCTGTCATTCCGTTGTACGAGAGACCGACAAGCAGTTCCGGCATGCCGCCATGTTGCATCGATTGCCCGGATGACCCGCTGTCACTCCGAGTGAGACTGGAAATATCCGCCTTCGAATCTCCGCGCTATAACGACCCAGAGACCATGGAAACATAAAACGAATCCATAGAAACCTTATAAGGCCATGGAAACATAAAGCGAATCCATAGAAACCTTATAAGGCCATGGAAACATACCTGGTAAAACGAAACCATAGAAACCTTGTAAGACCACAGAAACATAAAATTAAACAAACCATAGAAACCTTATAAGGCCATAATAAAATAAAACCATAGAACCATAGAAACCTTATTTGATTGTCAGAAGACAATTTTTATTTGATTGTCAGACCAGAATTTAGCCACAGAATTTTACTGACACACCCCCCAATTGATAATCCTAGAAATAACCCTGGAAATATCTGTCTTCGAATCTCCGCGCTATAACAACCCAGAGACCATGGAAACATAAAAAGAATCCATAGAAACCTTATAAGGCCATGGAAACATAAAACGAAACCATAAAAACCTTATAAGACCACAGAAACATAAAATTAAACCATAGAAACCTTGTAAGACCACAGAAACATAAAATTAAACCATAGAAACCTTATTTGTTTGTCAGACTTTTTTGGCGGGGAGCCCCATAATTTACCGACACCCCCCCCCAATTGATCCTCCTAGAAATAACCCTGTTTGTCTGCCTGCGTTTAGAAGAAGAGCGCCTCGACGCTTACACTGAGATTGCTCCTCGGTTCCAGCGTCAGCCACTGCTGTACGGGACTGTCGAGTGGGAGGGCGGCGAACCCCTTGACCTGCTCTCCGATCATCCTCTCCCTCCTCATCCTCTCGCATCCGTAGAGGCGAATTCGCAGACCCGTGCTGCTTAGCGCTTCTGTTACGCACCAACACACACACACACACACACAGACAGCTGCAGCAGCCGGTGTAATGCTGTGCTGTACGGTAGCATTTGTATAGCGCCTTTAGTGTTTTTCCGCTCAGCGGTGTTATAGCGGAATGTCAAAGGCTTTTGCCGAACGAAGAAAAGAAGGTTTTGACGTTTACGAAGACGAGACAATAATTATTATTGCCGACTATCCGCTTAGAATAAAAGAAATGAAAATCTAGGTTTTAATGGGTTGTTATCTCTACGTTGGCTTTTTAATATAAAAATATTACGATTCTATTATTTTCTCTCCAACTTAAGTAATAAAGATTTTGCTTCTGTAGGACGAGCCTTCATATAATTTGACAGGGCATTTCCTGACATTCGCGCAGTTGCTGCTTTGCGTTTACTGTATTTTTTGCCCGCTGGAAATGTCCTTAATGAGGGAAATATTTCATTGAGTGGCCATCTTTTTGAAACGACTTAAACCTAATCTCTTTATCAATGTCTTCTTCTGAGTGACTCTTCAGAAGAGGCGCTATACAGACAGTGTTTATTCTAGCCACCTTGACATTGAGGGGGGAGTTTGAAATGTTTGGGGGACAAGATTTGTCTCCCACGCTTTTGGGTGGGGGAAATTTCCATCCCCCAAGCCAACATATACACATTTTGGGGGAATTTTAAAACTTTAGGGGGAATTCCCCCAACAGGCCTAGAATAAACACTGGCTACAGAAATATTTTCATTGGGCTGCTGTTCTGAGACCGGTCGTGCATGGATTAGCGCAAAATCATCTAAAAATTGGGGGTGGTTGGTTGGTTGGCAGCATATAATCGAAGAGAATGCGCGAAAGCGTTCTTTTTAACTCGCAAAATGTCAACGTCCCCCCACCCCCAATCCCGAACGAAAACGCTGGCCACGCCGCCGTCAAGAACTAGCCCTAATTTCCGCCGACCGACCGACCGACCGACCGGCCTACCGATGGGCAGCTTGAAGTTGAAGGTCTCCTCGTACTTCGGGCAGTCGCCCGGCTTGATCTTCGTCTTGTGTCGCATCTTCTTCGTCGGCAGCAGCAGGAGACGCACCTGGGTGTTGTGCGCCCCTCCCCGGTCGCTGCTCGGGATGTCCCGCGCCCCGTGGACCGTCACCGTCAACCGACCGATTGCCGTCTGGTAGTGAAAGGTGACGTTCAGGTGGCCGCACCTGGAGACGAGGATCGGATCTTGGTCGTCATTAACGACGCCGTCGTCGAATAGACGATTATCCTAAGAATTATAAGTTCTAACAATCAAATAACTGGATGACAACACCAGGCAATTAAGCAAGTAGGCAAGTAAGTAAGTAAATCTTGTGAATTTATATAGCGCTTTCGAAAGCAGGCGCCGTAGTAGCCGTTCGTTCCTATATAGGCGTTGAAATAGCCAAATAGTCAACGATGATTTAAGTTTAACATTAATTTTAACCCTATATGGCCGCGTAAAACCGGTATTCCGGTTATGCAGCTGTTGGTTATTAGAGATGTGCGGGTACAGCAAAATGCATACCCTACCCGTACCCGTGGAAAAACTTTTACCCTACCCTACCCGTACCCACTAGCGCTGTACCCTACCCGACCTGTACCCGTAAGCTGTTGGTTACCCGTACGTACCCGTACCCGTACCTGTACCCGTAACCGACTTTGGTTAAATTTGAGTTTTTGGATTTGGAATTTTGGACCCGTACCCGCGGGTGTGTTTACGGGTACAAGTAACAAGGACCTGTACATGGACCCGTGAATAGCCGTTCCTAGAGAACAGAGAGGCAACAGTGAAATAGGGGCTACGAAATTGGGATAACTATTCATTGTAAATAGCACGCATGTTTAGATTAGGACAGATCTAGTACTTAGGAATCAGGATAATCAGTCAGCTAGCCTAAGCCGACATGAATGGGCTTGTTTAAAATATTTAGTAGATATCATTTATCTATGAGCAGGCATTAGAGCTCAAGTTAAACCACAAAACTTTACCAGAAGAACTTTCTCGGTCAAAGAGTCCTTGGAGGAGTCAGAGGACGCCATTATAGATTTATTACTGATGATGTCAGATTACGTCATCTGTATTTCCTTTATGTTTTCAGTAAGTAAAATGCATGCTGTCTGACAAACTGAACGCGGTGTACAAGTTATATTAATACACTTTACTCAATATTAAATTACTGCATTGCTAATTTGCTATAGTAGTGAGAAATGAAAATATAACTTTACGGGTAAAACGGGTATACCCGTACCCGTAATACCCGTACCCGTAGCGCTGTACCCGTACCCGACCCGTACCCGTAAAATGTGTACCCTACCTACCCGTACCCGCGGGTACGGGTACGGGTAGGGTATACCCGCGGGTACGGGTATACCCGCACATCCCTATTGGTTATACAAATCGCTGAGGCTAAAGAGTTAAAGAAACCGGTGCTCAATTTTTAAAAAAAGAAGAATAGTGGGAATGGGATTACTCGTACCAGAAAATTTCCGACCAACAAATGGAGGTCGGGCACCAGAATACATTCGAAGTCCAACTGGAGTCACCATTTGTCAGTGGGGGTGGGGGGGTAGAAAGTTCAAAACCCCTCACCACCCCCCCCCCGAAAAATTAAACCACGGATACGATATCAAGCGGTCAACTTGATGGCTGGATATTCTACTTACGTCGTGGCCAAGGAGGTTGGAGACGGAAGCGCCTTGACCCGACCGGGGCCGACCGCCGCCGCCGGCGTCGTCGCCGTCGTCCCTCTGTCCCCTGAAGGCCCTGTTCTCGTAGGCCTCTGTCGGGCCCTCGACCGGTCGCCGATCGTCGCTCGAGGAGACGGTCGCTGGAGGCGATGAGCCCCCGCCGCCGCCGCCGCCGCCGCCGCCGCCGCCGCCGCCGCCGCCGCCGCCGCCGCCGCCGCCGCCGCCGCCGCCGCCGCCGCCGGCCGCCGCCGGAGATGAGGTTTCTGTCGTCATCATCATCATCGTCGTTGTCGTCATCATCGTAATCATGGTTGTCGTTTTCGACAACGGCAACAACAAAATCAAATTCATTTCATGAATTCAAAAAACCAAACTAAGACATCTATTATCTAATAATTATATGAATTAGATCAGCGCTATAGAAATCACAGGCAGATAAATAATAATAAATGTCAATAATAACTACGCACTTATATATACTGTATATATATATATATATATATGTATATATATACAGAGTGGCGCGAAAAACCGAACTAGTCACATTTAGGTTTGCATTTAATATGGTCCGATTTTTTGCGCCACCCTATATATATATATATACACACACACACACACATTATATATATAGTTAGAAAAAATACAGCGGTATCACCACTGATGCATGACACAAATTTGAGTGAGTCATTCCTCTACCTTCGTCGCCAAATTCTCGTTGAAATCTCGTTTTGACGATGACTTCCGGGTCATCATCATCATCATCATCTGCGTCGTCGTCGTCATCGTCTGCTCCTCCGACGATGAACTTTGTAGTCGCCTGTGACGTCAGCGCTTCTGTGTTTCCATCGGAATTGTAACTCCTCGTTTTCTCGTCACGACGCAAATAGGCTATACAAATATTATATATGTATGTATGTATGTATGTATGTATGTATGTATGTATGTATGTATGTATGTATGTATGTATGTATGTATGTATGAGCGTATTCGTGTGTGTGTGTGTGTGTGTGTATATGTGCTGAATTGTTTGGCATGGGATATCGTCTGACCAGATAATCGCTAAGGTACGTAATTGAAGCGGGAAAATCGATACATTTGTCATCGATGTCTGCATTACCAATGACGTCATTGTAGCTGGGCGTTACGTTCCAAGCAAATCGGTCGCGCGACAAGAAGAACGAGAACCAAGAACGCGCTGCAGCTGCGTCGAGAACAAGATCTAATCAGGTCACGTGATCACCGAAAACTCTTAATGTCTTCCTATCACGCATCTTGAATGGCAACGATAGATCCAAGCGACATCACGCGCACGTTGTTTCATAAGCAAATTCACTTTGACTTAAAGTAAGTAACGTAATATTTATGTAGCGCCTAGTCATTTATTATCAAAGCCGATCAGAAATTACGAAATATTAACTTCTATAACGCCCGAAATCTGGTTTTTCTCGTAATATGGACTTTCAAGGCGATACTCATTTTCGAGAACCGGAAAACATCAGTTACAAGGGCATCGCATTCTGCTAGACGACGGATTCCAGTAGATTCCGGTAGATTCAAAAATAATCGCTGATATCTTCGAGAATACTGGCAACGAATTTTCTGGAAATTTTCCCGCAGCTAATAATAACATGTCTGGTAGATCTACGGGGTTTCTAGTAGCAATGTGGTGTCAATGCGACATACCAAATAACAATGCTACTCGTCTAACAAGGCGATGATAATGATATTCCGTCAAATGAAATACAAGCTTACATTAAAAGCACGTAGTGGAGCAACTAACCAACCGACTGGGAGTATCTGAGGACAGATTATATATTTATAGAGGCGCTAAATAAATCAACACGACGACAGACAAAACAACAATGGCGGCCATCTGAATGGGCTTCTGAATATGTCAATGAAGGGCAATGAAACAGACTAACGCTACATTATTATTATTATTATTATTATTATTATTATTATTATTATTATTATTATTATTATTAATTTATCGCCCGCTTAGCATTTACGGTAAAAACTTACATTGGAGTTCACATCTGACATTCTGAATATGGTTTAAAATGAGATCTGTTTCAGTTTGCCCCAAAAGAGAAAAAACGTGAAATTATTTATGGCTTCAAATTTAAGAAGGTAGGCAGAAAATTAGTAAGTAAGAAGCATCCAGAAAATCTTTAGATTTAAGAAATATTGTAATGTATTACGGTGGGTTGGGTTGGGTTGGGTCAAGTAACCCTATTTCCGGCATGGGCTCAGTTGAAGATTTGATGGGTTGGGTTGGATAGGGTTCTAAAAGTGGACTCGTGGACTTCTCTGGATTTCCTTACTTGCTATTCCAGTCGTTTGACCGCCGCCCTTGAAGGAGGAGGAGGAGGAGGAGGAGGCGGCGGTGGCGTCGATGGTTGATCGACGTCTGTCGACTTCTTTGACGACGGAGGAGGAGGAGCAGACGACAATCGAGGACCGAGGAGGGGCGACGATCGTCTGCTGATATCGTCTGAGAACTTCATCGTCCGAATCGCTCGAAGTGTCGTCTGCGTCGACGTATTCGAAAGTCCCGCCTTTTGAGAAAGGAAAACGTAGTCCAAACATGCATATATATATATATATATATATATATATATATATATATATATATATATATAGCCACAACTGTTAATATATTAAATATTATTAAATATTATAACGAAATTCTACTGTATTTATAATGTGTATATACTGTATATATACTGTATTTATAATGTGTGTGTATGTATATATACTGTATTTATATATATACTGTATTTATAATGTGTATATATACTGTATTTATAATGTGTCTATATATACACACACATTATAAATACAGTATATATATCTAGTATATATATACACATTATAAATACAGTAGAACTTCGTTATAATGTACTTAGCGGGTTTGTAGAATTTATTACGTTATACAGTATTCTATGTACGCCAGGAATTTGATTGGAGGGGAGGGTATAAATTGGAGGGCATATATTGTTATAAATTATAATGTATATTTGTATATTATATATGTTATATAATATATATACTGTATTATGTATATACTGATTTTAGAGGGCATGTATACCGATATACCCCCCCACCCGTCGCTACGCCCCTAGATGTACGTTATTAATATTAAGAGCATTTTTAGAGCGCAATTAATCGCAAAGCAGCAAATGCGCTATTATATCCAGTACCGTCCAATACGGTCGCACATACATCACACGGGACCGTAGGGTAGCATGGGGTAAGACGCACCCCATAAGCGACTTTTTCATATTTTCGAGCATTAAATGCATTGTCTATGATGGCTAATATGCTAACGACTAAAGCCGTTTATATAACATACTAAATAAATAATAAATAACGTGTGAAAATGAGATTTTAAAACATTTAATATATTAACAGTTATGACTAAATAAATAATAAATAACTTGTGAAAATGAGATCTTAAAATATTTGATGGAGGGTGGTTTCAAAATCCATCAGCAAAAGACCAGGTCATTGATTCAGGGGAAACAAAACAGACTATGGAGGAAAAGCTAATTGAAAGAGATTGTGTTTTAAGCCTAGATCTGAAAATGCTCAGTTTTTTTGGAAGAATGTCATAGTAAAACAAACAGTGCGTTATATATAGCCGAGTGTGCGTTATAACCGAGTCCGTTATAACGAAGTTTCATTGGTTTTTCCGTTTGCGGGCATCTAGGCTATCTATCTGTTCGACTTACCGAGTTTCTTCGCATTCGATTCGTTATTTTCCGGATCCGATCTGTCGCACGGAAGAAGTCCGGAGCATTTCGCGAAGCACGGAGACTTGTTGAGGTAGAGGTAGAAAGCGACAAGCAACAACACAAAGCAACCGACAACCGCCAAGAAGACGCACGCTTCGAAAGGAACTGCACCGAACGGACAGAGAAACAAACAATCACGCAGACAACAAACCCAGCTATATACATGCTGAATCCTGTTTTACTTACTTACTTACTTGCTCCCTTACTTGCCTACCTAGTTAGTTACTTACTGTACTAATAGTAATAGTAATAATAATTGTGCATTCTCAGTGACCGGCGCGGTGGTATACGAGAGAGAGAGAGAGAGAGAGAGAGAGATACAGAGAGAGACAGAGAGAGACAGAGAGAGAGAGACAGAGAGAGACAGAGACAGAGAGAGAGAGACAGAGAGAGAGACAGAGAGAGAGAGAGATCAGACATTGGACAGAGATTTACATGGACAGAATTTACATGTAGTTTCTGAGTTGACAAGTGACAAAAAAACATCGTTTCCGCGACTCTACCTGTGTCCGCGTGCCCCACCTCACACCCCCCCCAACTGTGCGTTCTAAATTATCTGATTAGACCTCTGTCGGCCCTCCTCCCACCCCCACCCCACCCCCACCCCCACCTGAGGTGGTTTCTGGCCGCTGGCAACAAAGGCGCAGACAGCCAGCACGCGACAGACCTGGTGTTGATGGGAAAAACAATTTTGCTTTGTTTTGGTGGGATTAGTTGGGTAGGCTTAAGCCTACCCTAGCCTGCCTTTAATAAGATCCGCCTATGGGTAGCCCCGTAGTCGAACGAGCGTGGGGCCCGGCGCCGATCTTCGTGAATACTTGGTAAGGTAAGCAGCGACGCAGATGGCTGCTTACGCCATTAGAGTAGGTTGCCATTACTTTCTTTAGACCTGCGTTTCGCCTTCGCAGCTTATCGCTGCTGCGTTAAAAAATCTTTGTTGAACTGATGTTTTGATACATACAGAGTTTATCATCCGATTCAAATTTCCTAGAAAATGTCAACACCGCCGTAGTAGTTGTCGCCTCCGACATTGGCCGAAGAATATATCTACTCCAGTGCAGCGCCTACATCCACACCCAAGCTATACACATTTACATTTAATTTTTTAGGAAACTTCTACAGTCGCTCGAATTCGTGCATAATTATATTCCAATATCTGATACAGGCGATGTTTTGAACAACACAGCTGTGCTCCAATCTATTCAACTGGCCTATACATTAATTATAGGCACAGGTCTAAACGTTTATAGGCATAGATGATACAGTGTAGAACGCTATTAGCATGTACATGGTGGCGCAAAAAACCGGACTAGTCACATATAGGTTTGCATTTAATATAGTCCGGTTTTTTGCGCTCCCCCCTATATATTGAATAAGTGCATGTCGATAATGTAATTACAATTAAACATGGCTGCCTGAAGGCGACCATTAACGATGCAAATCGATTACCGTATTCAACCTGGCATCTGACAAGAGCATTCTGCTAAACGCAGTACTGTAAAATGTAAATGTAAAAATCGTAAATCAATCTAAATTGATTAGTAAGTGAAATGTAGTCGATGTTTCCAAAATTCTATGGGATAATGGGAGTATGGCTGCTCCCGCCCCCAAGATTTTGTCATACAGTCGGCGGCTGGGAGAGAGAGAGATAGACCGAAATATTTGACTTGAGTAGAGAGAGAGAGAGAGAGAGAGAGAGAGAGAGAGAAACACAGACAGAGACAGAGAGACAGAGAGAGAGAGAGAGAGAGAGAGAGAGAGAGAGAGAGAGAGAGAGAGAGAACTTAGAACTTGACTAAATCGATTCATGGGCAAAACAGGAACACCATACAAACCTTGAAATTCTCCTGTCTCTGACGTCATCTTGTAACGAGTCCTTTCTTCAAGTTTGTTTGCGGAAAATGTTAGACAATTTTCACGTAGTCTTTTTTATTGTCGTTGCCGGCCAAAAAAAATTGAAGTCAAGCTCTAAAATGTTCGTCCCTTAAATGTCTATAATTGAAACATAACTCCATTTACTGTATATAATTTCATCCTTCACCTGGAAAAGATTTCCAAGTATTTCGTATTCAAGAGCTTTCCTTCACTATTACGTCATTAAGCTATCTAAGTTTTTCTTCCTGAGGAAATATTCAGATAAGGTCATTCGTGTTCTATCGACCGAAACAATATTTTTATTTCTTTAATCCAGACAAACCGTGGAACTTTTACCACGGTTGGAATCCGCTACTGCTGAACCGTGTCCGCGGTCTGGATGCCCGTCTGGAACCGGATCATCAGACCGGAACGACACGGAAGCGCCACCGGATATCCAGGATCATCCAACCGGCAATTATCGATTTTCCCAGAACGTCACCTTTCGCTTTTATTAAACTTCACGTTAATACGAGCACAAGTTGTCGCTTTGAAATGTCGCATACATTTCCGATTATATATTCTACGGCGTTTATTACTCGCTTCAACATGAATTCACGGCAACATTTTGCGGTTAACCCCTTAACCGTGTATTTAACTGTAACTCGATGTAAAAGGGACGGATATATCCGGGATCCCCAGTTAAGGGGTTAATTAATTAGTCCTTTTTTAAAAAAAAGGACACGTTTAAAATCTAATCGAGATATTGCGATGCGTTCGAGCCGTGAAATTCCCACCAAACGACGAATTTTCTACGATTTTTCAGTCAAAGCGATTCGACAGAAACACACCCTAATCCGTTGTGTCGAAAGGTCACGCGTTTATGAAGCGCATTTTCCTCGTCCCATGCTAATCAGACGTTCCGTTCCGTTGTCCCCCCCCCGCCGCCCCCCGCCGCCCCAAACATCCGAACAGCAGCAACAAGGCTGCACCGGGGCAGCTACGTTGCATTTGAAATGCCTCCTACAGAAAGCCGATCGATTGGGCTTGGGCCCGCTTATGTTCCGGGGCCAGCTCCCTACGCTAATCCCAGACCCAATGCTGGCCCGGAAGCTGGCCCCCTAAGAGCCAGCGAACGACGAGAGAATGGGGATGAAACGAAACAGACAGACAGACAGACAGGAGGGAGGGGAGAAGGGAAAAGCGTTGTACAGCCATTGTCACCGTGTATATCGCCGCATGATTAAGCCGGTTAAAAGGAAGATCAATACGCAAAGAACCTCCGTTATTAGCTCCTAGAGTTTTTGAGTATAATTATAAATTAGTGTATTTAGCACCAAATAACGTTCAAATATGCGATGGATTATCATTAGGCCGTGTGTACGGGTTTGACAGGGGATACGAAATTTGCGTCAAAAGCATAATGCACACACAAACACACACACACACACACACACACACGCACGCCATGAATAATTATAAGCAACTGGGCGGTGGAGAGAACGCCGGATGTCGGCTGCTGGTGCCTAACAGGTGTTCGTCTGTCCGTCTGTCACTCAGAGCAGCGCGACAGCCGACTGCGACATTTCGAGCGGGAACTTAATCGCATGTTGCGACAGAAAGAGCAGAGACGATAATATAATGATAACGGAGACAATGGCCTGTATTATGATCATCATCATCATCCACCCCAGTCCTCGCATCACGGAACTCAGATCCATAACAGAATCCATAAGTCCACGCCCGCCAAGAGCTCTCCGCGCATAGTAGCATCGTCCGAATATAATGTAATTATTATATTAACGCGTATTCTACAGGGTGGCGCAAAAAAACCGAACTATATCGAATGCAAACCTAAATGTGAGTAGTCCGGTTTTTTGCGCCACCCTACAAATGCGCTAAAGAATAATTAATCGCCGTTAAAAAACTAGCGCCGTTAAGATTTTTAACGCATTTTCAGCGCTAATTTACACGCGCAGTAAATCTCCTCAAACGATGCACTGACGTTGCATAACCGTGTTTCGGTACATGGAGGGCGCCACAAGCCAAATATTGGGTGGGCCAACATGGCCTGTTTGAAACTGGACAATGCAAGGACTAGTGCTACAGTAGGCTATAGATATGCAAAAATTCAAAAGAGTGATGAAACGAATTAAAAGCACATATTCTTGTGTCCCCATCTTTGTTGTGTCAAACCGTACTAGAATTGTCAATATATTCTGTCTCAATTTTTTTCTAGAGCTTTCGAAATGCCACAAAAAATAATGAGCCATTTGAAACGACACTATACAAAGTCTTTCAGAAATCTATTCTCTGTCAGGTTTTATAGACCACAAAAATATTATAAAATTGATACCCTGTTTGAAATTGGACAATGCTAGTGCTACAGTAGGCTATAGATATGCAAAAATTGAGAAGAGCGATGAAACGAATTAAAAGTTCTGCAATCGAATTCTTTGTAGAAAAATTACTTTCGTACTAAAGATTATCTTGACGAACTAAGTCTGAATCACTGTTTCCAAGTTCTCTCCAATCCCGCGACTACGATGACTTCGATAGCGCCTTCGTTGAGAACTTTCAGTAATGAAGCATCTCTCAAGCAGCGAATTAATTATAAAACTTGTTTTTGTTGCCTATGAAACCTGTTGTATAATGAACCAGATATCACGCGGCTCTGTCCTCCCTCGATCGCCCTACTAGCCATTCCACAAGATATTCGACTGGATTTTCATTTAGTTGATGTCCCTCGTTCTCGTACAGTCAATGGCGTTTATTTGAACCCTGTAGATTAATTGAAATGATATTATTGATTAGTGTTCTAGTTTTCGAACAAGAGGAAAATGTGGATTTTGTAGATCTACAAATGGAGAATGATATTATTGATTATTATGGCAGAGTTTAAACTTGTTTTTCAGTGAAAAAGGAACAAGAGGAAAATGTGGATTTTGATCGCCCTACTAGGAGAATTTCTTTCATTTAGTTGATGTCCTCGTTCTCGTACAGTCAAATGGATTATCAAAATTGAGAAATTATTAATTATTTGCCGCCCTGTATTTCTGATGATAAAAGATATCATGATGACGATGGCGACAATGATGATGATGATGATGATGACGACGGCGAATTGTAGTTGCTATTTCATTTTAACTGGTTCTGTTCAGTGTGTCCATCTAGCGAACGCTGTATACCGTATTATGACACGAAGCGAGAATTGTATTCTGTAGTCTCTATAGTTGCAGTTACGTATCAACAAATAACCAGGGGCGTTGCCAGGAATTTGATTTAGGAGGAGTATAAATTTGTTGGGATCGTATATATTTAATATACATATATTTATATATATATATATTATATATTATATATAGGCCTATGTGTGTTTGTTGTACATATACTGTACTATATATATACTGATTTTGGGGGGCATATATATACATACCGATATAGCCTCCGTCGCTACGCCCCTGCGAGTAAGATGTTAGTTTCTTTGACTAATTCGAAGGTGAAGCTGTTTTTGTTCAGAAGCAGTGGCGTTTCCAGGACTTGGCAAGTGGGGAGGCCAACTAGTTTTCATTAATCAGTGCATACATGGAACTAATACCCTCAATGGAGGGCACTGGAGGCAGGCATTCAGTACGAAGCAGGGACTTTTGGGCCCCTGTGAGAAGCCGACTCCGTTTATTATTATTATTATTATTATTATTATTATTATTATTATTATTGGTGGTGGTGGTTAGTAGCAGTAGTAGTAGTAGCAGCAGTAGCAGTGGCAGCAGTGGTGGTGGCAGCAGTGGTGGCAGTGGCAGCAGCAGTGGCAGCAGTGGCAGCAGCAGCAGCAGCAGCAGCAGTGGCAGCAGCAGCAGCAGCAGCAGCAGCAGCAGCAGCAGCAGCAGCAGCAGCAGCAGCAGCAGCAGCAGCAGCAGCAGCAGCAGCAGCAGCAGCAGCAGCAGCAGCAGCAGCAGCAGCAGTAGCAGCAGCAGTAGCAGCAGCAGCAGCAGCAGCAGCAGTAGCAGCAGCAGTAGTAGTAGTAGTAGTAGTAGTAGTAGTAGTAGTAGTATCCAGGACGATTTTTATAGCGCTGTAATACTGCTAAACGTCCCAAAATATTAAAATACGAATTGTTAATTCCATATAAAAAACTTGATAATCCATTCCTTTGCCAGAGAATTAACTGTTTTTCTACAAGATGCAGTATTTCATCTGATCTGACAAATGCACGACCACTTATGTCAACCTTAGTACGGCCTATAGCCCATAGCAGTGTTTTTTCTAGCCACATTGACATTGAGAGGGATTTTGAAATGTTTGGGGGGACAAGGTATGAGTCTACACACTTTTGGAGGGGAAATTTCCACCCCCAGCCAACATATAACAAATTTGGAGGGAATTTTAAAACTTGGGGGATTCCCTCCAGAGAAGGCCTAGAATAAACACTGACCTATAGGGCCTATAGGGCCTACAGTAGCTATACAGACCACAACTACCATAAGAATATACAAGCTAAAAGACACTTCGCATGACCATTTTAAGCAGTTCATGTCTAATCCCCCTCTCTCACTCTCTATTTCTCTCTCTCACTCTCACTCTCACTCTCTCACTCTCTATTTCTCTCTCTCACTCTCACTCTCTCTCTCTCTCTCTCTCTCTCTCTCTCTCTCTCTCTCTCTCTCTCTCTCATCACTCTGTTCAATTTGCGGTGAAAAAGGTTTTCGAAACCTTACGCTCAGAACAAAAGCGACAGTTGATGGCGCCACGTCAATCGATTCCTGCGAAAGAGGACGAGAAGCGAGTAAACAAACCCGAGCGAAACCCGTCGAGCAAAAAACACTGGTCAGCTCAGTATACTGTACTTACGAACGATGGATGCACTTGGCTTCCAAACGTAATGCCACTCGAAATCAAAACCACCTGGCGGAGATAAAGAGAAAGAGAGAGAGAGAGAGAGAGAGAGAGAGAGAGAGAGAGAGAGAGAGAGAGAGAGAGAGAGACAGAGACAGAGACAGAGACAGAGACAGAGAGACAGAGACACAGAGACAGAGACAGAGACAGAGACAGACAGACAAACAGAGTGACATACAGAGTGACAGACAGAGAGAGAGAGAGAGAGGGAGAGAGGGAGATAGAGTGGATGAGAGATATAGACAGACAGACAGAGATACAGACAGACAGAGATACAGACAGACAGACAGAGATACAGACAGACAGAGACACAGACACAGACAGAGATACAGAAGGACAGATAGAGACAGACAGACAGACAGACAGAGACAGAGGAATACAGAGAAAGAGAGAAGGAAGGAGAGGCAGGTGCTGTGAGTTTCCATGGACGGACGGGGGGGGGCAGCCCAGGGAGCGCCTCTTTCGGAAGCAGCGTTGTCCGTGATAGACGGAAAGAAAAAGAAATCAAAAGAATGGACGCAAGAGAAAGAAGTGGGGGGGGGGAGGGAGAGAAAGAGAGAAAGAGATGAGTTTAATAGAATTCTCGTCAGGTGGCGTTCGCTTGGAGGTCAAGAGGTCATCGCCGTCGCCAGCTCATTAGCAGTTTCCTTAACTCTTTTTTTATAATCCCAATATTCGGATGTTCTCAATTAACCCCAAACTTCCACCCATAACCCTCTCTCAGCGCCCCTTCCTTTTTGCCCGGAACGAGTTTTCTTCCCAGCGGACTTGAGTTTCTACGTCCTTTAGAGGTGACAACAGATATTGCACAGGGGCGTAGCGACTGGGGGTATATCGGTATATATAACCCCCAAAATCAGACTATCTTAGCAAATTTTATTGTATTTTTAAGATTTTCAAGGGTTTTGAAGATTTATATCCCCCCAAATCACATTATACTTCCAAATCAAATTCCTGGCTACGCCCTGATATTGCACATCTTAATTATTTGCCAATATAAAGAAATCCTTGGCTCTTCATAAGATATCCTCCTGACAGAAGAGTAAATGTACTGGTTAAGCTTCCAGAAAGCTTTGAACGGTCAGAGTTAGTCATTTATCTTATATTTTTCATTGTTTAAATCTTGGGAGAAGGAGCCTCTGTAAACTACAGAGAATGGTATTGGCAGACGTGTGGATATGGCTAGCACTTTTGACAGGCAAGTGAAGAGGACCTAGTAATCACGTGTTTTGAAAAATTAGGGCACTATCTCTTGTATATCAAAAGTTCTTGGCATTCAGAATTTTGCCTGTGGCATTATCTATTGCGTAAATTGGACATTTTAAACTACCAGAGGCGGATCTAGGGTATTCGGCGTCCGGGGACAAAGTGTACGTTGGCGCCCCTAACAACTGACAAGCAAAAAATGTCCTCACATCGTTTTCGGCGCCCCTCAACTCTCTCTCTTCGTATAGTGCTGACGAGCAAAAAAGGTCCTCGCAAGTGTTTCTCCTACTTTATTGAGCATTTCACTTACCCAAATATCCAATTTTGGCGTCCCCTCACCTCGGCGCCCGGAAACATGTGTACCCCCTGCCCTCCCCTAGATCCGCTTCTGCCGCTTAAGACATACGCCACCACCTCCTCCTCCTCCTCCTCCTCCTACCCCACCCCACACACACAACAATGTCACGGTCGCTGTAACAGTCACGTGACCGCCGCCGCCGCCGCCGCCGCAGTCGAGGAACTGCTGACGCGCATGCGCACTGACAGCACAGTTGCTTCAGTCGATTCGAGAGCGCCGTTCAGACGGGACGCGGGGTAGAGCGGGGTAGATAGGGCTGCAGGTCTTACCCCCGCAGTAAGACCGCCACCCAGATGGGGTTGAGAAAGGAAACTCGATATACAACGGATGACAAATTGACGCAAAGCCAGAGTCACGTGGACGTTGATCGCGGCAGACTACGAGAAACAGGTAGCCTAGTTGTGGTTCGGATGTTATTCTAGATTTACTCTATATCTTACTTGCTTTTATTCTAGCTTCGCCCTACTGCATATCTTGCTTACATTCATTCTAGTTTTACCATATTTCTTATTTATATTTATTCTAGATTTACTCTATTTTTATTTACTTATCTGATTAGATTCAATCTTTCGATTAATCTCTCCCTTTCCCTCTATCTCTCTCTAATTTTATTATTCAGTGGACTGTCATCTATATCCTTTCCTTTATCTAATTCATTGTCTCGTTTTCCTCATTTAATTCCTTCTCTTTCTTACTTTCTTTTATTCTTCTTTTCCTTGTTTTTCCTTTTCAACGAAGATTTCTTAGTTTTTGCCTCTCGAATATCGTATCGGGTTTCTTTTCTTCATTAGTGAAATTTTATTTGTTTGCCCTTTGAAGACAGCAGAGATTTGGTCCAGAGGAGTTCTCCACGGAGCAATTAGAGAAGATGAGACGACTGCAGCGGCTTCTAAATCATTGCCTAACGTCTCTAATAGTCTTGTTACTTCGCTCAATGCCCCCAGCTTCTTTTTATAAGACACTAATCATCATCATCATCATCATCATCATCATCATCATCATCATCATCATCTCCTCCGTCGTCAACAGATCCATCATACGATCAGCTTTTAGGGCTTTTATACGCAATCTGCTAATTAGAAATCTACTTGCTTCAACCAGTGATGTTAACAAGGACCGACCCCCCAAGGACGAGGATAAGGACAAGGACCGACTCCCCAAGGACGAGGATAAGGACAAGGACCGACTCCCCAAGGACGAGGATAAGGACGAGGACCGACCCTCCAAGGACGAGGACAAGGACGAGGACTTACCCCGCAAGCACAAGGACCACAAGGACTGATCCCCAAGGACAAGGATCAAGGACAAGGACCTACCTCTGTCAGACAAAAAAGTCGGATAGGAAAAAACCAGACACAATTTCAATTCGAATCACAAAATTAGAAAAGCAAATTTTTGTTTTAAAAACATAATGTAGTCAACAGCAATGCTGCATTTCAAATGCGCTTTGACTTTTGACTAGCTAGCCACCTAGCTATGTTACTGCGCTTAATAAAATAATAATAAGTTTAATAATAATAATAATAATAATAATAATAATAATAATAATAATAATAATAATAAATGAAAAAGTGTTTCCAGCAGCTGATCAGTCATGCTGACTCATGCACACAGGTGAGGTCTAATTATGAGACCACTTTGCGAAAACACTCGTTCAACTGGAGCCGACGTCACAGGGAAACAAAGAATTCTGCTAAAGAATCAACTGGTATTATAAAGGAAACAATGACTAAACATTTAGAGTAACTCAAAGCAAGTATGTAGCCAAAATATAAATCCACATACTACTCTTACCTTGGAACATAATTATCAGTACAATTGAAAATGGTATACAAGTAATTTGGTCCTTATAAGGACTTTGCAAGGACTAAGTTACAAGGACCAGGATAAGGACCGATCTGCAAGGACGAGGATAAGGACAAGGACCGAACCCCCAAGGACGAGGATAAGGACGAGGACTGACTCCCCAAGGACGAGGACAATGACAAGGACTTCAAATTGGTCCTTAAGGAGTCCTTAAAGACAAGAACCAGGACAAGGATTAACATCACTGGCTTCAACGTAGTCGCGTGTTTTCGTGTAATTTCGCCTCGCTATTATTATTATTATTATTATTATTATTATTATTATTATTATTATTATTATTAATTATTATTATTATTATTATTATTATTATTATTATTATTATTATTATTATTATTATCATCATCATCATCATCACCACCATCATCGTCGTCGTCGTCGCCATCATCATATTCATCATCATCATTATCATCATCATCGTCGTCGTCATCATCATCATCATCATCATTATTATTATTTTTAAAAATTATTATTATTATTATTATTGCTGCGTCACGTGACTTTCAGACGAACCCTGTTTTTGCATGAATCGAGACAAAGACTTCTCAGAAATTAGCTTAGGGCCATTCGTTGCTATGGCAACGGTTGTGTGTTCCACCGAATGTTAAGCTTTTCCGAGCGCGCGCAAACGCGAACAGATTGGATCGTATAGGGCAGTGATAAATAGCATCGTGTCATCGGCGGATGCTTCTGTGCATTACGAAGGGGCGCTACAGAAGTCCAAGATTAGATTAGAAACTCGCCGAACGAGCTCTAAAAAATGCAACCGTCGGATCAGGTGAACTATTCATCTGTAATCTAAATCTGCCTTCCAGTAGGCCGACCGACAGTAAATTTTTATCCCCTTTATGCATCAAGTTAATTCTAATGACAACCCATGTAACTACTGGATATCACAGAACAAAAAAATCTGGGGAGGGGAGGCCATTTCGAGAAAATGTCGGCGCTCAAGTTTTTCCGGAAAATCACTTATTAATAACGATCGTGATATTAATAATACAGTCGAAGATTGCATGTTGGTGCAATGTAATGTAAGACGCGTTACAGCCTGTAATACATGTTGTAGCGCCTTCATTTAATGTTCCCTGAAGTCGATTTCGGGACGCCGCGAAGCCGATTACAGGTTACAGAAATTACAGTCTTACAGTAGCTCTTACTTATCATCATAGGCCACAACCATGCAGCGGATTTTAGCGTCACGCGGATGGAGATGTCGCCATAATATCAAAGTCCTGTTCTATCGTCAAAGTGAAGCGAGCGAAAACTTAGACCGAAGATCAGAAAGTCAGTAATTAGAAGAGGGCGTATCTAATGACAGCAGGGAACCAGGTTTCGTTTGAAGTATTTTATTGCCAGCTTCTTCCTTGATAACCAGTTTCTCTGAGCCTTAGCAATAAAACAGGCTACGGTGATCACTTTCCACGGATGACTTTATTTCAGGGGCGTAGCGACGGGGGGTATATGGGTATATATACCGATATATTATATACTGTATAATGTGCTTTTAAAGATTTTCAACGTTTCTGGAAGATTTATATACCCCCCCCCAATCACATTATACCCCTTCCAAATCAAATTCCTGGCTACGTCCATGCTTTATTTGTTCCTCGAATTCTGGCGCTATAAAAATCTGGACTGGCGTTAGTAGAGAAATGAGGCCATCGGGGGGCGGGGAAGGTGGGGTGCTAAGTCCCTAACCCTAACCCTACGTTTGATTTTTAATTTTAAATAATGCTGAGGAAAGTCGCCATAAAATTCACATTGCCGTAAAGTTCGTAAACGGTCGATCTTTGGAAAAGTAGGGTTAATCACTCCGGCGTTTTCGACAAAACTTACGCTGAATCGATTTGGCGAAACTCTTTTTAACCGTTCTTTTGTGGCGGTTCCAAGAATTCTTGGTGGGGGGAGGGGGTGCAAGGAATTTTTAGGAAGTTGGTGTGGGAAGGGGTTAAATAAAATCCCGAAATAGGTCGACAAGCAAAAACGTCATTAACAGTGTTTTCCTCGACAAATGTACACTAAAGAATTATTTCCTGAAAAAGGCGGATAAGCAAAAAATGTCACCAGCTCTATTTTGTATGCAGATAACCAGGGTCAAACGCTGACGAGACAAGCAAAAAATGCTCTGTGGGGGCCACCCCAGCGGCCCCCCCCACTTGCCAAATCCTGGAGCCGCCACTGGCATCGTCATATTTTTTGCGCATAAATATGAAAAAGATGATCGCTGAAACAATTTGAATAATGAATGTCGTCCATTGCGCTTATCTTCACGATTTGGTCTCTTTCTTGAGCTGTCGAAATTTATGAACAAAAGAATCGACAATCTATAAATTATTTTTCATTCGTTTTGTTCGCCAGAACGCGTTATCTCGAAATCGCACATTTGGAAACACGTGACGAAGACGACGTTGGCCACAAGAAATCTTGTCGAGAAAGTTTTTGTCTTTTTGACAATCTGGGAAAAAATTTAAATTGCTTTTATTAAAAAAAGACGTCATCTGTTCAATTGGCGTAACTCTCGCTCATCTCTCACGTTCATCTTCTGTCGACTGGGACGCCCAAATACATGCATTAGAACCTCGTTATAACATACTTAGCGGGTCTGCAAATTTAAAAAATCTATACAATGTATAGCCACCATTATTATAATTATTGCCAATGTAGACACAATAATGCGGTGGAAAGTGACGGATTTTTCTAGTCCTCTGACATCAGTGCGGGGCGCTTGAGGGTTCTAAAGAGAAATTTGGGTGAAATATCGACATGAATTTTTGGGTCGCCCGAAAATTTTCCAGGGTATTTTTTCAAAATTTGAGCGAAAATTTGTGGTGTCGTAGGGCTTTAATATTTCCACCGACTGAAGCCCAGTCGATGCCTACAAGGAATCTTGACCCGCATTTTGGATATCTATCACTTTAAAGGGTTAAAAAATCTCTACAATGTATAGTCTCCATTGTTATAATTGCCAATATAGACACATTAATGCGGTGGAAAGTGACGGATTTTTCTAGTCCTCTGACATCAGTGCGGGGCGCTTGAGGGTTCTAAAGCGAAATGTGAGCAATATATCGACATGAATTTTTGGGTCGCCCGAAAATTTTTCATGGACTATATTTCAGGGTATTTTTTCAAAATTTGAGCGAAAATTTGTGGTGTCGTAGGGTTTTCATATTTGCACCGTTTGAAGCCCAGTCGATGTCTACAAGGAATCTGGACCCGCATTTTGGATATCTATCACTTTAAAGGGTTAAGTACGCTATATCACAGGTACGCAATGCATCGAATACCATCCAGAACGGTAGATCATTACACGGGACCGTACATTGCGGTACGTTGAAACAGAGTACACGCTATATATAGCCGAGTCCGTTATAACGAAGTTCTACTGTACTCACGATGGTTAGCTGCGATAGGGAGGTTTAGAACTAATAAAGCACAGATCTAGGCAAAGTGCGTGATCCAGGAGGGGGTTGTTTTGGGTATTTAGCGCCCACGGAGCATCACCGACCACAACACAGACGCTGTGCTTGGACGACTGGCTTACTGTAAAGGATTTCTTTAGGTTCCGGAACAGTCAACCGGCAGGTGGCGTATCTCATTAATCTGTTTACATTGTATGGCAATCATCATATATGCGTTCCTCTGACATATGGCGAATAAGGACGGAAATACCCGTCAAATAAATAACCAATGGCGGCTCCGTCGGTTCACGGATGATAAATTATTTCAATGCTTTTCTCGAGTTTCTGCTCTTCAGGAATTTCTATTGAATATATATTCATAAGAAGTCTAACCCTTTGAATTACAATAATAATAATAATAATAATAATAATAATAATAATAATAATAATAATAATAATAATAATAATAATAATAATAATAATAATAATAATATCATTTGCTGTTTTCTCGTTTTCTGATGGTCGGACTTAGGAGATCATGGAAAGAATAACACAATTTTATGCCCACTTTAATAAATTTAACTGCGGAGAAAGATGGCAGGGGAGAAGCCAGGAATTTGATCTGGAGGGGGCTATAAATATATATATATATATATGTGTGTGTGTGTGTGTGTGTGTGTGTGTCTTTCTCAAAATCTGCCTCTGTATTTTTTTCTGCTTTTAGGACTTCATCTTTTAGCTCTGATATCAATTTATATCTTAGTAATGGTTGGCTAGTAAATCATTGTTTTTTGAAAGAACATAAACTAAATTCATCTTGCAAATTGAAACTAAAATGGCGACTAATTGAAAAGCTTCGGTTCTTCCGACTCATTTGACAGCGGACTCTAGGATTTCGCTCCGCAAAGTAATCGAGTCAAACCCGACAATTTTCTTCGTTGCAAAAGCATTCTCAGCTCGATTAGCTATATACGTTGAGTTTCTCTGCAAACAAGAAAAAAGTACATTCTATTCAGCAGGGGCGTAGCCAAGAATTTGATTTGGGAGGGTATAAATGTTTGGGGTGGGGTGGTGGTGGTGGTGGGGGGTATAAACCATATAACTATAAACCTTTGGTTTTTGGTTTTAAACAACTTCGGAAAACATATAACCACATATTAATCACATAAAAACTTTAAAGTAGACTGATTTGGGGGGGGGGGTATATATACCGATATACCCCCCGTCGCTACGCCTCTGCTATTCAGTCACTATGAGTCAGTCAGTCCATTTATTTATTTAGTCACTAAATGAGTCACTCCAATCATTCAGTGATTTATTCATTATTCATTCATTCATTCATTCATCCATTCGTTTAGTGAGACAAAGTCATTCAGTCAGACCTGAGTGAGTGAGTGAGTGAGTGAGTGAGTGAGTGAATGAGTGAGCGAGGGTTCTGCTTTTCAAGCGGTGGAAATTAATCATTGACAATTTAGTCGCCGAACACGAGAAGTCCCACAAGGGAACCAGCGCTTGATTAAAATCCCGTAGATCTTCACGTACACCGCGAGATTTGGCGTTTCCACCGCCGTTGACTGAACGCAGAGAAAGTCCGCGGTCATTCCGCCGACGTCGTCTGCAAAACACACAGAAACCAATCTCTGTCCGCGAACAGAAGAAAATAAATACCATTCGAATGACGCAAACATAACGATGACGTCAGCGCCAAACCGGATGTGGAAAGACCTAGTTCGCGTCTGTTAAGCGGGTCAGACAGAGACCAGAAGCGATCCGGAAGATGGAAGCCAGTGTAGAAACGATTCCGGATTACAATCTAAGCGGTAATTCGACGTCCGCGGATAATATCCTTGTTTTCGAAACCATCGACGTTTCGGAAGTTATCTTCTACGTCGTCCTGTACAAGATCGGCGTTCCGTCACTCTTCGGCCTGATCATGCTCGTCGGCCTGACCGGGAACTCGTTGGTCATCGGCGTGACGGTCATGCAGCGCAAGATGCAAACGACCGTCAACCTCCTTCTGCTCAACCTGGCGTTCAGCGACTTCGCGTTTCTCGTCCTCTGCGTGCCGTTCATGACCTACCACTTCGCCGCCGAGAACTGGGCGATCGGCGACGCCGTCTGCAAGGTCATGCAGTTCACCGTCTACGTCACCGTCTACGTCACCGTCTACTCGCTCGTCTGCATCTCGGTGTTTCGCTTCCGACACGTCGTCTGCTCCACCCGGAGTCCGTCCCGCCGGCAGCCTTCGAGGGCGCAGACGGCGGTCGTCGTCTGCTCCATCTGGGCGGTAATGCTGACGGCCAACGCTCCGATACTGGTCATCTCCCGCGTCAAGGAGTACCATCCTCCTCCTCCGCCTCCGCCTCGGCCTCCAGGCACGGGGAACCGTACTACTACTGCGGCATGGACGACCCGGAACTGCACGGACGCCGTCTGTTCCTCTCGTTCTTCGTCCTCACTTATATCGCGCCGCTTTCCATCATCTCGACGATGTATTTTCTCATACTGCGCTATATAAACACGAAGAAGACGTCGCTAACGGCGACGGCCAATCAGATCGTTTCGGCGGCGTCCGTGTCGACCAATAGGCGCGCCTCACACGCCTCGAGGATCTCGATGGCGATCATCGTGGCGTTCGGGCTGTGCTGGCTTCCTCTGCACATCAACCTACTGGTCGTGCACTACGGCGTCCAACCCCAGACGCGGGTCTACCAGGTGGTACGCGTGCTGTGCCACTTCGCCGCCTACTCCAATTCGTGCATCAATCCGCTGGTGTACCACTGCGTCAGCACCGACTTCCGCCGGAACCTGCGAAGCTTCTGCCGGCGCAACTGGGCCTGCCTGGGTCGGGGACGGACCCGGACCGATCCCTGGTCTGGAGAGACGGTTCTCAAGGAGTGGACCCGTCCAGCAGACACCAGAGCTGGGCTACTCTGAGATGACAATCGGCATAACGAACATGGCGGGGGGAAATGTGGTCTTGGAAATCTACTCATTTTACAAACTAAAAAACCTTTTAAAAAGCAAATTTTTGGTTGTCAGGTATTATCTTTAAGTTGAAAAATGAAAAACTCGTATTCAATATTTCTAAAACTAAAAAACTCTGCAGACAGTACTGTAGCACAAACATTCTGGAACCACGACCTTAATCATAGCATGCAATATTTTTAAAATGCATTAGGCCATCTGGCGAACGTTAGTTGAAAAGAATCTATCTTCTGAGTTTGAATAAAAGGCAAAGCAGACATACAAAATGCATACTAATTAGCACTGGGCACCCCCCACCCAATTTGAGGTCGACACCCACAAAATTCACAATCCTAGAAATATCCCTGGCAGAGATAGGCCTATAGGTTTCTTTAAGCCTAAGCCTACTTGCAACTTTCAAAGCTTGTGACATTTTGATATTGGTTAGAAAATGATACTTTTGAATCTAATTCCTCACTACTCCACGGCCAATTAGACAGAGCCTACGACCCATTTTTGGGTCGCGACCCACAGTTTGGGAAATACTTCTGTAGAACATATATTTTTTAAAATACATCACAAAGTAAAAATTCTGAATTCACTCTGTACGAGAGTCTGCACTTAAACTCGTCTCACTGAACCGCCACAACTTAACAGAATTGTCCGAAACACCGTTTTCCACGTCACTATCTTCAGAGTCACTGAGGCCGAGAACCTTAAAATGTCTTTGGCCGGAACCAGTAGCAATAAAAGGCGAGTTTGGATGGCAACTGAAATCAATCAATAAATCAATCCATCCATCAATCAAACAATCAATAATTCATTCAATAAATCCAAAAATGCCAATAAATTATTACTGTATAATCAAAATATTTAACTATTTAAGTCATTATAACTATATTGAACATTGTAATATAGGTTATTTATATTTATAGGTTATTTATAAGTTATTTATATATATAGGTTATTTATATTTATTTATAGGTTTATTTATAGATTATTATTATATTATAGATTATAACTATTGAAATATATTTAACCTAATAATAATGTCCTGGTAAAGACACACTGCACATAATCGTGGCAGGAGAGGCAACACATCCAAACAAGTAAATTATCTATTTTAAATAAAAATCCTTAGACATGAAAACGTTTAAATTCCAGCATGCGCACTGACGGCCGATTATACTTGAATTTACCCGAGACTGTTGACAGTGTCACGATGGGCCGAAAACGAATTCAACGGCCTCAGAATCGGCTCGCCACCGTCGGCACCGCTCGTCGGTGCCTGCACCGTGTCCCACACCGTGACAGCACCGTCCTGATTGCCCGACATGACGTATCTTCCGGTGCTACAATCAATCAAATGGTCAAGCAGAGTGACGACACGCACGACCATAATTATCGAACCAATGTCAACAAGAGATCGTAGCTTCACTCCAAGGAACTGGGAGACATTCTGTATGTATAATAAGCTGCTGTAATGTAATGTTAATAAATCGACGTGCTACACAAGTTTCTGACTTGTATCCATTGGCGTAAGCTTGGGTAAAAAGTGGGGGTCCAACTCCTATACCCTCCCCCTTCCTATGGTAGCCTCTCAAAAACTCGGGGTCTCAAGCCTGGAGGCCTAATAGAAGTTTACGCCCATGCTTGTATCCAATACATTTTCGATACAGGAAGTTATACATTTTACATGGGAGCACGTTACTTAAGTAAGTAAGAAAGTGCAGCACTCAAAGGCATGTCTATGAATATTTAGTGCTCGTGGCTTCAAAACTAAGCAATCAATTCGTCTACATGTACCTGTCCAAATCAAAATACATCCTTTGATTGGTCGTTACGTTCCTCTGCAGCGTAAACAAAATGACTCCAGGATTTCGGATATCCCAGCACAAAATCTCGGGATCCTAACAAGCAAAAATTTCAACAACACCCACCTAACAATAAGTAAAAAGTAATGGTAATAGTAGTAGTAGTAATAATAATAATAATAATAATAATAATAATAATAATAATAATAATAGGGTTTAGTAGGATTTGCCCTGTCTAAGAACCACTATGCTCAAAATTCTCTGTAATAATATTTACAGTCCAGAATAATATGGGTAGACAGCCCAGAAATTCAAAAAACCCAAAATTTTACAATTGCCTCTGATGAATTCATCAATAATATAATTTACAACTGCACAATGAGTTTGATACACATACTGTCCATAACCATTACACAGTTTAGTTAAATATGCACTAAAAACCTTTATTCAATGGAAATAAAATTTAATAGTGTACATTACCGGTACATCAAGAATCATCATCAGTGTTTCTGTCTCTCGACAGGTCCAGGTATCCAGTTATTCCAATCGATTGCTTGCTTCTTCTTTGAGTTCCTGATATCCTTTATTCATCATCCACTCCAACATCATCTTTTCGGTCACTCTCTTTCCTCTATTTTTCCTTCGATTATTGTTCTTAGTAAAGAGTCATGCCGGAGGACAAATCCAATTTCTCTGCCTTTTCCGGATTGTATCTATCAGGCTTCTTTCTTCTTCTATCTCCTTCACCTTGTCTTATTTGTATTTTATTTTTTTAGCATTTTCCTCCAAATCCACATTTCAAAAGCCTCTAATCGTTTTATATCTTCCTTTCTCATTGTCCATCCTGAGCCCCATACAACGCCACACTCCATATCAATGTTTTTACCAGTCTCTTTTTAGGTTTAGTTTTAGTTTACTTTGCATCAGCTCCTTTCTCTTGTAAAAGCTTCTTTTGCTATTGAACGTCTTCTTATCTCTTTATTGCATCTGGCATGTTGTTATCAGACTTCCTAGATAGCTAAATTCCTTCACTTGCTCTATGATCTGTCCGTAAACCTTTATTTCCACTCTCGTTCCTTCTTCTTCTTCTTCTTCTTCCACATCAAGAATAGCAAATATAAATATTGCATGTATATTATGCATCAAAAAACATACATCACACCTTTCTGCCACCGCTGTAGAGCTTTGTTCCATCCTGAGAAAATTTGATGTGCGTAATTCCCCCAACTTGAAACATGCACATCATGTCCCCTTTTGGTTCCGAATACAAAGCAACTGAAACAGCCAAAACCAATATTAGGCAACCACTAATGCTGCACATGCAGCCTATGCACATAAGATCTGGATTTTGGATTACAAGCTAACCTAAACTACGGTAGAAAGAAGCCTACAGTAATAATAATAATAATAATAATAATAATAATAATAATAATAATAATAATAATGGCAATAGTAATAATAATAAAAATAATAATAATAGTAGTAGTAGCAGTAATAATAATGGCAATAGTAATAATAATAAAAATAATAATAATAGTAGTAGTAGTAGTAGTAATAGTAATAATAATAATAATAGGGTTAGGGTTTAGAGTGGTTCAGCAGGATTTGTCCTGTGTAAGAACCACTATGCTCCACCTGGACATTCATTCTCATTATGGTCTTGCTGTGTAATCTCATTCATTTGCACTCTTGTCCTCTTGTATTTTCATTCCTGTATTCTACTTCTTTGCCTACTTGTCTTTGAGTCTACAAATAACAACAATTGGACTGGCAGTTATATACTGTTATAAATGACTCACTAGGTAACTGTATAAATGCCACAATACTTTATACTCTATAGTTTAATACCTATACAAGACCAATGTATATGGTACACAGATGACCGTAACAATCAGCCCTAGATGAAAGCATGGAGTGTAAATGCCACAGAAGGTTTTGAAAAAATCTGAAATATGGCCAATGCAGTGCACCTTAAAAGACAATATTAAATTTAGCTTAGATGAAAGTAAAATGCACGTATCTCTGCAAGTGATCGATTTCTTTTTACCGAAAGACTTGCTTACCCGAGCGCGCATAAGATCCAGCGGCGTAGACTGAATTCACCGAAGGGTTTGTCGCTATGCAAGAAATTATTCCAGCCTGACCAAGCTTCACTGAAATAAAGACATAGCACAGGCCAGCCACGGTCCGGAATAAATAAAATAAAAGAAGTAAGAACAAGAAGAGTTGATCTCTGTTTAATGATGAAATTAAAATATTGTTGAGAACACCATAAAATTATAAACACTTTTTAAGAGGAGTTTTACAAAGGAAAAGTTTAATACCTATACAAGACCAATGTATATGTATATATGTATATATATGTATACCAATGTATATATACAAGACCAATGTTACAGTACTGTATGTTGGTCTTGATTCGCAGTCACGGCCAGGTCTGGAAATATCGAAAACGCGAATCATTTTCTCGAATCCACAGTAAAGAAACTGACCATCATTACTAAATGCCACACTGTTGGCAGACGTGAGCTCATCCTAAAGAAAACATAAACACAATACATCACACAACCACAAAATCAATCACACAATCAATCACACAATCAATCACATAATCAATCACACAATCAATCAATCAATCAACTTCTATGAAGCCATTTTCATAAAGCCTAGGACATCAGCCAATGGTGCACCATATCCAACAGGTATTTAAACCAAGCACTTCAAATCTGAGTAAAATAGCAACCGAACAGACCAAAAGAAAATGTAATTAATTAAAGCAGAGTGAATACCAGATGATTGAACGCCCTGTAGCTGCACCGCAATTGTCCGCTCAGTGAGTCCCACAGATGGACAGGATGATCCCGGCTTGTGGTAACAAAGCAACAGGTCAGAGGATCCACAGCGGTCATCCACGGATACCAACAGAAGTCGTAGACCAGTTCACCGGGACGGACTTTGACCGATGGTGTCTGCGGCAAGAGACAAAAATAACACGACAGATGCTCTTCAAAACGTGTTTATCTCTTCAGCAAAGCTACTGAAATCTACTGCCAATTTGAAACTGTACAACAGATGGCTACGGGCTGTAAGATCAAATTTCATCCTCACATTCCACATTAGCAAAACAGTTATCAAGAAGGTAGATCATCATCGTGGGGTTAAATGACTACTTAAGGCCATATAATTGAACTTATTTAACTATTGGGACACAAGGTGTGCACTATAATCTAATCACTACAATTACTCTTTTGATAGATAACTATTGAGTGAACATCATAAATACAGTTTATACTATTATTATGATTTAGAAACATTTTTAAATATAAGCAGATAACCTACCATCTCCGACAATACGTTTATTTCTCCGTGTAACAGTTCCGGTGGTACATCAAAAACTCGAATTCTATCATCTCCACTGTTGGTCAAGATGCAACTTCCATCTGGTGACCTAAGTAATCAAGTAATAAAATCAGCTATTACAGTACTTTTCATTGTAATCCATGTGAAATTACTTTTCATTGTAATCCATGTGAAATTACAAAAAAATAAATGACAACTAGAAAATTCATCAGTGCTGCCACCACAGCTGCAAAATTCTTAACATCAGACAATAGTATTCTCATTTCAATTAGTCATTTCAATTAAATGTTATAAAGGGTCAATTTTTTAATGACAAGTGCCCAAGGACCAGGTGTTTATGAAAAAATATAGTTCCATATGTAACAGAAAGCAGCTACATAGTAAAAACACGACATTAAACTTTTGTTATATCTTTACAGACCACCATTTAAATACCAGAACATATGCAAAAGATTGATCTACAAGAGAATATTATATTCCACCTTCCTTACTGTCATCTTCTACTTGTTCTACAACATTTATATAGCACCCGAATAGAATGGCAGTTGCTTTTGGCGTAAACCTTAAGAGATTTTTAAATAAAATTCTTATTTATAAGAAGACTGCCACAGAACAAAAGATATCTCATTCTAGATTTATTATCTTATTGAAAATTTTCATAATCCAATAAAATATAGCAGTAGTCTTATTTCACACAATTTAAATGAGAAGCTATCCAACCATTTAATGCCACGAAGGTAGTTCGACTCGTCAGTGTTAAAAAGAGTTGAACACCCAGCGACTTGCGTTGGTCTAACTGAGTAATCGGTCACAAAGAACGAAGTTTCCTTATATTCGACTTCATCGCACGAATCCTTCATTTGAGATCCAACGATAGGAGCCGACAGTGAAATGTCACCCACATTACCTGCCCTAGTCTCACAATTATTTTGCGAAGGTACATCAGTGTAGTTGCAATCCCGATAAGGTATCTCTGAACTGTCGTTATTTTCTGTACACGCAACATCAGGTTCAGTACTTTCTGCAGCTCTACAATTGCTGCTGGGTGTAGACAGGTTCGAACAATTGTCAGTTTTTTCTATAACTACGCCAGGCACAGTTTCAAATTCTAAAAATTTTGGTCTTTTTGTCGGAACTTCACAAACAAATGAATCATCGTCTGCGTCCTCCAAGAAAGAGTAATCTGACTTCAGGCTTTCAGACGGCTTGGCTTCAGGCGATTCTTGCGTGCGACAACTGCCGACATCTTGAACGCGACCAATTCCCATGCCATTGTTTACTGTGACTGATTGTAAATTCGTTTCTGTATTGCACGTCTCCACGACCAATGAAGATGATTGAAAACTACTTTGACAGTGTACTGGTGAGCTGTATTGAATCGAATCAGAAGATTCCCTTCTGCTATCTCTAATATCCTCATTCATTATTCAATCTGTAAGAAAGTGGCAACAATTTACTCTTAAACTTGGCTAACATACTCAAGATTCAATCCAGAAATAGCACAGCCTAATGTCTGGCATGTTTAAAGCAGGTCATACTAGCAATGATTGACATCAATAATTAGCAATGACACCAGTAATGCGACATTTTCATTGGACAAAATAGATCAATCAAACTAAAATACGGAATGACGGCTTCATATCTATCGGCATAAAGAAAATCACAACCCAATGTACCAGTAGTCAGTACTGCCGCTTCCATAACCCTACCCATTTACCCAAATCTAAAAGTTTACAGTCATGGTTTGTTTATTACGAAACTCTGCTATAACTATTATAATAGTAACAAATAATTTTAATAATAATAAGTAATAATAACAGTGATGCTATTATAGCGGTGCCAATGACGCGTTTGATTTAAATATAAAATTCAATACAATAATAAAATCAAATCACTTAATATTCTGACAACGACTGATTTACTTAGGCCTTGTGATCGCATCCACCGATCGCAAATTAAATTTTAATTAAACTTTAATTTTATCAACAATATATTCTCATTGAAACGAAACCGGAACCGGAATCGGCCAAAAAAATGCTCATAGTAGTATTTATGTAGACCAGTATTTTTCTTTTCATAAAATTATTATACAGTACTACAATAACCAGTGGCGGCTCTAGGATTTTTTCTTTAATCATGGGGGCCAACCAAATTATTTATAGGGTCCCAACTGGGGGCCACTGGGGGCCAGGCTCTCTACAATAACTAGACTATGTAGAACGTTAAAATGCATTAGGTGTGCATATTATTACTAGTATTGAACTTCTATGGCGCTATTTTAGCAATGTACTTAAAATCGGCCGTTGATCGCTCCGGATCTGAATCGTAATTCTCCATTCCACCATCGACTGGTGCAGATGTACTACAACAATGGCGCTAAAGAAGTCATTATCAAGTACTGTTTAAAATACACAAATCCACGTGATCATACATATTCATGAACATAAGTCTCCATGTTGTTTTAAGCTTTACATTAGCAACAGAAGAGATTTGTTATCTGGCATAATAACTTAGCGATGATGAATTTTTATCTTCGTCCGCTTTACCGATAAATGCGTTTATTATCTACGCTCGGAGTTGTAGACTGATCTCTTTGCGTGCAATTTTTTACATTTCGAAATTTTAGGGTTAGTTTACATGGAAACCTAGACACAATTTGCACATTCATTTGCAAATTATTGGTATAATGTTGTTAATTTATGTAGCGCTTGTAGTGTTAGATCTGAAATGAGTGGATCATTTATGGGCCTCTCATAACCATAACCCTAACCCTAACGCCTCTCTAGCCAACTACACCATCCCTCTACTGGGGTCCGGATAACGGGAAAGAACCGTTTATTGTTTATTGCAAGGAAACTTAAAACTTTATTTCTTCGAGACATCGTATTAGTGTAAAGCGCTCTAGCCTTTGACTTTTCGTTCATGGTTTTTGCGCTGTATAAATTGACTTTTAACCTAACCTAACCTAATCTATTGTTCTGTACATTTCTTAATTTTTAAAATTCTAGATTGTTTTTGAGACATCATGTCATTCGTCACACACGGAGGGCGCGATGACTCACCAGTGAAACTTCGCTCACAGTAGGCTCAGACATTCGAGTTTCTGTTGATTCCTCTTATTTTATTGTTTCGAGAATATTCTGCAAGAGTCCACGTAATTGTTCAAAATAGTTCTCTTGTGCTGACTTGTTTTTATATCTTTGCTGAAATTGAGGAAAATCAATGGCACTATTTTAATGTGATAGTGTATTACAGTATTTGATGCATGTATTGTTTTGAACATTTGTCCTTAATTGTCTTTAGTGTTTGATCTGTTCCTTGTGTACTCCGTGTAGTATGCACATTAATGTAAATGTTAGCCCATCTTATGGGCTAAACTCAAAGCAGCATTCAGGCTGGCCATTTCACAAATTGACTCAAATCTCATCATCTTAAGTTGTACATATATAAGGCCACATCAACAATCCAAACTTGTTTCTTTTTTAGTAATAGTTCACTTTCTGTTCTATAAAATGCCATTTCTTTTAGTCCTACTTATGTTATCATGACAATAATAATAATAATAATAATAATAATAATAATTATTATTATTATTATTATTATTATCGTTGTTGTTATTGTTATTATTACTGTTGTTGTTGTTATTATTGTTATTATTATTATTTTATTTATTTATTTATTTATTTATTATTTTTTATTGTTTGTTCTGTGGCTGTTGGGTTGCCTAGTGTTTTCTGCAGTTATGTGTAGACCATTTTTCAATCATGTAATCAACTTTCTGATTTATTCAGAAATCAACAGATTTTGATGAAAGAGAAGACCAAGCTTCTGGAAATGGAGACAGAAAAGATGGCAGAGCGATTGCAAGAGCTGAAAATAGCAATGAGCCGTGAGAAAGAGGAGAGAGAGTAAGTCCTGTCACACTGCATTTTCCATTAATTGCTGATAGTCAGTAACAAACAGCCTATAAAACATCGTTGTCTTGAAAGCAAGTTTAATAATAATTTTTAACTGGTTCATCGTGGGAGCTTGTAACCAATAATGCTGTTTCTTCTTTAACCCACTCTTTTTAGGTAATCCACTGTCTAGTTGATTATTTCCTTTAATGTTTGAGCAATTGTCAAATACACTTTAGACATAGATGTGTGTGAACAGGCCCCAAATACAGGGGCCCGGCGGTCTGGAGGGGGCCCGGGCCGATGATGAATATGTATAATTAACAATAAAATGAATAATAACACTAAAGAATGGTTAAAATGTCAGTTCAGCAGAGGGCCCGCGAGCACAAGGGGGCCCGGGACACAGTGCTAAACCAAGCAAAAAAAAAAAAAAAAAAAAAAAGGTCGTCAACACTAACACTTATAATAAACGGCTGACGAGCAAAAAAAATGACGAAAAGGGCCCGTCGGCCATTCTGCACAGGGGCCCGGAATTTCTCTCGGAGGGCCTGTGTGTGAATACAGTAAACCCAAAACGAATTTTCAACTAGAAACCAGAGGGGGAAAAGTCTAAAGGAAGACAGAAATATGATGGGTGGATGGATTGGAAGAGGATCTGAACATTGCAGGACTGAATCTCAATGGAAAAACTGACGGAAGACACCGAATGACCTTGGAAGAAATAGCAAAGGACAGAGAACTTTGGAGAGATGTCGTGGAGAAGTTGATAGCTGGACACAGCTGGAGGATGAAGATTTGACCTGACCTGAATACAGTAAGAGTATGTCTAAAGTTTTGCTAATTTTGGTGCTTTTTCTTGTAGGAGAACTTTTCGGGATGGTGGGTTCTGGAAGTCTGGACAAGTTGGTTCTTTGGGATCTTATCCTAAGGAGGTTCTTTCAAAGTCGGCAAAACCTAACGATCAGGTACAAACAGATCGTATTGTACAATATTGTTTGCATTCAAAAGTATTTAATAATAATAATAATAATAATAATAATAATAATAATAATAATAATAATAATAATAATGCACTTCTATAGCACCATTTCTAATACTCAAGGGTATCAATCGATGGTACTTCAAATCCATCCACAAAAGAGGTGATATTGTGATGGAAGAACAAGATCTTTCTTATAACGCAGTTTATTTTAAATCTTTGTGTCTTTCGCTTTAGGTTTCTAAAGCTAAAGTCACTCTGCTTAAGGATGAACCAATTGGTAAATCTTTACAGATGTTAAAGCATTATCTGTACCTACTAGCATTTAACTTTTTAAAGAAATATTTAATTTGACTAATGGAATCTGTAACTCTTTCTATGATTCCATTTATCTGACACCCAGTTACTATTGTTTATCTGACACCCAGTTACTATTGTTACTATTATTATTTTACCCATGAGGGGCACAAAGGGGTTGGGCCCCCTATTGAGGCATAGGCTAGTTGTGAAATTCTTGCAAAACCGATAATGCAATTTTATCAGAGTTCAAGGTTTGAATCTACCGGTAATATTACCCTTAGTATTTTTGTGGGGGGGGGTTCTGATCCATATCCAACTGGGGAGCTCACAGCATGCCCCGAAACCCCAAGCCTGATTGGTCCAAGTTTAGGCGGTGGGTGGTGCCTGTGTAGTGGTGGTTTCTCCCTGTTTTGGAAGCCTTGCTACTGGTTTATACTCTGGGCTCACATGCACTCCTAGTTTTACGGCCATGAATTCACAATGCTGGCTGCTGTAATATTGTTTGTCTATCAACTTTAATACTACAGTCAAACCTATAATTAATGATAATGGCATGCATTTAATGATAACTTGAGAGCAATTTCTATGATGTAGTTGTTAGTACTTTACGATTAGCAATGTTACTGTTGATGTTGATAGTCTTACCTGAGCGCAGCAAAGGTCCCGGTACAATGGCCCTGATGATCAAGCAGCAGCCGCTGACCCCGAAGGGAGGAAGTAAGGTCAAAGGTCGACGCTGTGGTCAGTGTGAGGAAAAGGCTGCTCACGTGGTCAGGACCTGTAAAATATATAAAATATATTTTGAAAATTCCTTCTTACTGGGAGAGAGAGAGAGAGAGAGAGAGAGAGAGAGAGACTGGCTGGCTGACTGACTGACTGACTGACTGACTGACTGACTGACTGACTGACTGACTGACTGACTGACTGACTGACTGACTGACTGACTGACTGACTGACTGACTGACTGAGAGACAGACAGAGAGACAGAGAGAGTTATTGTTATTGAATTTTTGTGCATGTTATGTTAGTATATCTTGAGGGCTTATGTTACATTTAATCTAAGCATTCAGACCAAACAGCATATTGCTTGGTTAAAGCATTTGTTTCAACAGTTACTGTCAAACCCATTTGATATCATACATCTAAATGTCATCACATTGTTCTCACATCTCAGGATTGACGACTAACTATTAATACTATATATTTAATTCTTAACATCACCTGTGCCCAATACATCCCAAGCAATATCTTTAATATGACATTAAATGAATTTAATTGTACTTCACAAATGATAAAATACATGCAGATATATGTTATGCATTTTTCATTAACTGTATCACTTTTTGTTGTTTATTGATCGCATTTAACCACTCAGACATGATTTACGGGGTATATAAATGTTTATAAAGAATCATTATCATGCATAAGACCTATTCATTGCTTCCATTGTATTCTTGGAATGGTATTGATTCTTTCAGAATTGTACAGAATGTGGAGAGGACTATTGCGCCAGCTGCTTCACTGCATTTCACCTGAAGGGGGCGCTCAAAAAACATCGATCTACACCCATTGGGGTTTGGTTTTTTCATTGTCTCATAGCTGATACACAGTAACTGGCAGTGACCGTTAGCAGTAACTATATTACATTTTCAAAAAGAGGCTAAAGACTTGGTTGTTCTGCACTAGTTATGAACTTTAACTGTCACCACAATAATCTGAACGTTACTTACTTACTTACTTACTTATTGCATGTGGGTTGTTGATAGTATGCTGCTGCTACAGTGAATTAATATTATTCTTACATTACCTTATGACTAAAACAACTTTTGACTAGTCGATGTTGGTCTGCATTTGTTTTCAGTCTGGTGCTCTGAGAACCCCTCGAGGTGAATTGAGACTAAGGTGTGTTTTGTAATTATTTTTGAGAATTAAGTATTTTATTATTGATATTTTCAAGCCTCAAATGGAAATTATTATTATTATTATTATTATTATTATTATTATTATTATTATTATTATTATTATTATTATATATGAATGTGTGTTATTTGCTTTGATGTTTCTGCTGTGGTCAGAGTTTCTTTGCGATATTTTTTGGCTTGGCGTTGTATACTGTCTGCTATGTATTTGAAAATACTGTTAATTAACCCATTAACCGGCCATTTATTTGTAACTCAATGTAAACTGGACGAATATATTCGTCACGCCCGGTTAAGGGGTTAAAGTGGTTTTCAGGTAAGATGATGGACATTGCTGTTATTTATATTTATATGTCAACCCAACAGTCTTATGAATCCTTGATGAGTAACAAAGTCCAGCATTCAGTTCAGCTTTCAGGGCCTTCGTGATGTGAAGTGTAATGCGTAATCTGTAATGTGTAAGGTTACGTCGTGAAATCTCTTTGATACCAAAATTATGGTCGTATTCGGGTTTTGCTTGACGGTCATGCATTGTGAATATATTCCAGATATGTGGGCGATGAATGTAAAGAGAATATTCAACAGATGCCTAAAAACAGTGGAGATAAAATGGCACGGTATCCAGTCGCTGATAATGGATCTGGGTCTGCTGAGGTAAGTATGTTCACATGAATGTTCAACACAATTTTGACATAATTTTTAAATTTTAAGTTAAAATAATAACCTCTTTATATATGCAGCTGTGTTGTTGAACATTCTTCTTCTTCTTCTTCTTCTTCTTCTTCTTCTTCTTCTTCTTCTTCTTCTTCTTCTTCTTCTTCTTCTTCTCCTTCTCCTATAATACAGAATACTGATGAATAATCGTAGGTATTACATTTTTTTGTTTTCACTCACGTACCTTGTGTTTGCCTAGCATGTACAGATTATGTATTTAAAATTGGTATATAAATTTATATATTCACACTATGATTATTTTTGCTGATCTTCCATAGAAAGGGAAGATGGATTTATCGAGGGGTGATCAGAATGACGTCATCGGGAACAGGAAAACGGTGGTGCCATCTTCCCAGCAGAGGGCGAACTTTGCAGAGGGCAAATCGCTACTTGAAGGTACCTACGATCCCGTGGAAAACCAGAAGCAGTTCCAGGAAGCTTTGAAGGAATGGAGACAGGGCGGAAGAACGCAGGATATCGTTGAGAGTGGAGCGGCTCAGCCGACAATTCCCCGAGGTGAGATTTTGTGGTTTTTGTAAATTGAAAGCGGTAGACCCTCTACAGTGCAGCTAAATTAAGCAAAAGCAAGATGACATTGACGGATGTCGTAGTGTTTTACTAGCAAAGGGTATCAGTGGTGGCATAATTATGGCCACCTGTGTGATTTTTCTAAGGCATTTTGTGCAAAATTTCTAATAGGATGCTATCGATAATTGATGATGCTATTCCTGAATATATTATCATGAAAACTTAAACCGAGAGGTTTGTATAAAATTAGATTATAAATGAATATTTTGCAGTACATTTCTGCGCTCTCTCTATTTCTCTCTCGCTCTATCTCTCTCTCCCTTTCTCTCTCCCTTGTTCTTATGATATCAATGCATTGCTAGTTGTCTGGCCTGATATACTCTGTACTTGACCTGGATCTTGTGTGACGCTTCTATGCATTATGAAGTGGCGCTATAGAAGTTTAAGAATAGATCAGAAGGAAACGACCCGTTACAATACCCACGAAGCGTAAGGTATTCTGGTATGGTATTCTCTTGCATTTCTTCTTTTTCGTCGCAGCCGACGCGGCCGTCGGGACGTCGACAAAGGCCGCGGCTCGACCGGCGATCGAGGTCAAGTTCAGCGGGTCCGACCTCACCTACGCCGAGCGGCTGATGCTGAAGAAGCACTGGCGGATGGAGCTTGGAACGGTGGCGCACCCGAGCGACTCGGCTTCCATTCCGCGATCCACTCCGGTCGTCACAGACGTCACGGACGAGGAAAGATCTCGCACGCCGCGTCGAAGTACCAGGCGCTCCGTGGATGCGACGGGTTATTCTTCCGCCGCGGGAAAAATTGCTGATCGGACATCTTCGGCCGGCGTGCGCTTCGTGGCCGGCCGGGGAGAGATGTTGCCGGCGGAGCCTAGAGGTCGACCCGGCGAGATGGAATCTGTTCGGAAAAGCGATTCGTGGAAGCAGGGTCCTGCCGCTCGAAAGAGTTAGTTCCTTTGCGACGTGTTTAGACAACCGAAGGGTTGTTATAAAGTATTTATTTAACCTTTTCTTATATTCGACCTTTGTTATATTTGACGTATGCTATATTTGACCTTTGTTATATTTGACCTTTGTTGTATTTGACCTTTGTTATATTTGACCTTTGACCTTTGGCATTTTTTTTATCTCTGTGACTGTTGATTGTGAAGGAGAGCTAAGTGGGTCTGATGCTGATGGAGTCATGGTTGAGTCACTGCTTTTCAATCAATAACTTCTATGGCGCCACTATCATAATGTCTAGGGCATCAGCCGATGGTGTGCCAAATCAATTCCAAGTTAGAAGCAGGTCAAGCAGGAAAGATCAGACACAGATTGGTGGGGGCAGATAGGCCAGGTAAACGTGTGTGGGTACCTGAACCACCTATGAACTAAAATATTGGAATTCATTAATTAATTTTTGTATCATAATCTTACCTTTTATTTTCTAAAGCCTCGGTAACAAGGACTTCAGGAAACATAGAATAAAAATGTCCGTGTTAACACGAAAATTTGTTCTAGCCATGTCTAAAGGAACCAGTTAAGTCTTGGCAGGTCCAAATACAGTAGAACTTCATTATATTGGACTCTGTTATAACGAATCCTCGGTTATAAAATGTTCCACAGTGTATGGTCCTGTGTAATGCGCCATCGTTTTGGATGGTATTGGATATAACTCACCTCGGATATAACTTACTCAATTTTACAGACCCACTAAGTGCGCTATAATGAAGTTCTACTGTATGTTATTCGAGTTGATGTTTCTGGGGTTTAACTGTACCTGTGCAGCTGCTTTATGGTGTACCTATGTGTACCATTACCTTTGTTTACCTGTCGGATAATCATTTTATTTATAATTACGTTAATGTTTGTTGGACAGCATCTTCTGCTCGGATGTCGACGGAGCGGAAAAAGATGTCACCTGTTGGATCTTCACAACTGCAAACGAGTTTTGAGCAGCCGGAAATTTCAATTGCTGAGTTGAAGAAACCTTTAGTTAGTATCATCATCATCATCATCATCATCATCATCATCATCATCATCATCATCATCATCCTGTTCTCTGTCCAGGGACAGGTTCAGGGCTCCATTGTTTCCATTCCCCTCTGCATCTTTCTTGCCTCTTCTTTGATTTCTGCATAGGTCTTGTTATGCTGCTCATCTGTTTTCATCGTCCAGTCCAATAGCATTCTTCTTGGTCTTCCTTTTTGCTTTCTTCCTGATATACTTCCTTCAGTTACGGTACTGCTTTAAGCAATGTTTCTCCTCTTAGCACATGTCCAATCCAGTTCCTCTGTCTTCTTTTAGTTAGTATAATAAAATTTATTACTCCTTAACTTAAGATTTCATCATGGTCTTTACTAGAGACAATGAATGGGAATTTTGATGAAATGACTGTAATTTTGTGATTGTGTTATTGTTATGCTTGACAGTGTTTTACGCATACCCCTGGTATATCCCACACACTGTAGACTTTACAAACCAGACTTGGTGGCTATACGCTACCACATGCCTTACTGCTTGTTATTTATTTGTTGATGTGCATTATACACAGGCTTATGTTATGCAATTGAAAATACAGTTGCTCTATCTTGTGCATTTAAGCCAACCAATACTCTAGTACTCAATCAATCAAACTTCTATGGCACCATTATCATAATGCCTAGGAATAAGCCGATGGTGCGCCAAATCCAATCCGGATTAGAGCCAGGTCAAGCCAGCGTTAATGGTCAGTTGGATTGCTATGTTGTTTGGATATGATTGTTTTGAAGACTGGAAAAATAACGGAGTGTATTATAAGAGTAACATCCATAACGTCCATCTTTAAAAAGTCCACATCGTTTCACAGTAATACCATTTCGGTCTGGCGTACGGCTGCGCGTGGCCTTCCATGCAGAGCACGTTAGCAGACAGCTGGTGCCAAATATTTTCTTTTCTTTTCTGCAGTCAAAGAGAGATCCTGTGAAGTTGCACAGGTCGGTGACATCTGTCAATGATGCAGCGCGGTCATTTAGTACAAGGCAGTGAGTACAAGTTCTCTTCAATGCGATTAACAGAGCAGTTATTCTATAATATAATATAATATAATTTCAAATCTTCTCAAATTTTTGTTTGTATAATTCTATGATTTGTATAATTTGTATATAATATTCTATGATTGCCAGTTTAAATTTATTTCAGAACATCTTCGAGACCGAGAGTTCGTAAGGATGCGTTTGGTTCGCCATCAGAAGTTGAGTTTGAAGATGATGATCTGCAGCAGCAGCAGTCAGAGAAAGTCATCGTTACACAAACATCGGTTGAGGCTTTCGATGCGCCAAGGCATGCTTTGAACAGTTGTAAGACTGCGCCTAAGTCGAGAACAGAACCTGAGAATATTATGAACAAACCTGGAAGATTATCGTCGTCGCCCAGTTTTTCAAAAATTCCAAGCGACCGCTCGGACAGATCACAGCGGACGAAGAAAAGCGAAGGTGCCATCTTGAACGAGAGTCACGATTCGCCAGAAATGACAAAGTCTCAGAACTTCGAAGACTGCGAGCAAGAAAACTCGGAGAAGATAACTGGTTCTAAAAATCGAAAAATTAAAACGAACCCTTCTTCCCGTCCTGGATCAAGAACCTCTTCAAGACAAAATCCGCGACCTAAATCGAAGAACGAGGGTCGACCAAGGTCACGGCTTGCTTCGCACAGGTTTCGACCTTAACCTTCATTTCCTTATTAACCTATTAACCTAACCTATTTTCCTAGTTAACCTTAATTATTTTATCATGGAGATCACTGCATTATTAGAATCATTGTTGAACTTCTGTAGCGCCATGTTAGCGACGTTCTTGACATTGTCAAATCCAGTGAGTCGGTCCAATTTAGTTATTATGCTTTTGACTTTGTGGAATTGCAAAATTTATGTCACATAATGGTCCTTATTTGATCTGTCTCGAGTCGTCCGCTGTGATTTTAGAGAAAGCGGTTGCATTACAAAGGCCGCAACGGAAGCACTGAAGAGCGTCGCTCGCATGTCGGAAAGCCTGACTTTCAGTCAGACCATGGATCTTGGCGCCTACTTCACGATGGCGGTTCGTCCCGACCGTACTGAGGTCGCGACCCCGGTTGTCTCAAGCAGACTGAATTCGGCACGCGAAAAGGGTCGCATGCGAGTCAGCAACTCACGTGAGTGATATTTACATCGTTTAAACAAGTAAGTAAGTAAAATATCGTGAATTTATGTGGAGCTTTTGAGTAGTTGGGCTCTTATTCTTAGAAATGAAAGAGTTTTAAAATTGAAAGCTGTGTCGCTATTTTGATGATCAGCTCTGAATCTGAGAACGAATGAAATACATAAATGAATATAATAAATTAGTTGGTGCAGTGAGCTTGAATTTCTGGATACTATGACACTGTTATAAACTAATACTCTCTCTGTCTTTCTCTGTCTATCTGTCTGTCTCTCTTTCTCTCTCTCTCACTCTCTCTTTCTCTCCCTCTTTCTCTCTGTCTCTGGCAAATAGTTGTCTATGCTGGCCGGTGAGTTTAATAGTATCCTTTTGTATCCTTTTTGCATTAAAACACTGTCTTCGTTTATGATTGATGTCTTCAGTGTATCAGATTGGACCACGGTCGTGGAAACCGGACAGCAGTTACATCATCCAACCACCTAACAGCAGCAGCAATGACTCTATAGACAGTGTGAAGGGTAAAATTTCGAAGAAGGCAAAAGTTCCCGATGCTAACACACTCAGCCTGACACTTAGCCATGGACTAGCCTCTGACAGTTCTGAAAGGTCAGATATTATTAGGTCAGATATTATTTTCTGGCTTCTTTATGTCTTTTACATCAGTGTTTCCCAAACTGTGGGTCACGACCCAAAATTGGGTCGCAGGGCTCAGTCTAGTGGGCCGCGGGGTAGCGTGAAATTATATGTAAAAGTGCCATTTTCTGACCAATACCACAATGCCATCGTGATGAGGCTTTGGTAACTTTTAAGTTGCTTAAATTTGCTGCATAGTGAGTAATATGTTGGATATTAGCAACAATTTTTTTTGTAATTAGTTATTTGAATTAGCAATTCAGTTATTCTATAAACTGCATGCTTCATTCTTATTGCTCAATGTTAATTCTTCTGCAATTTGTTAACCCCTTAACTGGGTGCCCGAGTAACAGCTCGTCCATTTTACATTGAGTTACAAATAGTTGCCCAGTTAAGGGGTTAATGTTTTGTTCGGTTTTTAACAGCATCGAAACAGGACGGTCACAGCATTTTGCAGACAACACGGCAGGCGATCTAGAAATTTCTCGAGATGGAAAATCAGCTCGAAAGGTTTTCAAACCCGAGCCGCACGTCGCGCAGTACGTTTTGCCAAAGCAGAACGAAGCTCAGCGAGCAAACATGCGCTCGAGTGAGAGCGAGCGTTCAGTAACGCTCAACAAAATGATTCCACAGAACATTCAAAGGCCAGAAAGTGGTCTTCGGGGTCTCGATTCCTCCCGATCCCAACTGAGCACCGGTCGAGACTCACAGATGGGGTCGAGGACCGGTCGAGAATCTCGATCTGGGTCAAAAACTGGTCGTGAATCGCAAATGATTGGTAAGTTAAAGAAGTAATAACTAGTGTGTGTGTGTGTGTGTAGACAAAGTTTGCAAGCTATTCCTCTTTGAAAAGGTGTAAGAACTAAGAAATACCTGATTGCACAGATCCCATGACTGGTTCCAGCCCGAATAGTGGGGGGGGGACGGGCCACTCGTGGCTACACCCATGGCAAAAAGCAATAAAATTTTGACTTATTAAGATGTATAAGATGTATTATTAATGCACCACTATTGTTTAAAATTTTGGTTTAATGATTTGGGCAGCCTTAGATAAGATGTCTGTATTTATCGACAGTGTATGACGGAGATGATTTGAGCATTTTCGAGGAGCAGGAGTTTGCTAAGCAGCGCAAAGAAATCGAGGAGGAGGCAAAACAGAGATTGGATTCGGAGCTTGCTTTGGAAAGCAACCTGGCAATGAAAGGTAAAGGCTTTTTTGTGTAAAGCTTTTCACAAAATGTCCCAGATTTACTTGCCTACTCCTTTTATGTATGCTACAGGTATTGCTTTGGACTTTAAAATTGTGATATAGTGGCAGATTATCTGAGCTGAATTCTTGTTATTTTGTTTCCAAGGCAACAGTAAAGCTTCTCCTGAATACAAAGAAAAGCCAGTTACTGGTAATCACTCGTCAGAATTTCACGAATTGTCATCAAAAACTGTATCCAGCACATATCATAAGCTTCGGTGAGCAGTTCAGTAAAGATACCGGTATTTATTTGTTAATACCATTGCTAAGTTTTCTACTAGTACTAGGGCCTCCTGCTACTACCATTACCACCACCACCACTGCTATTAATTATCATAGTAAAGTTTTTCTAAGCACAGTAGCGGTTTTATCATCCTAAAATTCTACCATATTATGATTCTACTTTCATGTTTAGTTGTTTGGGGTTACAACCCCACAGCTTAGCCCACAACTTTAGTTGATTTGACGATGGTATTACGATTAAAATCAAGGAGTTACCATCGACTGATGCTAAGTGCATTGCTAAAATGGCACTATAGAAGTTCACTACTACTACTACTACTACTACTACTACTACTACTACTACTACTACTACTACTACTACTACTACTACTACTACTACTACTACTACTACTACTAATACTAATAATAATAATAATAATAATTGTAACTGTACAGTGAATCAATGATCATAATAATAATAATAATAATAATAATAATAATAATAATAATAATTGTAACTGTACAGTGAATAAATGATAATAATAATAATAATAATAATAATAATAATAATAATAATAATTGTAACTGTACAGTGAATCAATGATCATAATAATAATAATAATAATAATAATAATAATAGTAATAATAATTGTAACTGTACAGTGAATCAATGATAATAATAATAATAATAATAATAATAATAATAATAATAATAATAATAATAATAATAATGCACTTTTCTTGCTTTTACTGATGTGAACTGGCCTATGATGTGCTCAAAGTCAGTTTTTTCTCAGGATCCTCTCTGTCTACGCCGTTCACGTACTTTCATTTTTGTCGCCACCTCCAAGTGACGCCCATGGCATCTTTACCTTACCTGCCATAAACTAGGTGCACCACTGAAAATAACCATCATCATAATAATAATAATAATAATAATAATAATAATAATTGTAACTGTACAGTGAATCAATGATCATAATAATAATAATAATAATAATAATAATAATAATAATAATAATAATAATAATTGTAACTGTACAGTGAATCAATGATCATAATAATAATAATAATAATAATAATAATAATAATAATAGTAATAATAATTGTAACTGTACAGTGAATCAATGATCATAATAATAATAATAATAATAATAATAATAATAATTGTAACTGTACAGTGAATCAATGATAATAATAATAATAATAATAATAATAATAATAATAATAATAATAATTGTAACTGTACAGTGAATCAATGATCATAATAATAATAATAATAATAATAATAATAATAATAATAATAATAATAATAATTGTAACTGTACAGTGAATCAATGATCATAATAATAATAATAATAATAATAATAATAATAATAATAGTAATAATAATTGTAACTGTACAGTGAATCAATGATAATAATAATAATAATAATAATAATAATAATAATAATAATAATTGTAACTGTACAGTGAATCAATGATAATAATAATAATAATAATAATAATAATAATAATAATAATAATAATAATAATAATAATTGTAACTGTACAGTGAATCAATGATAATAATAATAATAATAATAATAATAATAATAATAATAATTGTAACTGTGCAGTGAATCGATGATCATGAATGACTTTGAAGAGATGGAGGCTAAGTTGATGGCCGACCATGAGGACGAGGTGAAAGCGCTGAAGTGAAGACTGGTCACGGATGTCGAACTTTTTTGTCGCCTGTGTTGTCACGCATCCAACGTCCCTGTTTAACCCCCACCCCCTGCAACAACAGCCATCATTCTATTGACTTATTTAAGTAGAATTGCAAAGACGCGATTTCACGTCCAAGTCTATTCTTTCACATATGGCCTTAATGCACTGAATTCTAAATGCTTTGATATATATAGAGACTGTTCCAAATTCATTGGTTTACTTGTTGCATGATGAGCCACTTAGGAGTGTTTGAAATTGATCTACTCTACTGTAAATGTCACCTTCCTTGTTACATGTACACTACCATAAATAGAAAATTGTGTGGAATGGTTAGTTTTATGGTCTTTAGAGCCCCGTGGGTTGTATTGCACCAGATATGGCAAATCTAATCTCCTGTTTGGAATGTAAGCTTCCTATAAAATATGTTAGCTTGTTTTTTCAAAGTAGCTTTGTTAGTTATGAACACATCTAAACGATGAACAACAGTGGAATCTCACACAGCTACAGTACATCAGTTGAAATTCGGGGCCCTTCTTAGATAAAATCCAACTATTTCATTGGGGGGACTGCTACTGTATATTCGAATACTAATGGGTTAGGAGAAATCCAGGATAAATAATGTTAATATAGTCGGTTAGATGTTTGAATATTTAGCTGATTTGACTGCTTGTGATATATGCTTGCCATACACTTGCACGCTATGTTCAATCAGTGTAGAATGTAGATGGTGGAGTGTTGCTCAATTTATTTCACGGCGTTTAAAGTTATTTAACATCTTAAGCCCGGTAACTTTACCTAGAAGGCTTCTATTGATACATGTAAAATGTAGAAAGTCAATGGACTTTACTTGTGCAACTGTATGTCCCAGTGTATTGCCACAAAGAATCGTTTGGATAAATATCACTATATCAAACTGTTGTTTTTTTTTCTCTCTCTCTCAGTTAAACCTCTTTTATAATTATATTTAAGAATGTAGAATGTTCTAGCAAGTTAAAAATACCATTAGATTTTCTTAACAAATCTGCTAAATCTTATGCCACTCTCTGCTTATGCTATTATATGACCAGTATGTCTTGCATTTATTAGAAAACAAGTTGCACGTGGTTTAGAGGAAATTTATTACATCATTAACAGCGTATTCTATAATAAAATTCAACATTCAAAAACTCTATAAATAAAACAGCAAATAATCAAGTAAAATTTTGCCAATTTTATAATAGCGCTTAGTGTAGCACCACTCACTCTCACAATCAGAGGCGGCTCCAGAGGGGCAGTGCCCCCTATTGAATGCTTGGTCCCCCTTGGTTACCCACCATGCACTCATTCAAAGCAACCAGACTAGTCCAACTGTCCAGGTTTATGAAAAATACTGTTGTTGGCCACATGCTTAGTAGTTGTCCCTTCCAACGCCCCCGCCCCCATTTGCCAAATCCTGGAGCCGCCACTGCTTACAATAATTGACAATACTTGCTTATCCATATTCTCCAAGTTAACTGAAAGAACAAAAAAGCAGACTCAAGAGAGAATTTATTCAATGCAATTCAAGATTCACATAGCAAATACAGTACATTAAAATTACCAAATTTTATATAAATTCTGCAAAATCTATACATAAAAGCAATGCCTCAAGTAATAATGCATAATACAAATAATATATTCAAGCACTGAACTGCATATGAGCACAACAGTCATTAGCAATAACATAAAACTCTTCCAAATACTCTAATAGCCAATTTCATCAGAAAATCTTAGGCCTACTGCTATGCATTAGCGTAAATTTGGATGAAAAAGGGAGGAGGGCAACCCCTATGTCATCCCCCTTTCCTATAGTAGCCTCTTAAAAAATGGGGGCTCGAACCTAGAGGCCAAATAGCAGTTTACACCTATATGCGGCTATGAATAACATTAAAAACAGTCAGTTATTCAATAAAGATCTGTTCTTGACATGTGGAGTGAAAGTCCCCTCTCAGGTCAACAAAAATTCCACACAATCATAAATTCATCTTGCTAGTTACTCCTATAGACAGAGGCGGTTCTACAGGGGGGCTAATGGGGAGGCAGGGCGTGCACACTATTGAATACCTGGCCCCATACCTGGCCCCATCGAGGGTAATATGTGCCGATTTACGAGGGTAATATACATCGAGGGTAATATGCGCCTCTATGTGCCGATTTACGAAAAATAGTTGGTCCACCCCATTGTAGAAGTTGTCACCCAAGGCCCCCCACTTGCCAAATCTTGGAGCCGCCACTGTTTATAGATGTGTACGTTGGTCGCACATACTGCAAATTGCCAATATCCATTTCAATAAGTAAATCTTAGCATTGATGAAATTGATTACTTTTTAGAAATAAATACTACAGACTATTATAATTTCATTGTAAATTTTAATAACCTGTTCACAAATAATTATGTGTTGTCAATCACTACATGATTACATAAGACTATTCACTATGCTATTGTCATGGAAATCTTGCGAATTTGTGAATTTATATAGATGTACAAATGTATAGAAATACATTCTTAGGTGCTTAGTCTAAATTTGAAATAGCTAAAAGGTGGGGGGTAAGTCAGGCATTGAATTTTATATCCAAAGGGTGATTATGGTTGGGATGTTATTATGGCTATGGAGGAAATGATTTTTATTTTCAAAGATAAAGGCTTTAAGCTTAAATGGAAAAACTTGGAGATGCGACTGTGGACTTGTTTAGGAGTACAACTTCGTTACAACCTGACACAGTCGTTGGCAGTGGCAGTGTGGTTGAGGTTCCATCCTGCTCTGCCATATCGTTCAATGTCAGTGCACCAACTGACACTGTCACAGAACAGCCTGACACTGTCCGTGATACTGGATACTGTCCAGTGGCCATTTCATCTTCATTTTAACAAGACTCGGTGTTACCACTGTATGTCAGAGGTAGTCAAGCGAGAGTGCTGAGGGTATCGAAAACGGGAAACCCTAAATAATGGAAGTATGGTCTCCTCTGTCACCCCGAGTCAATTTTTCCCAAACGGTAGCCATGACAACCGCCCTTGGATGATGGATCCCACGTCGCGGGCCGTACGCCCGACTCGGCAGGTTCAAAGCCCGACGGTCGCGCAGTAATCGCGCCGCGTTTCCGCTTCGGAGGCTTCGAATGGAATGTCGCACCGCCGCAGAGAATAAAACACACGTCTGTGGTGGAAGATATCTATGGTTATCTAAAAATTGAACACAACACAGATTCTAGATATTATTATTATTATTAACCATATGCATACAGTAGAACTTCGTTATAATGTACTTAGCGGGTGTGCAAAATTTAATACGCTATATCCAATACCATCCAGCATGGTAACACATCATATGGGACAATACAGTGCAGAACGTTATAGGCCTAACCGAGTATACGTTATAACTGAGTCCGTTATAACGTAGTTCCACTGTAGTTAATATCATTATCAGTTAATAGCACACATAATAGTAAATTTCACACAATTAATGTAACACTTTCAGCAGATAATTTTTAGTTTAACCTAGAGTTCAAATGTTAAGGGGTTCATTTGGCAATTTTCTTTTTGAAACACCCGTCTTCGAAAACTAAAAATACAGCAGTGTCATCTTACCCCTCATTGAATATTTTAGTGTGTCAAACAGATGTTGTGATGGTAATTAAATAAGAAAAACTCTGGGATGAGGTCCAAAGAAAAAAACCAGTGAACCAAACCCAGATCCTTGTTTAATTTTCCCCACATTCTGAACCATCAGAAATTATATTCTAACATGTGCGACTGCATAGCAGAGAGGTTGGGAGAGGGGAGGGGGGTCTACACAGAGAAAACTGTCAACAGTAATCACTTCCTAAGATGAAAACCTCTAGTGGAAACAGGAGTCTTATATTTAATAGCCGCACAACAGTTTTCCTGGCTACACAGACGGGGGTGATTACATGTCCAGCCTAAATAAAGCCTGAAATTCTGTATGGGGATATTTTATCACAAACAACAGAGAGTAGCCTACAGCAGACATTTGCATCACCATCCTCACTGGATTGGATTACACCAATCTTGGTGACGCACTGACTGTCTTTCTCCACCCTTTCTTTCTCCTCTCCATCCCACTCACCCGTTTCTTCCTCCTCCTCCTCCTCCTCCTCCTCCTCCTCCTCCTTGCACTCCTCAGAGGTCACATAATGAGGACAGCTGGTCATGACAGAGCTGAAGAAGGACTTTGAGGGGCCATATCTTTGCCGTCTGCACCGGCCGCATGCCCTCCTTCCTTCCTTCCTTCCTTTCCTCCCCCTCCCCGCTCTCCTCCCCATCCTTGGAAATGAGAAAATCGAGAAGAAGAAGAAGAAGAAAGAAGATGCAAGAGATTCCAGTGAATGCTTTCGTCAATACGTCGCCTGCTGCTGCTGCTGCCGCAGCTGTGACAACATCGGCTGCTGTCAGACACCAGGAGGCGCTGCTGCTGCTGCTGCTGCTGGTACCGCTGCAATAATATTTATACCCCCCCACCGCTCCCCTAGCTGAGGCTAGCTCAATATACCCAGAGGGCGATATATTAAACGAAATGAGCCGAATGAGAAATTATAAAACCCTCTTCCAAACAAGAAGAACATTTTGACCCAATTTCTTTCATAAAATTCTGATCAAATGAATGTTACTCCTCCCCGTGTGTGTGTTTGTCTGTCTGACACGCTATAAGCCAAGTAAAATAAGCAAATTCTGGTCTTCCCAATAATTATATCCTCAGACAATCTCATTGTCTGTCCGTTACAAATGTGTGTTGTCCCTGTATATCCAAGCATAATACAATTACTACTCTTGGCCTTCAAACATTTGTCACAAGATACAGAAATAGTATAGAATAATGAAGTTTACACCTGTAAGCATTCCACAATCATGCAGTATCAGTTAGGTTAGCTATATATAGGCAGTGTTCAAAGAAATTACTTTGTCATCCATATCTCCAGCAAGTATTTCAGAAGCTTCGAGTGATTCTTAAAGCACGAAGCCTTCGACTGCAGGACCTTCGACGATTCAAGGCGTTGCTGCGTTGGGCAGAACATCAGCGGTCCCAGGCAGGTAGACAGGTCAGGTATTGTCACCTTGTTTTTACTCGAGAACGTCAAAACTCTGCGCAAATGATCCAGTAAGTATGTAAGTGTATCCTGAAACACAAAAATATGGAACACACAATATTATCACACAGGTCTCGGACATGTGAGCATGGGTTCGGTCCACTCATGGGTTCGGTTGGGTCAGAGATTTCCAGGTTTATGGTGGGTTGGGTAGTAGAAACTGTCAGGACTTAAAATCGATCTCGAAAAGGACGAAATAACTTTCAAAATTGCGGTTGAATTTGCACAAATCCTATGCATTATTAGCATTATGGAATAACGAGGGTTGTCATGGATGAACCGTTTTAAATGCAGAAGGTGATGGCCTATGTTTGAAATAGCGATTGATATTAATGTACTGAAGAATGCTAAAGATAGTGGCACAATATGGTGCTTAAGCGATTGATATTAATGTTGAATGCTAAAATGTACTATGGTGGGGTTGGGTGGGTTGGGTCAAGTAACCCTATTGCTTTTGTGGGTTGGGTTGAGTTGGGTCTGAATCATGATGGGTTGGGTCTTAAAAAATAGACCTAAGTCCATGTCTGATAGGTCTAATGATAAATAATAGCAACAATAATAGTAGTAGTAGTAGTAGTAGTAGTAGTAGTAATAATAATAATAATAATAATAATAATAATAATAATAATAATAATGCATCTTAATGCAGAAAATACAAATAATTCTAAGGCACATTCATTAGGTGGTATCTATGGGGTGCCAATTATTTCTCAAAGTGCAAATCAAAGACCAGGGCTTTTGATTTTTGAAACGGGATAAAAGCAAGAATTTACTGCAGTGAGGTCATAAAGACAAAACCAGGCAATTAATTCCCACTTACAAAAGAGAATATAAATCCTGCATTGATTTCTACAGTCACAGCAAAGCATCGAAAGGAACTGAAGAGAGTCTCGCATTCCAGCGTTGAGTTATGGCGCACGTACGAGCAACGCACGTATTTTATTAGAAATGATACAAGATCGAATTCAATAAGATATCATCCTGGAAATACCAATGAGCTGGCCAGTTCTAAAAGGGTAACACCGTAAATTATATAATTCATAATAAGTTTGAGACTAGATTCCACATAACAAGGTTTATTTTAGAGAATGGATCATAGCAAAATACACCGTAAATAACAATAATAATAATAATAATAATAATAATAATAATAATAAAGTCTATAATAGAGATGGGCTGGTGATGAAATTATATCAATTGTAGAGATTGATTTATTTTAGAGACAAAACAATTTCTAATAACCACAAGGCATTGTATAATAATTTGCCAGTTCTACAAGTCCATCTTAACATACTTATAACTTAGTATATTCTTCCACTATTGATGTCCCATCAATGCCGTCTATGCTGAGCTGAAGACAAACAACATGGGATCATCCAAACTGCATAATCATCAGTCGCACGGCAAAACATTTGCGAAGGTAACCGAATATTTTCAAGCCCTACACGACAAGAGCGCTGTAAACATCGGTGAATAACTCTCGTGCGTCACTGAATGCATCACTCCTAGAATTACTGGCAGTGCACTTTCGCACAAGTATCATTAGAACTGCATAATGCAGGGAAGTCGTCTGTTTTGAAGTGGACACGCTGATATCCGTCAGTTACCAAGACCTGTAATTCACAAATCTACGCAAAATCGATGACAACGAAAAGTGGATGTAAAATGAAGGTTTTAAAAATGGCAGGTCCCCAAGTTAAACTGAACTGAAAGAAAAAGTATTGTTAAAAGTACTAAGCATTGCTACTACAATACTTTCAAATGGCACTGTACAGTAGGACTTTGTTATAATGGACTCAGTTATAACGTATACTCATTTATAATGTACAGTAGAACTTCGTTATAACGGACTCAGTTATAACGTATACTCATTTATAACGTACAGTACTGCAATGCACGGTCCTGAGTGATGCGCCACCGTATTGGATGGTATTGGATGTAACGTTACCTCAGATATCACGTACTAAACATTACAGACCCGCTAAGAACGTTATAACGAAGTTACACTGTACACACACACACACACACACACACATATATATATATATATATATATATATATATATATATATATATATATATATATATATATAGTTACTCAATCAAAACCAAGTGAAACCTGTAACTGTCAATTAACCGTCATTTTTAACCATATAACGATCTAAAAACATGCAATCGTCATGAGTCTTCTGGTGGAAGTTAACGATACATCTACAAAATGACGATCAATTGCTTTTTCATAAATGGATGCAAAATGGAGGGCAGAGTAATCGGAAACATTAGCACATGGCACTCAGAGCAAGGAGAAAAACAATCAGGACGTCGGACTCACCAGGCGGCCATTAATAATTCACTGGTGAATGGTGAATGGAGTAAGATTAGACAATAAATGATGTGGTAATGACAGAGAATGACGATTTCTCTTCTCTCTGTCTCTCTCTCTCTGTCTCTGTCTGTCTGTCTGTCTCTCTGTCTGTCTGTCTGTCTGTCTGTCTGTCTGTCTGTCTGTCTGTCTGTCTGTCTGTCTGTCTGTCTGTCTGTCTCTCTCTCTCTCTCTCTCTCTCTCTCTCTCTCTCTCTCTCTCTTACTCCGTTGCCCATTATGTTTTAACGAAGATGTACACCGCCTGCAAGAGGAAGCTGCAGCAAGTAGAGAGAAAAATGGATATAGAAACTCATTATCAGCATTTGACTGGGTCATCCATCATTAACCCACAAAACTTAACTTGCCATCAGGAATAAAAATCGAGGATAAGCGGTTCTAGGAGAATTGTTCAAAAGCAACTCTGTTTAAGCCTAAGTAATATAGGATACTAGATTGGCCTTGCAGAGTTTCTAGACAAGTATTTGTATACAAGTATTGTGGTTATACGGTAACTGAATGAGGTATTATATACTACCATAATAGGAATGAATGGACAGGTCTCCACCTGTCCACATGGTGATTCTCGCACAGGGCAGACCCCAATGAACCACTCTAAACCCTGTTATTATTATTATTATTATTATTATTATTATTATTATTATTATTATTATTATTATTATTATTATTATTATTATCATTATTATCATTATTATCATTATTATCATTATTATCATTATTATCATCATTATCATTATCATTATTATTATTATTATTATTATTATTATTATTATTATTATTATTATTATTATTATATCATTATTATTATTATTATTATTATTATTATTATTATTATTATTATCATATGATGCTGCAAGCATGCATGGCCATGGAACTCAAAGATATCTTTGAGAAACAGTCGTCACTTCCAAGAAGAATTGAGTGAATTGACTTCATTCACACCACGCATCTGTATAAATGATGATGCTCTCGCCACAAATCTCTGCCATTCGGCTTCGAGCACGGCCGTAAAACACAAACCTTTCAGGCGATTTTCATTTTCAGAGTCAAGTGTTAAGAACAATAAAAAATGGCATGCAACATAAACGGGTCTACCAAGAACAACACTATGATACGCGATGCACACAAAGGAAATACAACAAACATTGGCATAGTCACGGGGCACGGGTGGGTGGTGGGGCGGGCCCCCCTATTCTATTCTGGCTGGGGTCAGTTGCGGAATTTGCGCAAAACCGCCAAGAATTTTTTTGGAGGGGGCCAGGGGTTGATATATGTATATATATGGATGTGACTGCACCAAGAATTCATTGATGACCTTTTTTTGCTTGTAGACTTCCTTTGCTTGAAAATGGTGCGATGTGGCCTCCCCCAATTCTATTCTGTAACCATGGCAACAAAAATAGAGTGCTGATTTTTCGAAACTGTTCGAAAAACCAAAGACGTCGTCAGATCCCAATACAGAAGGTCTTTTTCTAGGTCGGTTCGTGCAAACACGTGGGATCGGATGTCAGAAAAAAATCCACGAGCGAAACAATCCGACAATGCAACAACCACCACCCCCCGTTGGAATTCTTACAAAATGCAGCTTCATGCAAACTCAATAATCCCCCGCAGCACGCTGGTTGCCCATAGGGATGGTCTTACAAATCGCACTCACTCAAAATGCAAACCAGATGCCAGGATGGTATCTGAATAGACTTATTTTAGACAACGCTGTCGCTTCCAACAGATATCCTCAGCCAGGGACTTATATATATATATATATATAGAAGTGCCTGCCTCAGCCTTCTTCCTTTGCTGATTTCTCTCTCGGGAAATTTTGCAATGCAAACAAAGGCGTTATAGTGTCCCCGGTATATGATCAAAGCTAAACCTTCCATGACAAGGTTTTCTCTGAAGATTAGAAGCAAGACAACTTTTTCTCCTGCACCAAATGACATCAGGAAAAATATTTCCTTTTTCCAGAGTTCGTTATTGATGCAACCGATTAATCAAAATGCCTTTGATGATATCTTGGACTGCACTGAACACAGACTAATCATTTTCAATCATTGTTAACCCCTTAACTGGGGATCCCGGATACATCCGTCCATTTTACATTGAGTTACAGTTAAATACACGGTTAAGGGGTTAAATGATGTTAGATTAAAATTTCTATCAAAGACACTATATCACATAATTGTCAAATTTTTTTACAACATATAGTAAGAGCTGTGGATTTTCACAGGCTTTTAGTCCAAATTGACAATTATCTTAGTTTCCTTCTAAATAATAATAATCAGTCAGAGATCTCCCCAAAAGGAACCCTGCTTGTTTTCTTGATTGTTATTTTTGGGGGTCTTGGACTAGGGTAGGCCTACGATGCATTATTTAGTCATAAAAATTCTTTTGATATGAGGCTAGGGTGGGTGCCAGCCAGGCACAGCCCACAAATTTGGGGCGATTACAGGGGCCTGTTCAAAGAATAATTTTTTGCATTTACAGCTACATCTCCCACATCATCCCCCATCCTTGGAGGCCCAAATAGTTATTCTGCAGGGGGTTGGGGTGGCCCAGCACATACAGGCACAGGTTGGCCCCAGCCCTGTTTGAAGTCAGAAAATTCCGACTAAGTCATTGACAGCTTTTGACAACGTGTGAACAAAAAACTGATTTAAAACTAAGTATTATATATAGTGTATACCTCCCCCCACTTACCTGCACCCCTTCAACTTCGGGCAACACCTGTAATAAAGGTGTCACCCAAGGTATTGCCACCATGCATCAAATGTTATATGAGAAAAAGGACATGGCAATATTCCGGAAGGGCAGCTGGGTAGAAAAGGGAGAAAAGGCAAGCAATTCATGGGCGTCCACAAAAGTTTTCCAGGGGGTGCAAAACAGGGTCTAGTGACGAAAGAAATGAAAAAATTTCCAGGAGGGGGTGCAAGTTCATCGGATTCTTGCATAAATTCATATTTTAACTTAGTACTAGATGTGACCTTTTTTTAGTAATTTTACTTTTTACATAACTCCACAATGTTCCATTCAGGGGAGATGCAAATGCAACCTCCCCCCTCCCTGCACCCCTCCGAACGCCCATGAAGCAATTCAGAATCAATGGCATGCTGAATCTGCACAGGTCTAACTAAAGTCGACATAAAATTAATATTGAAATCCATCACACAAAAGCACGTGCATTAACACAGGTACGAAAACGAAAATGACGCGGCTTCAATGATGCTGCTTCCGTACTTGCACTTACAAGGTATGGTTTCGGTAGACAGTCGACGACGCTTAGCATCAGGTGCGCATTTCCTTCAGCATCCTGTGGCACCTGAACGAGCAGTGCGTCGAAGAACATCTCATGGAGCGCATTAGTACACATCGGCTCAGGTAACTCCCTCAAAAACTCCTTAAGAACACCTACAGACATATACAGTAGCACTTCGTTATAACGCACTCAGTTACTGTATAACATATACTTGGCTATAGAGTACCGCAAGGCACGATCCTGTGTGAAGCACCACCGTATTGGATGGTATTGAATAGAATGTATCTCGGATATAATTAAGTACTAAATTTTACCGACCCACTAAGTAGTACGCTATAATGGAGTTTTACTGTAGCAGAAATAGGTGAATGTGACTAGGCAGAGTTGACAGTAAGTTGACAGTGTAAGAAAAAGTATATTAGTCAGTCATATAGACATTGGGGGGGTGGAGTTTACAATTTTTTAGGGGAAACAGACATTGGGGAGGTCATACTACTTGCCAAAATGTCAAAATTTTGGGAGAGAAATTTCAAACTTTGGGAGGTGGGAGGATTCCCCCCCAGAGAAGGCCTAGAATAAACACTGTATATTAGTGCTAATGAATCTGAAAAATTAAATGGGTTCATAATTTCTGAGATTAAGGGGAGGGTGCAAGTAAAAGTAACAGCCTTAAGAGAATTTGACCATTTTAAAACTGTCTCATTTTCTACATCTACGATAAACAGAGACTAGGAAATTACCGGTACAGTGGATCCCACTTAATCGCATACCACTTAATTGCATAACCCACATAATTGCATAACAACATAAAAACCCGAACCAGTGTTTTGTGCATACAATTAATTATCAGACGACCAGGCTATTCCCATAGCCCCGTTAATCGCATAAGCAAGGCTTGCACGACACCTATGCAATTAAGCGGGTGTCACTGTACTTATAAGCAAAATGTTCTGTATGCTGTAGAAACGATTTAGAAAATTGGTAGAATCTAGTAGCAATACCCAGAATATAGCACGTTTGGCTTCAATAGCAAAGCTCATCGGCTAGTAGCAACAATAATTCAACGATCAAGAATATTCATAAAAGGCAAAGTGTGCCTATACAAGGATATGCATTATTTCACTCCAGATCCTTTCCTTTCGTGGCAAATGGAAAATGTGAAAACATCGCATCAAAAGACTTCCTGCAATCCGGCAGTAAACCATCATCTACCAATTGTTAGGCTGGCTGCCAACACCCTAGTCTAGAATCATGCCCCAAAGGCTTGCCTCTGAAATAACACTCTGACATTATAGACAAGAAGTTAGCATCAATTCTTCGTTTTGTTTTTCCATCCAAGGTCGTTGCCATGACAACACAGGTCACCAACAAATTGCTTGATCTAAGCAACAATTATTCCACGAACAATTTTTTTAAATAATAAAACCACTAAACTGAATCCATTGCAAGCAGAGAAATAATAATAATTATTTGCGAAAGTTCTTAATTAATGCAAAACAAACGAGTAAGTAAGTAAGCAAAATCTTGTGAATTCATGTACAGCTTTTTGAATGCTGTACCACAGTAGCTGGTTATTCTTAAGCACACTTAGCAAGAATCTGAAATAGCTCTAGCCAAAAGGTGGAGTCAGCCAGGCACGGCCATTTTACCCAAAGGTCATACCGTGGTAATATAACCACCTATACAAAAGCGAAAATGCGGCGCATGCAAAACTATGGTAGACAAAAAAATTGTAAAATTATTTCTTCCTCTCTTTCAAGTATTAAATTTATGTCTCTGCTAGTTAAGATTAAAGTTCTCTATGTCAATCTTTTGAAATTTTAATTGAATTTTTTGAAATTACTGTATTATATAATGATTGTATGTAATATGTATGACGATGAAGAAGAATAAACTAAACTAAAATTCACCAAAAATTGTGGAAAAGGTGAAAATATTGGCAAAGTCAGAGCAGGTATGATTCCTAGATTTCTAGAAGACTCCATTGTCTCAAAGGGGAAAAGGGGCTGCTGGAAGTCGTCATCACGCTCAGTGTTTATTCTAGGCCTTCTCTGGAGGGGGGGATTTCCCCCAAAAGGTTGAAATTTCACCCCAATTTTATTGACATTTTGGCAAGTAGTATGACCTCCCCAATGTTCTGTTTCTCCCCCAAAATGTTAAACTCCCCCCAATGTCCAGGTGGCTAGAATAAACACTGAATTCATGCTTGAACTCAATGTCATGAAAACTCATGTGAAACCATACTCGTGTATTTCAGATTGATATGCCTTAGATAAAACCTGCATAAACGTTTCAGTACAATGTAATGTACCGGGTAATGTAACAAAATATTTGTATAGCGCCTCTTCTGAAAAATCACTCAGACAATGACATAAGATCTTTTTTCAAACCAGTAATTAGGCTCCGTAATGACGACACAACCTTGTCTAGTCTTCTCTTTGGATAATCATAACTGCTCCAAACCCCATAAGCCAAATAAGAAACGGAGCCATGCATAAATCTACGGTAGACTGTAGTGGACATACAGAAGACGGCAGTTTTTTTTTTATCATCGATTCCAATCGGCATCTTTTCCTGTGTGATATCTATGGTCCATTGTGTATGACAGACCAAAGAATTTGTGGATAGGGATATCATAAAATAAAATGGCTTCTGCTTGGTTCACTTTTCTTCTGTCCCATCTGTTTTCGAGAATCGAATGCTCTAGAAGATGGAATATGTTTAGGTCAACATTTCAAAAGGTCATTGGAATAAATTTTATGGAAAATAAATAACGGTGAGATGGTTTTTCTGCAACCAGTCAGACTTATTCAGATTAGAACTGCTCAACCCAAGTAAATTAAACAGTGCATCACAAGGTTAATTGATAATTAATAATAATAATAATAATAATAATAATAATAATAATAATAATAATAATAATAATAATAATAGTTGGTAACTGTTACCGCTAGTATTTTTTCGGTGAGACCTGACCAAATCATTTGCACAGAATTAGGTTATTAGGTAATTTCTTGCTTTATTTTTGCTGCCTTATCTGCAGCTCCAAATGGCTAAAATTGCAGTTTATTGTTTTGACAATTTCGAGTTTGATAACACGTCCCTGAGATCCATACAAATTCTGACCTCGGCAAAGAAGTGTCCAGCCAATTTACCAACGACAGCCGATAAGACACATTATGATGATCTATTATAATACGATGCATGACAATAACATAAGCCTTGCACCACATAGCACCCAGGAGATCACCACAAGGGACATTGAGTATATAGCTTCATCATTGGACTAACAAATCCCCTACATATACAGTGCCGTATCTCTACACACACACACACACACACACGCACTTGTGCGCACACACACAGTGCCACAAGCAATCAAGATACTGTGACAATATATTGAAATTCTTGGTACCAACTGTACTCCCAAGTAGCAAAAGGAGGATCAGAAAATGTTACATCGCCAGTATTGGTGACTGAAATGGAAACACTCTATCACAAAGAGATGTAATCACAAATACAATTCTCCCCCCCTCTCTCTCTCTCTCTCTCTCTCTCTCTCTCTCTCTCTCTCTCTATATATATATATATATATATATATATATATATATATATATATATATATATATATAAAAGATAGAAAGAACATGGAAAGAGAAAGGACATCCCAATAAAAGTGCTGCCTATAACCTTATTTAAGACAACAGTGTGTGTGTGTGTGTGCATTTGTCAATCTATACGGCTTCTCAGTAGTGAACTCAATGTGAGATATAATAACTAGACCATAGTTGTCTGAAGGCAGTGGGTTGCAACCTATTCGACAGAATGCTTCTGTCTCGAGGTGTCAGTGCAACAATTTCGATTAAGTGAGGAAAAACTCTGCCAGTTTCAAGAAGCATTGCAAATTCACAATAACACTCCCTCATGTATTATGTTCTTTTATAACCTGAGACAGATACTGAGATTTAAAAAGTAACTGCGGTAACAGCATCGTCTGAGATGCCCAGTTTGATGTATTGCCAAAGGATAAAGATATAGTAGAAAATCTTTTTCACTTTGCAAAAAAATCAATTGCATCTTTCTTAGGCACTAAAGCACTTAACCCCTTAACTGTGTATTTAACTGTAACTCAATGTAAAATGGACGGATATATCCGGGATCCCCAGTTAAGGGGTTAAACAGTTTTTCAGGTTGCACAAAATCAATTGCACTGCACTCTTCCAATTCCTGTCCACAATCACTTTTCCCCCAAGATGCTCATTTGCTATGTGATAATCAAGTTATCCACAAAAGACAATCTTATTATTAGTTATTATTTTTAAAATTATCATTAATTATTATTGTTGGCGTTATTGTTATCACTATTCTTAATTATTTGTTTATTCCTTACTATTAGTATCTATCATATTATTCAGCATTGTTATTATTATTGTTATTATTATTATTATTATTATTATTATTGTTATTATTATTATTATTATTATTATTAATATTATTATTATTATTATTATTATTATTATTTCCTTGTTGTTATTTTCTTATTTTATTAGTATTATCATGGGTTACTTCAGTCTAGCATGGACCTCTGGACATGAACATGGACAATTCTACTGATCCATTAATTCCATGTTAATGGGATTTTGCTTTGGCTTAGCCTCGGATGCGCTGGAAATGAAGCCCAATTTTCTACGATCTCTTCCATCCGGTGAGCAATCACCGTGCCACCTATCCATCTGGATAATCTGTGGATTAGACGGCTAATCCCGGTCGGATTTTGTGCCGATCCGAACCTGGTTCTCGTTCCTTTCCATTTATAAACGCAGGAATTCCAACAGTCGATGAAGATCCACCATGATTAATTACCACTACTAGCTTGGCCCACCGTTCAACTTTTTAGGGTGGGGGTTTGACCCCTCCCTGACCAATCGAGGCCAACCCTTACTGATGAGGGTTAAAAATTCTGAAGGTCGAAAACGCTGTGGTGCAAACAGTAAGTAGTACCAAACGTTTTGCTTATCTGAAAAAAACTCAACCCCTCTAAACCCATGCCTAAGATATGATGAAATCAACAGAAATTCACACAGTAGTGGTGGCAGTAATGATGGTGACGGTGATGATGATGATAATGATCAAAGGCGGCTCCATAGGGGCCTGTGCCCCCCCCCCACTATTGAATGCCTGCTCCCCAGTGGCCCCATACGTTAGATCGCTCTATTCATTCGTCCAGGTCTATGAAAAAAATAGCTGGACCCCATGCTTAGAAGTTGTTGCCCCAGCAGCCCCATTTGTTTCCAAATCCTGGAGCCGCCACTGATGATGATGATGATGATGATGATGATGATGATGATGATGATGATGATGATGATGATGATGATGAAAATGTTACTTGTGCTTGGACTACTCAAATACGGTACAACTAATGAAGCACTAGGACCTTCTACAGTAGACAGAGGGCAGCTGTGGCCAGGGGCAGGGCCCCATCTGTTCCGAGAAACAACAATTAAGTCTGACAGTCTAATATAATTACTCCCAACAAACGCACAACCGATAAAACAGATCGAGATCACAGTACCAAGGTCTCCAAAGACAAGAAAACTAATACGATGAACCAGACTTTGATGCGATGCTTCAGACTATGATACGATACGTCAGACTATAGTACGATGCATCAGACTATCTTTGTTATCAATACTGTAACACAGGAATGATGATCGTGGAATTGAATAGAATTCAAGGCTACGTCACACAAGGCAATCTAAATTGAACTTAGCATAGAAGATGAGGAATATGGCGTAAAACTAAATTGGATCGAGACATGGAAACCAATGTTCATACCTGAGTACGGATTGACTTTACTTGCCTCCTATTCAATGAGCGGATACTTAGAAAGTTGTGTAGTAGTATCATCATTAATATCACTATTACGATGCTCCTACTTAGGGCTCATCCATATAGTACATACGCTAAAAAGGCATATTTTCAACCCCCTCCTCCATCTTTTTGCACACCGTATATACGCAAACTCCCCTAAATCCAACCCCCCCCAGTGCGTACGTAATGTATGGATGGACCCTTAGCACATATAAACACATAGCACATATCCGACATCATCACTCAAAAGATGTCGGATGTAACAAAGATCAAGATCAGGTAAAGAAGATACCGGAAACCAGCCTACCTGTAATCACATTGATGTCCTTAACAGCTCCGTCTGACAGATCCGCCATATCCACGTTCCGCTCCAGGTTCTCCCTCACCACGTGGATGCTTCTTCTGGACCCGGACAGGCAGTAAATTCCCGCCCGGTCGAGTCCGCGCAGCTCCACTTCCTGGACACATCGGAATACCAAAGACGGCACCCCGCTCGACCTAACGACAGACCCCAGATCGGTCCCGAACACGGCCTTGGCGTGGACCGAAGGTATCCTCGTGAAAACCTTCTGCGGCAGGGTGTACACCAGTTCGACGTAAAGCTCTCCGAACGGTTTCAAGTTGAAAGACAGGCGCTGGTGCTTCTCCTTCGCAAACAGACGCTTAACTTCGGCCGAAACGGCAAAGCGCGGCGGCTCGTTCGGCCGCACTTGCTCGTCGTCGGCGCGCAAAACCGCGAAAGAGATCACCTTTGCGTTTTGCAGGTATACGTCGAACTCCTCGTCCCAGTCGAAATCTCGACTGCCGGAGAAATCCGAAGTCTTGACGCGCGTCGCGCCGTCGACGTCTACGACGCAGAACCTTACGGCGCGGCCGTCGAGCAAGGGAGACGCGAGCTCGTGAGCGCAGAATACGTGAACGCTTAACAGGCCGTCGATCCCGCAATCGTCGCACGACTGGGTCTTCGGATTAGGATGATGAAATTTTCGGAACGCTTCTTTTCGGATTTGCAAGGGTCGCCGGTCTTTGGTGTCACAGCATTCGGGATTCCAGTTACGAGGAGGAAAGCGACAGAATTCCTGACCTGAACCGCACGACGACCTGTTTGGAACTTTTTGAGGATTGTGACAGTTCCAGGAACTGATGAGAGAATTGAGCTTCCTGTTATCATAGACTGAAGTTCTTAAAGAATCTGCTAGGTTCAAGTCTTGCGATAGAAAAAGACACAACAATAACATTAAGCTCACTATGCATTCATATACTAGAATGTAGTAAAGCATTTGTAAAGCTCAATCGTAAAGTAAATTTATCAATATGGTCCTAAACATTAGCGTCGCCACGGGGGACAAATGGGGACAACTGCCCCCCAACCTGCCCCAGGCCACCTACCAGATTTGCACAAATTCTGTGAGAAAGTTTTCTATGGAGGGGTGAGGGGTGCATAAGGAATCTGACACGGTAGCCAATTTTGCCCCCAACCAAAAATTCCTGGCGACGCCGCTGTGTTCTAAATACAGAAGACGATGGCCTTAAGTTTGCAATAGCGATTGACATCGATGTATTAAAGGATGCTAAAGATGGTCGCTCAATATGGTACTTGAAATCGATCTCTAACACGACCAAATAACTTTCAAGAATGCATTTGAATTTGCACAAATCCTATGCATTATTAGCTTTATGGGATGACGGGGGTTGTCATGGTGGAGGCGTTCTAACATTAGCGTCGCCACGCGGGGGCAAAGGTGGGCAACTGTTGAAACTGTTGAAACATGGGTCATCTGCCCCCCAACCTGCCCCAGACCACCTGCCAGATTTGCGCAAATCCGGTGAGAAAGTTTTTTGTGGAGGTGTGATGGGATCGGTAAGGAATCTGACACACTAGCGCCTTTTGCCCCCCAACCAAAAATTCCTAGCGACGCCATTGGTCCGAAAACCATCAACTCATAAGAAACAATAAGATCATTTACCCTAAAATAATAAATAAGGCCTAAATGACTAATGTCTTAGCATATCTTGGCATCAATAATAATAATAATAATAATAATAATAATAATAATAATAATAATAATAATAATAATAATAATAATAATAATAATAATAATTGTGCAACTAAATACACTGTAATTACAATAGTTTCCCAGATAGAGAATTTAACTCCAAACAAAACAAATAAATAAATAAACTAAAGCAGATTCCTAAAATATTAAAATCGGTTGGCTACTTTGAATGATTGACTGACTGACTGACTCACTCATTCGCTCACTCACTTGCTCGCTTACTCTCCACTACAGTACTCTCTTCAAGAAAAAATTACTACATAATTACAGTAAAATAACAAGGTTGTCAGTTCTAAAATCTGACATACACTTACAAGATAATGATCAAAGGAGATGACACCTCCACAGTAATTAACTATCAACTGCCCCACCAAAAATTACAACACAAACTACAATGAAGTACACTTTTAAAATGCCATAGTAAACGTCGAATAGATTTACCCAATGTCTGACTCCAAAGATTGGGGTGGAGTAGGAGCAGGGGGTCAGAACCCCACTGGTAAACGCCAGCCCTCCAATGGGATAAACAATTTTTAACTTAAGACAAATGACCCCCATGCTGAAGGCAAAAAAAATTAACAGATTAAATGCAGATCTTACCTGATATATCCACGCTGGGTTTTCCGCGGCTTTCATGCGGGTTCAGGGACCTAGTAGATCCCCACTCGATCGATGTTGCCTCGAAGGCGAGTTGCTATCGTATCCAAGCAAACCAGTCGCCGATATATGACTATCGCTGAGAAAACACTGCTGGCGGTACACATCGGTTTCTGGCAGACTGCAGTCTGAATACCATGCGTTACGACCGACTTCTCTCGATGCACCATATGCGGAAGATGCTCTGCTGCGCCTCACCATGTAGAAGTCTACGTTCGGAGGGTGCGTTTCGGCCGGTCGATATGACAGAGTTGCTGTGGTTCTTTTGGGAAAACTGTCGGAATGCATCGCGTCGTCTCCGCCAGCCGTTCTCTGGTTTACCAGCTCCCAGTTGGGATTCTTCGCGTACACGACGTCGGAATCGGAGAGCGCTCCGCTCCAATCGCCGCTCCTCCGGCAGGCGGACGAGCGCAGGGAGGCGGTCCGCCGATTGAAATGCGGCGAGCTGGCGTCGCTCTTTACCACCAAGAGACTGGTCGCAAAGTTTACCGAAGGAAAGCAGGAGGAGGCGGAAGGCTTCTGAGCCACCATCACTCCGACTTCGTTGACCGGTTCCAGGGTCAGTCGAGACAGTCCGGAGTTGTCGCTGGACAGACCGCTGTCTCCGGAATCATCCGTAATGATGGCGTTCAGGTGATCAAAAGCATCCTCCGGTCTGTCGTCCATGCGTCGGAAATCCACCGACACCGACCTCGGGTAGCGAACCCGACCGCCCGCGGGTGAGTCCCTTTCCGGCGACCGGGCTAACCTCGTCGACCCGGACGACGAGGGGCTGCAGTAGGACCTCGGTCGGTCTGTGTAGGCGCTGCTGCCTCGCTTTATGATCACAACCGGATAGGGGGGTCTCGCGTCGGCCGCCGCCGCCGTCGCAGCGGTCAGAGACCGTCCCTGCCCGGATCGACGCACGCCGAGGACCAGCCGCTTCGGGATGGACATGGACACGACGACGTCCTCGAGCCTTCGGCGGGCGACGTCGACTCCGTTGACGGTCAGGATCTCGTCGCCGACGGCCAGGCTGCCGCTCAGGTCGGCGACGCTGCCGGGAACCAGACGCGACACGAAGACGCCGTCGTCGCGGCCCTCGCCGTCGCCCTCGCGCAGGTACAGACCGACGCCCTGGCCGGGGCGTTTCGCCACCTCGACGGTGATCACCGTCTCCGACCTCTCGCCCATCTCGACTGTTCGCCCGGTCACTACATCGCCGCCTCCGCCGGCGTCGACAACAGCTGACGACCGGACGTCGATGCTGCCGCTACCGCCGACAGAACACCCTCGAAATCCAGCTACTTTTGTAACCGGCTGGAAGCGCTATAGAAATTCATTAGATTTTACTTACTTACTTTATACTACTACTTTGATGACCATTCCTGACTGACCACCTTTTGGTTATGACTATTTCGAATTTAGATTAGGGGCTGCCCATTAATTATCGTCAACAAAATATGGGGGCTGAAAAAGTTTTACAGTTGTTGACAGAGGGAGGGTGGGTCAAGACTCAAGAGAAGTTGACATCAACAATTTCACTTTTTACTAATAATCAAAAAAATAGAAAATTTAATGATATACTATATATATATATATATATATATATTACAAAGAAGAAAATCCTGACAAGAAAAAAGGGTAATCATTTTGACACTTCATAAGCAAAAAAGGGGGAAAGGTCATCACCGCACAAAAATAATAACCTTCTAAACTTTTTAGGAGGACCCGTTACTGATCTGATGGGAGGGGGGTCAAAATGCACCTAACAATAACACCCACTGCAGCACTTATATAAGAGCGCTAGGTAAATTCACAAGATTTTACTTACCGGTACTCTTACTTACTGACTAAAAAAACACTAGTTACTACTACAGCCCTCTATTTCATTTGTTTGCTAGGAGCCTATTATGAAAGACTAAAAAAACTGTGATAAACTTATCATAAAGTTCTACTGAATTCAAAAGATTGGTTAAATAAGTTGTACCACTGAATCATGCAGGACTTAAAATACAGCAAATGAAAATGTACTGTCTTTCTTGTTGTTTTATTTTTGAACCATGCAATTTCAACACAGAATTTCCAAACATACAAATCGATCAGTTTGCCGTACGACAACTTTGTGACATAGAAGTCTTAGGAAAATGGCAAGATTTTTTATTACAGTTTACAACTACAGACTTAAAGCACAATCTTTCATATCCTATAATGGAATTTAGCAGTCAAAGCTTTCTGCAATGTTCACGCTAGTCGAACTGTACCATAAACTTCCTTAAAACATTGCAAGGAACAAATAAACTTTCTGGCTGAAAATCTATTCAAGGAAAACGAGGTAGTCTGGTAAGCCTAGACTTCAACACTGCAACATACTAAGTTTCGATGACCAAGTTAATGCTCCTTTCCTAGAGGCAACACCTCCCCTCCTGAAATTCTCCAAGGAGTAAATATCACTCCTCATCTCCCATGTCATCAATTTGTTGGGGAACAGTTCCCAAAAACACCAAGTCATTGCCAAACTGTTAACGAAGACATGTGACTTCGCTCGGAAATAATCTGACTTGCTATTATTACTGTATGTAACTCAACGAACTTTCACATGCAATCAGAAAAACCGCAAGAACAGATAGACAATGTTCTGTGCTGTTATGTCACATCGGTGTCTTCAGGAAAAAGGAAGTTTTCCTTTTGTGTAACACAGCTGCTCTTCACCGCTCCAAAATGAAATTCATCGTCACTCGTCGAAAATCCGCGAAGAACGGCTTGGAAGTTCCAGGGCATCCATTCCAGCTCAATTCCATTCCAGTCAAAGCCCGAAGGAAAAGGGTTCCAGCAGTCAGAAAGCCAGGAATGACATCATGTTCGTCACGTCTCTGCACTCTCATCCGAATGATTCGGACTTCCATTAGCATCGTCTTCATCGTCCACTGGTTCTTGTTTAAGCTTCTTTTCTTTCTTGTGTCTGCTTTTATGGCGACCTTCTTCATCATCGTCTCGTCTGTTTAAAAGGTTCAGAAAAACAACACATTTAATAAAGAAATAACCAATAATATTATTACAAAATACTGAGTTATGCTTTCAAATATTCTGTACAAGTACAACCATTCATAAACAACATGCAAACATTTATTGCCCAGGCAGCTATTAAATTGTTCCAATGTAATATAGCAATGTAATCAGCAATTTATATAGCACCCTTTTATAGAATACCCAAAGGCATGATATCAGTAGAATTCTCTATCGGTACAAAGTAGTCTTCAACCAAAAAAAATTGCTCCAACCACATGATTTATATTCACTACTAGATGACTCAAAGAAAGTATGATAACAGTCAAGTCCATTTAATGTCACATTTTAAATACAGCAAAATCGTGTTTTCGATTAAATGCAAGTGACATTAAAAGTAATGGCAAGCAAGGGTTCCGAACCCCCTCTGGGGAGAGCGGCCTCTGATGACGCCCACTTGCACAGCTGAACAAATTACCAACACTCAAAGACTATGTCAAAACAACATAGGGAACGTCCATATAGTACGTAAGCAAAAAAAAGGCATATTTTCAACCCCTCCTCACGTTTGTACACGTACATACGCAAAATCTCCTAAATCCAACCCCCGCTCCACAGCGCGTACGTATTACACGGACGGGCCAGAAGTGCATAAACCTTCTCAAATGGTGCCGTTGATCATCTCGATCCCTGTGATGCCGTCTCTCTCTGTCTCGATCTCGCTCGTGATCGTAACCATCTCTCCAATCGTGGCTGCTCCTCCGGTGCCTGTCCTGCTCGTGACTCCGGCCTCGGCCGTTGTGTCCTCGGCAGGCGTCGCGGCCTCGGTCGCGTTCGGAGTCACCGCGGCCTCGATCCTTGTCGCCGCCGCTCCTGTCACGGTCGATCTTCTTTCGTTCCCGATCAATGTCTCGCAGGCGGCTCCGGTCGCGGGACGGAGAGCGTTCGCGACGAGATTCCCTGCAAAAAATTAACGACCCTGGCATCATCCAGCCAACACTGCAGGGTGTTGTCGCTACAGCTTAATCAGTGAACTACCACCTACTCGTATTATATAACCATTATATTATATAACCATTATTATTATTATTATTATTATTGTTATTATTGTTGTAATTATTAGTGAACTTCTATAGCGCCATTCTAGTAATGATCACTACTCCAGTTGCAGCTCACCTTTCCTGATGTTCACAAGTTTCCCTCCCTCTGTGTTTCCGTGGCGACGACCTGCGGTCTCTCTTGAGCTCGTCTCCCATCAAACTATTAAATCATAACAGATCTCTTCATAACTAATTGGTTATACCAGGGTGTCAAAACCTTGGCCTGCGGACCAAACTTGGCCCGCGGGCCGCGTCAAATCATTCCGGGATTATCAATATATTCCATCTCAATTTTATTCTAGAGCGTTCGAAATGCCACAAAATGGTGAGCCTATGGAAGCACTATTGTTACAGCAAGCTATAGATATGCAAAAATTCAGAGGAGTTTGAAACGAATTAAAACCACATTTTCTTGTGTCCCCATCTTTAATGCGTCAAATCATTCTGGGATTGTCAATATATTCCATCTCAATTTTATTCTAGAGCGTTCGAAATGCCGCAAAATTTTCACGCGATTGTCAAAACAGAATCAAATAAGAAGCTCCATCCATTTCAGCGTACCTGCTTAAATCTGTGTTCGATCTTGCCGGACTGTTTCGGAAATCCCAGTTCGGTGGCCCTCTATCACCACCACCACTTGCACCTGCACCTCCCACTCCACCTGGCCCACCACCAGTCCCACCTCCCCTAAAACACCACAATCGTAAACAATCGGTGGAATCGACAAACTGTAATCAGTTACGCCAAAAGATAGATTATCATGATAAACCCCAACCTGAAGGCAAGAAGAGTCTGTTGGAAAGAATACTTATAAAAATTGATATACACAAATTACATATTTATGCAGTCAGAGAAGAAGTTAGTACACACGAATACGCAAAATAGAGCAGAGTACAGGTACCTATTATCCCATCCGGGAGGCGCTCCAGGCTGTGCCCCAAATGGCGGGGGGCCACCATAAGGTCCGTCAAACCCAAAATGCTGTGAAGGGCGGTCGGGAAACCCGGGTGGACGTCTGTCGTGTGGGGGAGGCGGGCCGCCTGGCCCCCTAAAGAAAGCTGAAACAGAGTTGAAAACAGAAACCTAACAATAAACAAAATACCATCAGAGAATGAGACAGAACAAGTGATCATCTAGAAAATGTGCTACATAAATGCCTTCCTATTATACCAAAGAGAAGTACAGAGAAGGGGATAGACAATAAAAATGCCAGTACTAAATAAACGATGTCATTTTATCTAAAGAGCAAATTGAAAGTAAGCCCATATCAAAGCATAACGAACTACAGGATTTAAACTAAAAAAACTGAACCGACACCTTTATGTCACCTAATTCAGCACAAAATAAACTCTTGGTCAAATGGACCGGTCAAAAGTATCGATTCAGAAGTGCACACGAGGTTACTCACGGTCAAATCCAGGTCCTCTGAGGGCCGGCGGAGGAAAGCCAGGCGGTGGACCGACAAGTATCGGGGGTGGGGCCATTAGACCTGAAAGAAATGTGAAATTTCCACAGCTTTTATCTTCTGGAAACACAAGCTTACCAACACTTAAGGTTAACTGAGACATTTTTAACAGATAACTGAAGCAGGCATAAAACACTGAAACCTTTGCGTTAAACAAATGCTCAATTTCCCTTCCATAATATCAACAGTAATTTCAAAGCCTCTATTAAAAATTAACTGTGTTTGACTTGCTTGAATTTAACTATATTGGTATGGCCCACATTCAATCTGTTATTTTTCATGATTTTCTTCAAAAATTATAATTAAATGTCATGATTTTAGATTCATTATTTTCTCCTCCCTCTCACTCTCCCTCTCCCTCTAGCCCACTCTCTCTTCCTGCATTTCGATAAAAGAATTTCTACCAAACTACGCTCGAACCTTACAGAGGTGTGCAAATACTTAACCTGGTGGAGGCGGTCCCATATGTGGAGGCGGGGCCATTGCTCGGGGCGGAATCCCTCCGGGCGGCGGTGGCATGCCAAAATCTGGAGGTGGCAAACTCAACATCGGAGGCGGAACAGACATCGCCATGGGAATCATGGTTGTCACTGACGATATCTGCTGACTGCACAGAAGAAAACAGAAAACAATCTGCATTTCTAGCGACAACAATGACAAAGACTACCGTACTCATCTGATATCAGCAATGCAGAATCATTGTGAAGATGGAAATAAAGAGTTAACAGGACAAAAGGCATGGTTCAGAATTTCACAAACCATGGCCCAACTGGCAGCTTGCGGCCCGCCAGCTGTCAGAAAATGGCCCACAAGGCCTCAATATTTCATATAATGGCCAACTGCTTTTAAAATTAAAGAATTAACCCTTTAACCATGTATTTAACTGTAACTCAATGTAAAATGGATGGATATATCGAGATCCCCAGTTAAGGGGTTAAAGAATTTGCTGTCCAAAAGTTACGAATGATATCACATAACTTTTATAGTTTCGTAAACACTTCGATTCACTGCGTATTTTTCATCGTAAGACCCCGATCATCCATAGTATAGTCCAACTTTCCGAATGTTATAATGCTGTGGCTACTTGAAAAACTTGGGAGCCACAGGCATGGTGGAAGCTGAACGCACGTACTATTCTATCGGTTCTCCAACCGCGTCGGCAAAGTCTTGGGGCTGTGGCCGCCTCGAATCTCGCGTCGTACTTCCGATCACGTCGATTGTGCTCGAGATCTTGTGCGTCGGCTGATGATTGGCCATTTTCCGTAGTGGACCAGAGTTCGGATAAGAATTTATTTCCCTAAGACCATATTCAGAATAGTACATAAAAGTGACGACATCCATATTACTTCTGCAGTTAAAATCGTGAAAATGTTAGGTAATTAAACAGGATGCAGTTAAGTAAGGATCTAAGTAACAAGGTAATTCCTGACATCATGAATATCACAAGTATTTACTACAGGTGCCACCCTCATCATGATCAATCAATCAATCAATCAATCAATCAATCAGCCAGGCAATCAATCAATAATTAATTAATCAATATCAATCTTTACTGACAGAAGGTGGTATCGACATAATACATCAAAATCTGCAATGTTGTGTTTTCAAAGGTTGCTTATACATGCAAAACAAAAAAGTTATATCTATAATTAATTAGCATTTAACAGTCTAAGAAAAACGGGGGGTACAAACCCCCAGAATTGACGGAATCCACAGATTTTGCAGGCTCTGGTCGATGTGAGGAACCACTGTGAACCTGAGAAATCACACAGATAAAAACATTAGAGCAAATAAAACAGGGGACTTAAAATGGAGCATGGCAAGTGTTTATTTGGCCATCTACTGGAAAACCACCATTGGAAAAAACTATAAAATCTTCAGCAATAAAAAACTGGTAATAACAGCAAATTTCTTTACTTTCAGGCAATAACTTTGCATAAATAAAATTCACAAAGATTTGGAAGGTATCTAAGAACAGACTACACACACATGCACATCTCTCTCTCTCCCCCCTCTCTCTCTCCCCCCTCTCTCTCTCTCTCTCTCTCTCTCTCTCTCTCTCTCTCTCTCTCTCTCTCTCTCTCTCTCTCTCTCTCTCTCTCTCAAATCTTTGGCAACAGAATAAAACATACACAGTACAAGCACAAAAATCAAAATCACAATCAGTCTGAGATCAAAACAGGCCTGGGATTAACTTGTGACCCCACCCCCAACCCCACAGAATAAAAATTTGGGCCTCCAAGGACGTAGGAGGATGTATCTGCAAATACAGAAATTTTCCCTCTGGACAGACCCCTGTGACTGCCTGCCCCCTGTAATCGCGAGCTCTACCGGCGATTGGTGCCGGCCCCGGGTCAAAAGCCGAGTCACCTACGAAGATAAGATTTCCCGATTTGTGCGAATTATTTTCCATCCGAAGTCTTCTCTGCTTCTCACAGTATTTTGTCCACGTGTCTTCGTTGAAGCCATAGTTGAAATAATCCGTAATGTCCGCTCCTACGAACAACAGACCACACATTTACTTGTCCCAAGATTCAAATTCTTTTCCTTCAATTGAAAATCTTAGCACCTCTCATATTAAAAATAAGATCTTCCTTTTACAATGCAGAAAGTCTGACATCCCCCACATTTCGAATACTGCAGTAAATCGAGCAGGCATTTAAAGGTGGTGATTAACCCCTTAACTGGGTATTTAACTGTAACTCAATGTAAAATGGACGGATATATCCGGGGTCCCCAGTTAAGGGGTTAAACACTTTGAAAATAAAAATCAAACAAGAAACCCAACGACATGCCTGGTTTTCTCCACGGTTTATCCTCCATCTTGATGCTGTCCATGTCGTATTCATAGACCGGAACACCGCTTATGGTTCCAACGGCGTTGAGGTCGATACCCTTGGACGGAGGCTTACTGGCTGTCGTTGAACCTAGAGAGAAGCACGACTTTCAAATTCAGAATCACTTAGAAAGAGGCCATTCCAAAATCACGGGAAATAACAAATTTTACAAGCAGCCAAGAAACATACCTTGTGAATGCTGCTGCTGATAAGGAGTCTTAAACTTTGTCATCGATGTACTACAAAATACAGGCAAAGCTTCAAAATATTTCTTCTTTAGAATTTCAAAGGTGCAACATTAACATTGTTGACCAGATAAAATTTGAACAGAATGAAAAAAAGAACTCTGAATAGAACCATTTAAAAACGTCTTGCCTACAAATGTCACAAACAATGTATTTTCAGATCCAGGCTTAAAACACATCTCTTTCAATTAGCTTTTCCTGCATAGTCTGTCTTGCTGTTTCCCTCTGACTGATCTCTGGAATGACCTGGTCTTTTGCGGATGGATTTTGAAGTACCATCGATTGATACCCTTGGGTATTAGAACTGGTGCTATAGAAGTGCATAATTATTATTATTATTATTATTATTATTATTATTATTATTATTATTATTCGTGTATTGAATTCTTACTCAAATGGCTGTGACTTGATATCACCGATGGTGACTTGGACATCATCTTCTTCTGAATCATCGTCATCTGCATTCTCATTTTCGGCACAATCCTCGACGTTAGAAACATTGGTCGCAGCCTCGTACGCCTAAAAGCAGGAGCAAACACTTTAGCACAACAGCAGCCACAACCAGGGATATTTTTATATTTTTACACCCCCTAACACTCTCCAACACACCCCCTCCAATTTGAGGTCGACACCTCCCAAAAATTTGGTAATGTGACAATAGTATGCATACAAAATGCATACTAATTAGCTCCAGACACCCCCCCCCAATTTGAGGTCAACACCCCTCAAATTCACAATCCTAGAAATATCCTGGCCACAACCAGGTATGCCTGGCACACACTATCCTGTTTCCAATAATCCAGATAGCCAGATTTGGCTTCAATAAATTCCAGATCACATTAAGTTTGACAAAAATACATTACCCCTTGGCAGCAGCCTTTTGGCCAACATTCCTTTCCTCCCAGTTACCAGTATCTGTTCTACAGGGTGGCTCAAAAAATCGGACTAGTCACATTTAGGTTTGCATTTAACATAGTCTGTTTTTTTTGTGCCACCCTATATATCTATTCAGCAGTAGGTGTCAACAAATTCTGATCCAAATTTCAATGACACTAGTCAAAAATCACATCCATCATTGGGACAACTCAAATACATAGCAAAATATCAACATCTTGCAAAATCATAGGCCAAGGTTTTCTAATCCACAAAATATCATAAGTTACTTTGTACCATATGAGAAGTCTAAATAATAAAAGCAAACGCTTTCTTAACTGACAATAAAATGCACGAGAAGAATGTTTCAAACTGTTTAATCTAAAAATGCTCAAGAACTCCTAATTTGGTGGGATTATAAATTCATAATTAATGACTATTACAACATCATACAAAATACAGATAATTACTTCTGCAGAGGCCAGTTCATCGCCATCAGACCTTTTCCTTGGTTTGAAAACTGCAGCGTCAGCAGATAATCGACTGTCAACTGGTGGCTCAGAACTAAAAAAAACAATGAATAGATGCATCTGAATTTCTTTAATATTGTTAAATAACCAGCTGTTTGCCTGTCAAGCATGACGGGAAGGCTTGGCTGTTATTTCTAACCATCAGACAGGGTTTCTTGACTCTCGCATTCTGTCCATCGTCACTATCCAGCTGTAGACATGTAATAGGCAATACAATGTCAATGAAAGACATAAATAACATGCATAAGTACATAAATAACATAAGCTCCGTCCATCGTCCTAGCAATGTCCAACCAAACAATTATAAAAAACAAACAACCAGGCATTTCAATTAGCCAATCACATCACATTTCAGCATTCCTAACATACATCTCTGGAAAACTACTACCATCATAGCCATCGTTATCAGCTACAATAAGCAAAATAATTTCTAATTAATCTGGAGCTGTAATTTCTTATTCCAGACCTAGCTGAAGTTTTCAGTTCTGGTGTCTTCCGAGCAGCACCATCTAAACAGATGACGGCAATTTAAACTATTCGTAAAGCAAGCCTTTAAAATATTTCTTCATATCACATCCTACATGTGACACCTCATCCTAACCAAAACTCAACAGAACTAGCAATGCCTATACTAGGGTAGAGTTTCAAAATAGGCAAAACATATGTTGGTTATGGTTAGCTAACAAAGCCAATCATAATCATAACCCACTGACCAAATGTTTTGTTTACTTTCATGATAAGCCTTTTCTTAAACTCTACCTGTCTTACTTTGGCTATTGTCATCGTTGCTGGCTAGCACTTAAACATCACTAATTACTGATTAATCACCAATGCTTTACAAACTTTTAATACCCAAGCAGAGTTTTTGGCAATCTTCTTATTTATTTGCCTACTTATTTACGTATTATGTTCTTTAAAGTCAATGCTCTTGAAATTCTGAATGATTGACCCATTTACGACAATCTTTATCAGGGTTTTAGTCGCACCATCCCGTGTGTATATATAAATAACTTTATATAATCCGATTCTCCTGAACTAACGCCGTCGATGAGCGTTCGATTCGTCTAGCGTACAAAGTCTTCGAGATTTCAGTGAAAACGACCAGTTTAAACAGTCACCTGAACCGCCATAAAGCCAAGAGTCGTCGTCGTCGGCCGCAGCCTCCATCTTCACAACCACGGCAGTAGCCATAATTATAATGGAAACAAACTGAAGACTCCAAATATCATAGACTATTTCGTCCACTCAGTAATGTTTTTGGAATAGGAATAGGCGAACCATACGTAGGTTATGTCAAGGACTTGTCAATTTTAATGAAAATATAGTATAGAACATTAAAATATGTAACATGCAAATACATGTTCTTCCATATTTCTGAGACGATCAATCGTTTTAATTTTTAACAGTTTTCAAGACAATGCTCGGATTAAATTAGACCATACTTCTCATTCTGTTTCTTTTCTCATAATCTGTCTTGCAGCTTTCCCACTCTCACTGATGTTTAGAATTGACCTTGCTCGCCTGACCCCTAAGCATCGGCTATAGCTATGTCAACTGCATATTAAGCGCCTGGGAATAAGCAGTCTGCACGGTACCTGCCCTAAAGAGCACTATAGAAATTCGCCGAGATTTTACTTTCTTACTCACTCTAAAATCATAGAATACAATGTTGCGCATCCGAGGGTATTTTATCTTATATTCTGTGTTTACTTTGGCATGAGGAATTGAAATAAACAGGAATTTTGTTGTTGTTGTTGATAATGAATAAAATCGTAGTTTATGTAGTTGAAGACCACAACGAGGTAAGATATAAAAACGTATGGATCCGTGCACTTGACTTATAATAATAGCAGAGCTTAGAGTGGTTCAGTCGGATATGCTATGTATGAGAACCACTATATTCTACCCTTCCCAAGTTCCCATCCATTTACATTATGGTCTTGCTGTTTAATCTAATTCTTTGCCCTCTGTTGGGTTCGTTTCTGTTTTCTCCTTCTTTGTCTTTACGTCTACAAATAGCAGCAGAACTTTGCAATTCACAGTGGCATAAATGTCTCATTCAGTTGCTAATTTCCTAACTGTGCCACTACTTCTACAATACTTTATTCTACATTCTAATAGCTATACAAGACCAGTAGACCAGTCTAGTGGCCTTGCTACTTCGGTTACTTGTGTTTTATGCTCGATTGTATAACCTATTCAGTTATGTAGCGTCATCAGCTTGCTTTGGTTGTCTGAGATGGTTGTGGTCCAGTTTAAACTCAAGATCCATTGTTCTTGGGGCATCATCCATTTGCACTGTGACCAATATATTAATATCTAAGCCTTATTTAATGTCAAATATATGTACACATTATTATGTGCCTCTATGATAATTGATTTTATTTTGCCATCTAAATTTCATATCCCATTTGATGCTTGCAGAGAACATTTTTTTAATTACAATTTAAAATAATAGGGTTAGAATAAAACAACTATTTCATCATTTTGCTCCAGTATTAATCCATGAATATTTTGTTGTTTTGTAATGTCTCGTTTTCTATTCGTTAAGTGAATCGCTATTTCATGACTGTTTGATTAAGGCTTTGCAGGGAATTTATAGAGAGATCGGAAGGAAACGGCTGCCAATGAGTGATTGTTTGTTGCTTCACTTCGATTCGCATTCTGACCTTTCAATTCCAAAGAATCTTAGCAAAGATGACGTTTTCAAGAAAGATGTCCTATTCAGGTCAATATCAATGAATGTTAGGCTGTTAAATTTTAACTGATACTGTGTGAGAAAAGCAATTAAATTCAAGCTAACGATGATTATGGCTTCACAATGATTATTATGATAGTGCCATCATGAAAGTTTTTTTTTGATTGATTGATTGATTGATTGTTAGTTATCTGGAAACAAAATATATTGTGTACAGATTTCTTTATGTATATGTGTTGGAAATTGTTGCTTTGTGTTTGTGTTTCCAGTAAACTCAGCATTGAGAACTGGATTTTGCCTGCTGCCTTTGCTGGTCATATTGGTACCATTGTTTGGATTCGGCCTCCATGGACGCAAGAGAGTTTTGAGGCTTTCAGCACGTTTAAAGTTGGCTATCATCCAGTGTCCAATGAAATCCGGTAAAGTTTTTTCAATTAAATTTGACCTAATCATGACTATTGTTATTATAAAATAGAACTCAGTGATGAAAGATGTTGGAATGGTAGATGCATGCATATGTCCAGTAAATCATTTGTATTTCCATTTCATATCTTTAATTAAAATAGTAAGGCTAAGTAAGTAAGTATATACTATTTAATTTAATTGAGGTGTCTATCATTTTCATTTAACAAGTTTTGAAAATTATAAATTGTAGAGTGAGTTCTAAAAGTAATTACTTCCTGAGTGAACTTTCGTATGCAGTGGAAGAACAGCTGAGTGATTCAAAAACATTAAGCCTTATCGTTCTTCCTGTCTCAGATGAGAACTTGACTGCATCTGACAGAGAAAGTCATTTATTCAATGTTGAGAGCACCAATCTTGAGGCTGCCAGCCGCAAACGAAAATTCAGTGAACTGGAACATACAGAACCAGGTTGTTCACGTCTCTCTTCTGGTTGTTCAGCTGTTCATGAGTGAAACAAAACTATGAACTGCATGAAATCGATTGCGTTAGACTATCCCAGAACGAATGTAATAGGTCTTGGTCTTCAGGAGAAAAATGTTGTGATGATGGTGCACCTTCTTTCGTCAGAAAGAAATTTGCATCAAAGAAGATTGGAAAACTGTTGGCAAGCCATTCCGATCGCTTCATTCTAGACATCGATTTAGACTTTTTCTCTACAACCAATCCTATTCGGACAAAGCTCACTGCCAAACAACGAAACCTCGTGGAATCTTTATACGCATACGTGCCTCCTGTTGACCAATCAGAAAATGTATGTATATCTTAGTACATGATTTAGTGCATCATATAATTTATTAAATGTGCAGTTAACATCATGCATTTCTCAGTTTTCTCCGCGGTACTGCAGTCGCGTGATGTATTTCTGGCATAATTTAAATAAACCTGTGTACATAAATCGCATGATTTAATTGACAAAGGATTTTATTTCAAATATTATTGAATATTTTATGGTTTATTTTCGCAAGAGTATTCAGGATTGTTTGGCTTATCGACAAGAGCAGGTGGCTTACTTTGAGGCAGTTTTCACAGCCCTGCATAACAACAAACCAATCACTTTAGGAGATGCAGAAAGGTTAGCCATTAATGTATAGAATTTCTTTTATTTTAATACTTTTCTGCCATAATTTTTATCACATATTTGATTTAAAAATTTGCTAAAAAATTTCACGCATCAAAATGTGGATCAGTAAATACAATTGGGATCTGGAAAATCGCAACAAGCAACCATTTGCCTCAATTTTATCATCATTAAAATGAAGTTTGCATTTATCAATGTACTTTCGAATTTCTTGGATACTATTATATTCATCCTACAGTAACTGTATTTGGACAGAGACCAGGACCTACAAGCTCTGATTGAGGATTTCAAACACCAATCTTTGTCAGAAGAAGCCGACTTTCTATGGCTGCACGACATTGGTTCGGGAATTGACGACTGTGATTTGCCGCATCATATATCGTCCGATGACGAGATAGACAGCTTGATCTCAAGAGTGGAACAGATTTTGCTTTCTCAACCAAGACCTACAGTCATCACCATTGCCAGGTTTGTTACATTATTTGAAATACAGTAAAACCTCAGTATGTACATCCCTCCTGTTAAGCTGCCGAACCTGCCTCTCGCAATGATTAAGTATTTTGATATCCTGCCATGTACAGTGGTGGCGCAAAAACCCGGACTAGTCACATTTAGGTTTGCATTTAATATAGTCCAGTTTTCTTTGCACCACCCTGTATTTATACTTTGAAATTCTGCCATCCTTGCCTCTTGCCATAAACTGTACCAGTACAGTTATGCTGGAATTCCATCAATGCCACAACTTTTATTTCTTTGCCATTTTACTGATCTTTCTACTTTGACCTTCAGGATTCCATCTTCATATCACATTCAGCTGTCAGCCAAGCCAATTAGATCTTATCAATATAGTTATTTCAACCTTGCTGTGTTTCTTTACAGATCGAGTTCTGACGATTATTGTCCTTTGGACCAAGTGGAACATATTCAAAGCAGAACTTTGGACATGCTTTCTAGGATTTATGGAAACCTAGACATAAAATTGACATACCAATAATGAACAATTTGAAAATTTGTTTATAACACTTGTTGCTGGATTTTCATTGTTGTTAATTTTCTTTTTGCCTGCACAAATTACAACTTGTGCTGCTTTTCAGGGCACTATATAAATCCACTAGAGTTTACTTTACTTACTTACTTGATTTAAAGTCAAATATCATAGTACACTGTATTCTGGTGAGCACTGTTGAAGAATGACTAAGGCTTAACCCCTTTACTGGGGATCCCGGATATATCCATTTTACATTGAGTTAGTTAAATACAGTTAAGGGGTTAATCAAACATTGATGCATGGCATTTACTCACACAACACAGCAGTGGGAAATTCAGTGCAGTCGGCATGCCTACTACTACTGTACTTACATAACCAAATGGATTTGGGGTTTGGTTGCGATGGAACACTTCTAAATTTGTAAAACTGGTCTTGTCACGCATAACTGGGAGCTTCTCGGGTGCTTACTTGGGAACTAGACACCACCGAAAGTTCCTGATGGCTGCGTATCAACAACACTGACTGGTCCAGTCCAGTGGCGGCTCTAGGATTTGGCAAGTGGGGGGGGCGTTGGGGTGGCAACTTCTAATCATGGGGGCCAACCATTTGTTGTCTAATGTATGTAGCATTAAGTATAGGGTCCCAACTAGGGGGCACGGGCCCCCCTATGGAGCCGCCACTGGTCCAGTCTACACATAGGCAAGGAAACTCCACGCTGTCAAGAACTTATCCATCTCATTTAGCATAATGAAACCACCGACAATTCCTCCATACAGGCGAGATTATGGGAATTTTAAAAATACAGAACAAGACAAAAATTTATTTGCAAAGAGTTTAATGAAAAATGTTCTTTCGTCAGCAATGTCACAAGCAAGTCATTTTCCAGCTTCTCTGCTTTTAAATTTAACCAAAGCCTAAGGCTTCCAAGCTAAGGAGGCTTTGCACTTTAGTACGTCTTTGCTTCATAGCGCGGTTCAGCACGCGAACGGAGCGGATATTTCATCAGGTAATCGGTGTGCTCCTGATACGGCGACTTCACAAAGACAGTTTCCTTCCACAGGTCCGGTGTAAGGTAGCAGTAGGTATTGGCAATGGCGTGGTATGTGGCCATGGCTGCAAATAAATAAAGCAATCATCAGTCTCCAACATGTTTATGAAAACTCTGAGATAATTAATAGATCACGAAGGTGTCTTAAGACTTATAGTAAAATACACGGGACTCTCAACAACTTAATAAGATATGTGTTCAACAAACTTGGTTACAATAGGGCCTCATTTGCAATGGAAGATTGGCTAGTAATCTACATATAACTGCTCTGCCCAAACCGATAACAAAACAATACATACTATAATGCATTAAGCTAAAAAGATTGGGAATGCTTAATTTTACAAACTTCAACCAGCATAGTTTTTTTAAAAAGTAACCCAAGGCACTACTACACTGATACAGTTTATACTGAAGCACTAAATCACATTGACAAGTACAATAATGTACAGCAGCAAAAATCTAACAAGACTACTGCATAAGTATTATTTTCACATTAAATTATTTCAGTTTCTCCTTACTCACCGAAATTTCCAAGAGTGGCTGTCTGCCCACTGGCTGACGTGTAGCAGTCGTCGATCCCAGCCATGTGGAGGAGTTTCTTTGGAACCGGAGCGCTGACGATGCCGGTTCCCCTCGGGGCAGGAATCAGCCTGACGAGAACGCTTCCGCAGCGGCCAGTCACCTTGCACGGCACAGTGTGCGGCTTTCCGATCTTGTTCCCCCAGTAACCCCTGCGCACCGGAACAATCGAAAGCTTCGCCAGGGTGATGGCACCGCGAATGGCTGTCGCCACTTCCTTGGAGCACTTCACCCCGAGGCCAACGTGACCGTTGAAATCGCCAATGGCAACAAAAGCCTGCAAAAACGGACATAATTCTCCCACATATTTCTAAATATGCATAAGTCATTCCCTCAGCACTTGGCCTGACATTCTGGAATTCAATATCAACAATATGTCAAACTGGCAAATGATCATCTTCTAGATATGGTCTTAACCCCTTTCTGGGGCATGCCAAGTTCACTTGTTCAGTTCACATTGTGTTACAAAAAAATTCCCCTGTAAAGGGCTAAAATATTCCTGTTTGGCTGGCTTATCTCCTTAGTTCCACTGCTGATCTGACTGACATATCCCATTTGAAATGGTTGTAATCCAGATTGGATTTGGTGTGACATTAGCTGATGCAATAGGCATTATGATAGCGGCGCCATAGAAGCTGAATGATTGATTTGAGTTGATTTTCTCCAATTCACAATATATGATCTCGCATAACTTCACCTTAAAACGAGTCCTTTGACCTGCTCGAGTCTGCTTCTGCACAGGCATGATCTTCAACACTTCGTCCTTCAATGTTGTTCCCAAAAAGTAGTCAATGATTTCTGCCTCCTGTACAACAAAAATACAGTGGATCCCACTTAATCGCATACCGCTTAATTGCATAACAACATAAAATCCCAAACCAGTGTTTTGTGCGTACAATTAATTATCAGACTATCAGGGCTATTCGCATAGCCCAGTTAATTGCATAAGCAAGGCTTGCGCGGCACCTATGCAATTAAGCGGGTTTCACTGTACCAAGATACAATGCTCAAACCATATATATGGGGTGAATTTTTAAAATCCTCCCAGGTATTCAGTCAGTTAATTGGAAATTAAAATCAAAAACTATATCTTAGTATTTGTCAATAACTATATATGGCCGCCGACGCATCAATGCATGGCACCTAAAAGAAGAAGATATATGGACACCACAGTAAATTCTTCACTTAGGAGTATGTAATATTTAACCTCAGCATTAAAAACGCTCCATATAAATTAAATTACAACACCACAAATGTTTGGTACGGGTCGGATTGATACATCAATCGTGAAATTTTTCATAGCATCAAAATGATATTTGCTCACTAATGGGTAAGGAATCAAAGGCAAATTGAAATAACCTTGATTGGAAGTGAGAAGAGATAGATTTCTTCAATGGTTTTTATCTTCTGATCCTTGACAAGACGGCCAAGTTTGGTCACGGGGACCCACTCCTTGTCGCCTTCCTTTCCACCTCTCGCTCCGCGACCCCTTCCGCGTCCTCCGCGCCCGCGTCCCCTGCCACGACCCCGACCTCGTTCGCCCGAACCGAATCCTCCTCGGAACCCTCCTCGACCACCGGCTGGTGCTGCGTCCGCCATTGTGCTGTAAACATGTCAAATTTAGGCAAAAAATAACAATAAACAAGAACTATGTACCCTACTCTGCCTGTAAATTAAAATGAAATGTGGAGTTAAGTATAATAATTGTGATTAACGGACATTTTCTAGTCAAGATTCAGAGGATTATGGTGGATTAAAAGACCCATATTACAACCAACTCACGCTTTCAAAATAATTTCACAAGAAAAGACGGAAGTGACTCGATAAGACCGGAAGTCAAATATTGTGTTTCATGTTGCGCTAATTCAGCGCTATATGTCGGATGCTGCGCTATTCTTTAATCACTCTCGTTTGCAAGTAAATACTTCTGACGATGAAGTTGGCCAACATTGATGAGAATTTTAAAATGCTCTGATTGTGACCTTATGTTCAGAATGATGCTGACAATGAAAGTAACGGCCCTCGTCTAAGTAATTAGTAAAAAAATCGAAATAATCTCGGACCCGATATTAGGCTAATTGGAAGGAGACTGGGTCTTACTCAGAGGCGTAGCTACCATATAACAAAAATAAGCAAGGCATTAGGGCCCAGAATAACTGGGGGCCTTTTTGACCACCAATGTGAAAAAGAAGTAAATAATAACAAAAGTAAATAATTAAAAACACATTAAAATCAGTCTTAATCAGATAAATTTGGTAGGTATTAAATATGACAGCGCTACAAAACAAAGCTGTTTTACAGTTTTCAGTTTCCGGAATCCGGTGACAGACGACACGTTATTATTTTTGAAGTTATTTTTTTATATTACTTAATTTTTGCATTAGGGACTAAAAATCCTAGCTACGCCACTGGTCTGACTATTTGATTTCGCCCCACAATTTTCGTTCAGTCACTGCTACGGTCCGTTCTCTTTGTCTTGGGACGGTTAAACGTAAAATCCCTATAGCAAGTCGCATTGGCGTAACCACGGGAGCCTTATTCGGACCGGGACCGGTGGTGAGATTCGTCTAAATCCGGTGGTTAGTTGTTGGGTAGGGGTAGTGTCTCATATAGAGGAATATGCACCAAAGGACAGAGCTTAAAGTGTTTGAGACGACGACCTTTTAGCTTGTCAAGACTTTTTGCCGAAAAATGGTTAATTAGGCCTAAGTGCCCCTATTCTGGAATCCTGGCTACGCCACTGGTAGGCCTAATTAATCGAACAGCGTATCAATTAGTATCTTCTAATTTTAAACAGAAGCAACTTTATTAACCGCATTCGTTAATTAATAGCATTGAAATTGGATTCACGAGGGGCTTGGAAATCATCATTTCCAGCACGACTTCCGCTTGTACTCTTAGGTCTAGTGTCTCTGCCTATAGCTACGAAACATGATGCTTTACATTTCTATATTGAACAAGTTGACATTCCGAAATGTAAGTGAAACTGCTAATTCACACAGCAGACTCGGCCATCTGGAACCATTTAAAAGATCTTTCCAGGAATATGGCCTGCTGTTTCAGTTGAATCAACGGCCCCACCACCCTCTCCCCCCACACAAAAGTCCCACAAGTTCAATCTTGTTTCACGACTGTTTAGATGAGTAGGCTATTCTATAAACTACCGTGCAAGTCAACGTGTTATCGTCATTAGAATTCTGTAGTGTCGTCCTTAATCATCCTTTATACTGCACGAGGCTGCACGCGTTGATGAGTGGAACATCATCGAATGGCGTCATCGTCGCGTTTTGATGACCAAAGAAGGTCAAAATCTGGGTCGAAATTGGTCTATTTTGACTACCGACCCTTTTGCTGGCCTTCGACAACCGTTTACATAGCAAATAGGAGTGCGAACTTTGATTAGGCCTACTATACGCTACAATCAGCATAGAACAACGAGGAGGCGACCTGGTTGCGACGCGCCTGTTTGTATTCAATAAAACGCGTCTTAAATTTGTTTCCACAAGTTGTCAATGATGGTCGAATGTTAGGCTATCAATCATAAGTTGACGCACGATTGATGGCTTAATTAACAACATCGATTCTTTATCTTTTGAGAGAGGATCTCGACAAAATATCGTAATCAGATGTTGTTTTGCAGTCTCACACGTTCATCTTCAACGATATCATCCAATGGGGCGGACACGCTTATATATATATATATATATATATATATATATATATATATATATATATATATATATATATATATATATATATATATATATATATATTCAAATCTCTGTGCATTATTGGATTTTCTCTATAATAGGGCCTGGGGCCTACGTCGGAAGTTCATAATGTGGATTGCAAGAGGTGACCGCACATTACCGAACTTTGGACACAAACATTATTCGCGACGACCGTGTTTGACTAAGATATATTGAAGTGGGTGTTTTTAAGTGATTTCCATTCAGTTTTTGCATATACAGCACACACTGAAGACAACCCTTTATACCGGATGTAGAACCAATTATAGCCGTTATAAATTATATATACATACAGACTATATAATTATAGGACCACAGACCTTTTCACGTAGACTTACTTAACCTCCTAAACCACTTTAAATCACATCACGTTACCACCACCACTATTATTATTATTATTATTATTGGTACTTGTTAGTTATCTGCTACCATTTGCCATTTGCCAACCGGGGCGTCGCGTCGGCCCGGCCTGGACCATGAAGCGCCTGGGCCTGGGCGCCCTGCCTAGCCCACGACCAAGGTTAGGGTTAGGGTTAGGGTGGAATTCATGTGGCGCAGACAGCATGCCGGTGAAGATCTTATAATGTGTGCTCTGAAAGCAATAAGTGAGTATTGGCCACTCGCAGTGTGAGAGGTTTCAGGGCCACAACTTCCTAAACGGCCCTTTTCAGGGCCACCAATTCCTACAAAGGATGTGTACGAGCGCGACGCGACGCCCCTTTGTTCTACCGGCAGCGGTGGGCGTTTTTGGCAAATGGTAGCAGATAACTAACAAGTACCTTACTATTAATCATCTTGTTAGTCATTCGTGCGCAGAAATGCGTGCAATCTTATTGGACATCGTGCATAAATTTAGATGGGGTCATTGGTTGGATTTCGCGGGGGTTGGGGGTATTTAGTCCCGTCACTGGTCGATGTCTAGTCTCCCATCATCTCCATGCATGCAGAGGGGTCGAAAATGTGGGGTCGTATCTGGCCGACGACACCAATCGAAGGCACAATGTAATGTATAGCAAAAGTATAAGAAACAATAGTGAACCATTTATTTTATAGTATACCTTGGCCTGAGGTATCAATCGATGGTATAGGCCTAGTCTAAATTCAAACCGTGAAATACCAGGTCAATCCAGATATCAGCCAGAGAGATACAGCAAGGCAGTCTATCATTGGAGACAGAACGTTGGAGTCTGGCTATGGAAGCAAAAAGCTATCTGGAAACTGGAAGAGATAAGTTTTCAGTATATATTTGAAAGTGTTCGAGTCCTTGGAAGATCTGACACACAAAGGAATATAAAACGTAGGCCCTAGTCCAAATGTAATTAGACCTATATATAGGCTATAGCCTACAGGGGCGTAACCAGGAATTTGATGGGATTGGAGTATAAATTTGGGGTATATATTGTTATATATAAAATAGACATAGACCTACATATAATATATATTATATATAATAAATATTATATGTTATATATGTTATATAATATAGGCCTACTGTATTATATACACACTGATTTTTATATATATATATATATATATATATATATATATATGATTTTGCTATATATATATATATATATATATATATATATACCGATATACCCCTCCGTCGCTACGCCTCTGGACCTATGCCTAATTAAAATGAAGGACACATTTACACTGATGTCCTCTTCAGGCAGAAAGTAGAGAGACTTTTTAACGCGCCAAAACATGTGTTTGCTTCGCTGGCTTCATCACGTGATCCTAGGTAACGTCGTCTGCTTGTTAGGGCCATCGCACGTCTTCATCTCGTCCAGTCCTATTCACATAATTATAGGTAAAGGTAAAGGTAAAGGTAGGACCCGTACTCGAGTTCGAGAGTTGGGTTCCGGCGCTTATCTCCGCCGGTCTAGGCAATCAATGACGTGTAGGCCTATACTGTAGGTGCCAGGTGGTATAAGCCATTAACCTGAAGTAGGTTGCCATTACTTTCCCCAGACCCACGCTTTACCTCGCAGCTCAACGCTGCTCCTCATTCTTTTACCACCGCCTTCCAGCGAGTAGGGATCGGTCGACCTCAGGGCTCCTGCGTGAGTCGAACCCACGACCTTCTGCTCCATCGTCCAGTGTTGTTACCACTCTGCTAAAATGAAGTATAATAATTATAAGTGTAGAATACGTTCAATTTTGCGGTAGCATAGCATTGCGATATTAATAAAAAATACTTAGCATTATGTGACGTCGCATTTCTGGAATCCTCCTCCTCCTCCGTCGTCACACATCGTCACAAATGTTTGAACCGCCTCCCCCCTAAGTGCGTGACGTCATTTATGGACGGCCCCTTAGGCCACTGTCCGTCGGTGCGGGCGTTTCAAAAGCGCTTATAAGACGACGAGCAGTGCGTGAGATTAGCACCCAGTAAACGCAGTGGGCCTACTGTTGCTTGGTGCAAGTTGCAAACTTTATTCGACAGCGAAACACTTGCGCTAGAAAAAGTTCTCAGATCGTCGTCTTCAACGCCAAGGGCAGTAGGTCAATATTAAATACTAAATAAATATTTTAATAATAGCAGGGTTTGGAGTGGTTCAGTAGGGTGACTATATAGGGTCTGTCCTGTGTGAGAATCACTATGCTCCACCCGGTCATTCGTTTACATCATGTTCTTGCTGTGTTATGTCATTTACTGCCCTCTTTAAGTTTGTTCCTGTATTCGCCTTCTTTATTTTCCTGTTTTTTGAGGTAGGCATGTTTGACTAGAGATAGTAGGCCTAAACTTTATAAGTTTTTCCTTTTTCGATTACGGATTTTAAATTGAGGTATTTTGGCGAAGCTGCTGGCGGCCGGGATGTTCCTTAGCACTGCATGTACATGTACATGTACAAGTACAGGATGTACTGCATCGTTTAATTATTTTATGTTGACTGCTAGTGCTAGAACAGATTAGGGGCCTAGCTGAATAATTGCAAAATGCGTCGAATAAAAAAGTCCAAGGTATACAATGCCGTAGGCCTATTGTGATGACTTTAAATTAATGTTCTGGTTGTTTTAAATCGAACACACACACACACACACACACACACACACACACGGATACTAAGAAGGCAAGAGAGGAAGAGATAGGCCCATGAAAAAGACGTCGTTTCAGTGGCGGCTCCACCGGGGGGCCCGTGCCCCCTATTGAGTGCCTGCTCCCCCCAGTAACCACCTTTTGGGACCCTATACTTAATGCTACATACATAACAACAAATGGTTGGCCCCCCATGAGTAGAAGTTGCCACCCCAACGCCCCCCCCCAATTGCCAAATCCCGGAGCCGCCACTGCGTCGTTTAAATTGTGGAATATCGCTTAATGCTAAGATTAATGATGTTTTGTGTTCGAAGCGTTCGAACGAAGACTAATTGCATGTAAACACAGAAACGTTTCTCACGACCTTTGGTGATGGACGAACACAGTGGCGTATTTAGAATTTTGGTAAGGGGGGGGGGGCAGCTCATGGCGAGCACGAAGCGCGAGCCTATAATGGGGGTCTGAGGACAGGCTAGGCAAAGACCAAAGGGGGGCCATGGCCCAAATGGCCCAATGGTAAATACGCCACTGGACGAACATATTGCGCACACTCAACAAATATTTTATCATCACCGTTAACGCAGCCACGGAGGTGCGGGGGGGGGGCGGGGGACAGTAGGTTAATTCGAGGGAGTATGGGGTCGTCGAAACCCCTAAAAGTGATGGTGCCCCATTCTCAGACCGTGGCTACCCAACTGATTAATCATGTGTAGGATACACTCTATAGCAGTGGCGGCTCTAGGATTTGGCAAGTGGGGGGGCCGTTGGGGTGGCAACTTCTAATCATGGAGGGCCAACCATTTGTTGTTTAATGTATGTAGCATTAAGTATAGGATCTCAACTGGGGGACACTGGGGGGCCAGGCTCTCAATAGGGTGGCACGGGCCCCCCTGGCCCCCGGTGGAGCCGCCACTGCTCTATAGGCCTACTTAACAGATACGACATAACTGCTGACGTGTTTCTATCGTTCTAATATAGGCTATAGGCCTAGACATACGCCTAAACTTCTATTAGGCCTATAGGCTTGAAACCCTCAATTTTTGAGAGGCTACCGTAGGCCCTACAGGGAAGGGACTGATCCTTCACTTTTCATCTAAGTTTACGCCAATGGTTATGGGCCCAGTGGTGGCTCCACCGGGGGGGGGGCAGGGGGCCCGTGCCCCCACTATTGAGTGCCTGGCCCCCAGTGGCCCCCCAGTTGGGACTCTATACTTAATGCTACATACATTAAAAACAAATGGTTGGCCCCCCATGATTAGAAGTTGCCACCCCAACGTCCCCCCACTTGCCAAATCCTAGAGCCGCCACTGTATGGGCCTAATGCGCCACCTCTCTGTACTTATATAGGCAATTTTATTTCTGTTTCATATTGTTATTGTTACGTGCCCTTGCAGTCGTTAGACATTATGTCACGTTAATCTTGTCGTTTTAATAATAATAATAATAATAATAATAATAATAATAATAATAATAATAATAATAATAATAATAATAATAATAATAATAATAATAATAATTGCCGAAAGTAGGCCCCTACAACCGGTATTTAGTAATTCATGGAAAAATTGCCCCTGTTTCCACGCAGCGATGTGTTTATGTGGGGCGTATTTAGACATTTATGTGGAGCCTGTGTTTGTGTTTTGCAGCAGAATGGATACGAGAGAGCTGTTGGTCCTTCTGCTCGTTGTTCACTTGCCGCCGCTTCTGATGGCCGCTCCGTCTTCCAGCGGTCGCTCTTCATGTTGGTAAACCATAATGTGCTCTCGTCTAATTGAGACCTGCAGTTCGATATATGAGCAGTTTTAGTTAGACCTATAGATGCATGCATGCATGGGCGCCTCCGGGAAACGTTTCCAGGAGGTGGGGCAAACACAATGGTCACCGGTTAATATTTTAGCAAGGTTTTCAAATGCAATATTTGACACCTTTAAAAGATTGCCAGAGTGTCAGGCAAAATCTAAACGATATCAGATACTGCTTACTGCTATATACTTCGATTAACCCCTTAACTGGGGATCCTGGATATATCCGTCCATTTTACATCGAGTTACAGTTAAATACACAGTTAAGGGGTTAAGTAGAGTTTTACTGTGAAAATATTGGTTAAAAGTCAAAATGTAGTTATAGTTACAAAATATAGATCTGCATTTTCCTGGCGGAGTGTCCCTTGCCACAATGTATGAGCGCCCATGCCTATAGATACAGGACTAGCATTGGGGTAGCCATCCGGGGGGAGGCAACGGGCCCCTGTTCGGACAGGGACCGGTCGTGGTATTTGCGAAAAACCGTTGAGTAATTAATTGGGGGCAGCGTTATCAAAGCAGTGGCGGCTCCACATGGGGGCCCCCGTGCCCCCTATTGAATGCCTGGCCCCCCCAGTGGCCCTCTGTTGGTACCCTATACTTACTACTACATACCTATGTCAACAAATGGTTGGCCCTCATGCTTAGAAATTGCCACCCCAATGCCCCCCCCAGCACTTGCCAAATCCTGGAGCCGCCACTAGATACAAAAGAATACGAGAATGAGCCGGTTTTGGCTCGTCGAGGACTTTTTGCCCGAAGATTTCGACGTGCTCTCCTATTCCCGAGCCACTGAAGACTACTGTATATATGCAAGGCATGCATACAGTACTACAGGCCTTCGCCTAATAATTATATGCTGGCTGTGCTGTTCGAGTGCAATGCTTAATTTTTGCTTAATTTTCCAGCCGATGGGGAATCGCTTAGCAGGATCGCCGAGGAGCTTGAAAGTGTCGTCGTCAGGCTGAAAGACTTTTCCAGGCGTTTCCAGGACGTTTCCAGCAACGCAGGTTTCTTAATTAACACTACCAGAATTCATATATTTTGCAGACGATAATTCGGTTCAATATGGGTTCAAGTATATTTTTCGACCAATGATACCGACATTTCTGATCCATAACCTATTGGTTACTAAGCCTATAGGCCTATACTGATACTGATCGACGTGGTAAAAGGGTTAAGGGGCCATCCATAAATGACGTCACGCGATTTTGGCAGTTTTTACCCCACCCGCTTCGTCACAAGTCGTCACAAAAATAGTCAGACCACTCACGTCTCACGTATGACGTAACAACGCGTTAACCCTCCTCATCTTGTCGTCTTTGCAATGTCAAAATTAACGTTTCTTTTGGGAATATTCATTATGCATATTACAGTTGAAAAGAATATTCAGAAACTTTTCAAATTCTTAAAAAATGAAGTGTAGGCTATAATAATTATACTGTAGCCTTATATTGCCAATATAGACACATTAATAGGGTGGAAATTTGGGCGAAAATTTGTGGTGTCGTAGGGCCTTCATATTTGCACCGATTGAAGCTCAGTCGATGCTTACAAGGAATCTGGACCCGCATTTTGGATATCTATCAGGTGTCTGACCGCTTTAAGGGGTTAAACATCTATACAAAGTATAGCCACCATTATTATATTTTGCAATATAGACACATTAATAGGGTGGAAAGTGACGGATTTTTCTAGTCCACTGACATCACCGCAAAGCGTTTGAGGATTCTAAAGAGAAATTTGGCTAAAATATCGACATGAATTTTTGGGTCGCCCGAAAATTTTTCATGGACTATAGTCCAGGGTTTTTTTCGGAAATTTGGGCGAAAATTTGTGGTGTCGTAGGGGTTTCATATTTGCACCGATTGAAGCCCGTTCGATGCCTACAAGGAATCTGGACCCGCATTTTGGGTATCTATCCGGTTTAGAGTTGCTTTAAAGGTTCAATACTTGTCTAGAACATGACCGTAACTAGATATTTATTGCATCGGAGGACAAACTTTCGACGCTTGTGTAACTCTGATTTGGTTTGCCATCGGCCAATGTGCTCTATGCATCATGAAATTGCGCTGTAGGTTAGATAGAAGTTTACGAATAGATTAGATTAGATTAGATTAGACTCGAGTAATGTTTCATCGAGTAATGTTTCGTCGTGTTGGTGCTCGATCGTGTCTGCAGGTGATTCAGACAGCGGAAGAGGAGGAAAGTTGTCGGGCATTGGCGATCTGATGAAGGCGGAATTAGGAGACAAGAAGTTTTCACCGTCAGAAACAAGTTCCATCGAAGAAGGTACAGCCTTTGCGACGACGTCAACGTAATAATGCATGTGTAACAAAGATCTTGACACGGGTTGATCCAGCGCATTAGCGTCGCCACGGGGGCAAATGGGGCAACTACCCCCAACCTGCCCCAGACCACCTACCAGATTCGCGCAAATCCGGTGAGAAAGTTTTCTGTGGAAGGGGTGGGGGTGAGGGGAGGGTAAGGAATCTGACACGCTAGCCCCCTTTGCCCCCCACAACCAAAAATTCCTGGCGACGCCACTGATCCAGCGATTAGGCCTACACAATTTCCTCTACGAGTATGGCACGCATGCATGTTTTCAATAGCCTCCTAAACCACTCAAAACCACATTATTATTATTATTATTATTATTATTATTATTATTATTATTTATTATTATTATTATTATTATTATTATTATTATTATTATTGTTGTTGTTGTGTCGTGAATGTCAAACATGCCACTTGCCCCAAAATAAAAAAATGTGGGAAATCTTTTAGCCTATAGCGAAAACTGCAAATTTTCAAGTCCAGCTGGATCAAAAATGTTGTCAAGTAACATGGCATAGCGTGGTCACGAGGAAGCACTCTCACCCTCTGAGAAAAAGTCTAATAGGTTTTGCTAGCATTTCACTACCAGTCCAGGGCCGAATTCCGGAGGGTTATATCATGTACCGCCGTCGGATTATCCAATTATAGGCGTAAACAGTAACTTCTTTTATGCCCCTAGCCACAACTTTATGAGAGGCTGCCATAGAGAAGGGGGGTTTGTTAACTCAACATTTCTTCGTCTATAAGTTTGCGCCAATAGCAAATTGTCAAGACAAGAAACCATGTCTGATAAAAACCATAGGCTTCAAGTTTTGCGCAAAAGAAATTCGGTCGGTATTAGTCTATGTTTTCGTTTATCGATGTCCGTTTAGAATTATTGAGAGACAACGCTTGTATTGTTTGTATTTTTTTAAAACTCTCAGAAGTGTCTCTGAAAGACGCCATTGAATATCTCGTGGCGTTGGCGAAGCACAGGAAGCAGGAGAGAAGAGACCACGGCTAGTATAACACACGTTCTCTAATTTTACAACCCGAAAACAATCAGTTGACTATTAAAACTGTTTAGATCAAAGAGACCGCGACTATATACATACAGCCAGTGGTGGTGTCAGTGTTTAATCTAGGCCGTTTCCGGGGGGGGGGGATTGCCATTTTTTCTCCCCGGAAATTTCAGATTCCCCCCGGAAATTTTGGAATATTACATGGACTAACAGCGAGCGGTCCCTAGCAGAATTCCCCCCGGCTTTGTCAGTTTCCCCCCGGCTTTTTCAGTTTCCTCCCCCGGAGATCAGGAGTCTAGATTAAACACTGGGTGGTGTAGCCAGGACTGCAGAATAGGGGGCACTCCCCCACATCTTTCGGCCCAGATGTCGTCGTCTCAAACGCTTTAAAGACTGTTGGTCTGCATTGGCGGCTCCAGGATTTGGCACGTGGAAGCCGGTGGGGTGGCAACTTCTAAGCATGGGCCAACAAGGGATATTTCTAGGATTGTGAATTTGGGGGGTGGGGTGTCGACCCCAAATTGGGCTGGGGTATCCGGAGCTAATTAGCATGCATTTTGTATGCATACCATTGTCACATTACCATTTTTGAGGGGGGAGGTGGTCGACCTCAAATGGGGGGGGGTGTAAAATATCCCTGGGGCCAACCATTTGTTGATAGGTATGTGGTAGTAAGTATAGGGTCCCAACAGGGGGCTACTGGCGTCCAGACACTCAATAGGCGACATGTTAAGCCACCACTGGATGTCTGGTCCATTTTCCTTTACCCCCCACCACTCACCGGTTTTGGACGAATCTCACGACCCGGTCCAAATCCGAATAGGGGTGGGTCTTTTCTTTACGAGAGAGAGAGAGAGAGAGAGAGAGAGAGAGAGAGAGAGAGAGAGAGAGACAGAGAGAGAGACAGAGAGAGAGAGAGAGAGAGAGAGAGAGAGAGAGAGAGAGAGAGAGAGAGAGAGAGAGAGAGAGAGAGAGAGAGAGAAACACTACAGCAAGTTTATATTAAAGTAATATGTTTCTTATTCATTTTATGTTCTTTTCCAGACATTCCATTCCCATAATCAACCCTACAATCTTGACTCGCCGCAGAATGTGGCTTGTGGACCTAACTCGAACTGAGCGCTCGTCAGAAAGCTGGTGCACTGCGCCAAACTTAGTAGTGCTATAGAAACTTGTTTGACTTGCTTACTTACTTGATATGGTACAACCATCTAAGACAGCTTTGGTTAGCAAAATGTTCATTAGTTTGGTTATTAAACAACAGCCTGTTTTATTGGCTAACTTTTGTTTCAGAATAATTGTCAAATGATAATAAGATCTAGGCATGGGCCATTAATTTTTTTATTTGCTGGAAGTTGGGTGCCTCAACCCTCCCTTTCTCCATCCCATGGTCAAAGACAACTTCAGCGAGGTCCAAACTTCTGGGCCTGTATAAAATATTTTCTTATCTCAACTACTTACAGCAAATCTGCTCTAGGAGTCTAGGTCAAGTTATATACAGCAAAAGTTAATATTGTTAAAAATTTAATCTGATAAGTGACTACAAAAAATAATTCCACAAAGCAACAACATTTTACGAAATTTATTGTTCAGTCAAAACAGAATTTTTTATTTCTGGAAAATAAAACAAGAAACTAACAATAGTTAGATCATCAAAACTGATAACAATAGATGAATTTCAGGTTCAATTTCTGTGAAGCTACAGACACAGAATTAGATCTCAGCTAGCGAAAGTTTTTCTATACTAAGTACATCGAGAATCAACTTTAAGCTTGGTTCAGCGTGAACTGTCTCCGTACTGTGGTTCACCAGTAGGCAATCGACGCCAGCAAAGCAGAGATGGACACTGTCACAGTTGCAATAGTCCAGCCAGTCTTGTACTGGGTTTTCAGTTCGTAACCATGACCTGCATCCCATGTCTAGGAATACAACACAGAAGAATATGAACCACGCATGGGGCTCCAGTGATTCATGTGATAATATCAAATGCAAGGTAAAACCCCCATCCATATAGTCGGCGTTTTAATCTAGGCCGTTTCCGGAGGGGGGTTGCCCTTCCACCCCCGGAAATTTCAAATTCCCCTTGGAAATTTTGGCATACTACATCAACTAACAGCAGCCCCCTAGCTGACTTCCCCCCGGCTTGTCAGTTCTCCCCGGAGTGCAGAGTCCAGATTAAACACTGCATATAGTACGTACGCACTGAGGGAGGGTCAGATTTCGAAGATTTTTCCTATGTACGCTATGTGCAACGCAATGGGGGAAGGGGGTGGTGAAAGTATGACTTTTGTGCGCACGTACTATATGGATGAACCCCTACCTTGTCTATAGGCATGTACCAAGTGATCCTTGTCAGGTGTTAGTTATTACAGTGGCCCTTAATGGCAGACAGCTTCACTGTCTTTCACCGCTAACATATCGGAGCACAGCGAACCTTGATACGTTACACAGACCATTTTAAGTTCCACTCTCTCTGACTGTCCAGGGCTTGAACCACGATGGGCTAATAGAAGATCTCTTGGTTTCAGATCCGACACCCTACCGAGAGAGCCATCGAGACAGAGAACGCATAGAGGAGTACTGGTACACATGTATCGAGTGGACCACCTAATCAATGAAATAGGCAGTATTTACTAACCAGGTGACGAATCCCATTTATATAATGGTACACCAGTGGGAAAGCAACGACAGTCTTCAGTGGGAACAAGATCGCAGGAGAGATCTCCAAGCACCTGATGTACTCGACATAGCTGGGAAAGTCTCCAGGAGCCAAGAAGACGCCAATTGAAAACGCATAAAACACTAAACAGACAACACACACACAAAGCATATCCTTAAACCAACAGAAAAACCATCGAAACATTTAACCCCTTAACTGGGGATCCCAGATATATCCGTCCATTTTACATTGAGTTACAGTTAAATACACGGTTAAGGGGTTAAGTATCACAATCTTGAAACATACTGGGGTTTTCAAAAGACGTGTAGCATTTATTTGCCTGTAAAAAAAGCAGTGCGATTGTACCCCCAAATTTTACAATTTCAGTCTGGTTTCATACAAAAATTTGTGTAGGAAAATGTTTACTAGTTCTACATTCAAAGTATTCAAGAAAACGACAGGATTGGGATTGATTCTTTGTGAAGAATGTCAAAGATGTAACAATGACCGTGTGAATAAACTGCCAAAGTCTGACATTACAAAACCTGACAGTACTCACCGACACCCATGGCAATGCCCGTCATACGGTGACAGAGAGAGGTCAACATTGGCAGATGAGGCCTACATGAAAACAGAAAAGCAAATAAGCAAAACTTGATTATAATTATTTCGTAGATCATCAACCAGGATGACGTCAGAATAAATTTGGCTACTTTCAACAGTTTCGTAATCATTGTCACTGATAATACTCTACTTGCTTAAGGAAATTTTAATTCCAAACAGCCATTTTAACACCCAAAATTTCAATGCTTTATTAAAGCAACTGTATACAGGTGCTACAAAATTATTGAGGAACGGATGCTGAGATAGTGGTCAACTACATTTAGTCGGTGGTGTCAGCATAAGCTTTTAACAATTTTCAAAATCTTTGCCAGCACACTTTGTTCCTTTACTAAATATTTTACACAAATAAGCCCGAGCTTTTCGCAATGAAAACGCAGTGTCTTCATAATAAAAATTTTACTTATAAAGAAGATATGCAAAAAAGAAAGAGTAAGATGATAGGAAGGTCATACTTGTAGATCCACCACGGAGAATTAGGTCTCTGCAACGTCAAGTTCTTGTTCCAGAACTTCTTCATCTCATCGTGGGCACTTTGGGCAGTGGTTGCCATGGGAACCGAGCTAAAACGAACAAGTACAACAACTAAAATGCCTGCAAACTCACTTAGACATCACATGATCACAATATCATTAAACTGTCCTTCAGTCTTGAAAGTCAAAACAGAGCACCAACAAGAGCACAGGCTTTTTTCCTGTACAGAAACAGTCTCTACTTAATGATTTTCAATTACATTGGCTACACAGACAGAAGCAAAATGCCCGAACCCTCATGGCAGCATCCATTAATGTATTAATTCAAGTAAAAGTTTACATAATTGTGATTAAAGTCCAAGTCCAAACAGATGGGCACCCAACATAGTACTGGCAGTACTCGCATGTCCTGTTAAACATGTTTTGCCAACACCACAATATCAAATAAAGAGACAACAGCCCCAAAATGTGCATCAAAGCAGCTTCTAGGTTTGCATGCACTATCGATCAACACAGACACAGGGAGAAGTTTACAGGGCCAAACACAATAATACTCCTGGCCAATAAAATCAAAGTTACAGCACATACGCAGTAAAGTAACTGTTAATTTTCAAGACACTGTCAAGCCTGTGTATGGCATATAAACATTTTTCAAATTATCAACATGCCAAGTGCCTACCATCGTGCCAAGATAATGGACTGATGCATCGCCAGCATAGGGCGAACAGCAAATCTGAAATTCAGAAAATTTCATCAAGTATTTAAAAATTCTGAGGTTAATAACAACTGACTGGGCAAATCACCCACACAGGGACAAAATGTCATGAGATCCTGTTACCACATACAATCAATACATTTAAGCCATGCAGGCAAATGACTGCTAGCCTTCCTGCCTTCAGGACATATTATTAAATAAGTAAGTAAAATCTCGTTATATAGCGCATTCGGGTGTAGTAGTACTGCAGTAGCTGCTTATTCATAGGAGCTTATTAGACTTAGTAGTGTCAACTTGTTAAGGATGTCGTGTAGCAGTTTTCAGTGCTACAGTAGCAGCAGTGGGTACTAATCGCCCAGACTAGGAGCAAAACGCATCAGTAGCGAAGTCTAGGGACCGAATCGTCCCGGTTGGGTAAAAACGTCTGTGGGCGCAATGTCCTGTTGCAGAGGCAAATGCACAGTGAAGGAATCAAGATTTTTAAAATACTCTAAACTCATTAAAATAGAATAAACATCATTTTAAAAAATAAACTGATAAATTGAACAAAACTATTTGAACAAATCCTTTAAAATCCTATTTTGCGGATCATGGTAATGCTCCAATTCTTGGAAATAATTCGGCGGAAATTTACGAAGGGACATTTTGGCACAGACAAAATCAATCGCACAATTTGCGCTAGGTCGATTCAGCGATACTGTATTACGATATTTATTAAATATAATTTTAAAAAGCAAAATAATCGTTAAATACCTTAAAGTTGAAAGAGACATTTTCTCCAAATGACCTCCAGAAGTCAAACATCGGTATATGAGCGCGCAAGTAAGTAAATCAATGCCCGACACTAGGAAACCGGCTATGAAATTCATTATCGCTATTATTAGTAGTAGTACTTTTAGTAGTATCAATAATTGATCTTAGTAGGAGCGGTAGCATTTTAATTAACTGCAGTGACACTTTTAGTGATTGTACTACTCATCTGTATCTTAGTCTTCTAGTAACTGTAACAACATTATACACTTAAAACACTAAACTTATATAACGCCACTTCGTAATGCATAGAAGCATTGGCCAATGGCACACCGGATCACAATCACACAGGCTAGAGGCAAAATCCAGGATATCAGATCGGACAACCAAATGAGTCTGTGGTGGACAATTAAGCCTGGCGAAAAAATTACGTGTATTAACAATCTTGTTCTAGTAGTAGTCCACATTAATACAAGAACACAAAGTGGTGATGAAACTATTTATGCTCAAGACCCAGAGACAGTTCCACAGAGGGCCCCTACTGAATGCCTGGCCAACATACAGTACATTGCTATCATATCCTCCATAGTTGTAACAACCTAGCCTCACTGCCCTTTGGATGTCGACTATCAACTGGCTGCATCTAATAAGCAGCTACTGTTGTGCTGCTTAAAGGAGCTATATAAATCCACGAGATTTTACTTTACTTACTTTACTTTATCAACCGAACACTACATATATTGTAATCACAGAGTAAAGACAATAATCAACCTCAAGTTTTTTACATGAGCTCACAAAGAAAACCACAACAGAATTTCACAAATTCCACCAGACTGTTGCAGTCAAACAAATGCCAAACATCGTGTTGAAAAGATTACTTACAACACTCATAACACACGGAATTCAACGACTTTCCTTGCTTTATATACGATGAAACATAAAAAGTTTATTCTACAGCATTGACTGGTTTCAAATACACATAATACGAGAGCCTTTTAAATAAAACTTCCCTAATAGAATCTAGTTTAAAAGTATTTTATATTCTACATCCAATGACGACATGTACAATTAAAACAGGAGATTTAAAAATTTATGAGCAGAAATTCTCTAAAGCTCTGTTTGAAAGTCTCAAAACTATTAAATCTCGATTAGACAAGAAAAGACAACGGGAACCCTGAAAGCAAAAAATAAATACCTAATATAGCAAACAGGTTTATGCTGCATTATAATTTTCCTTCATAACAATAATATAATTTCAACAGTAACTGCAAGTAGTAATGCATAAAATACATAATATACACCATTACACACTTTAATATATGAAGCTAATCACTATCACTTGCAATTAATAATACTTCATTTAATATTTATAATAGCATTAAATTTCATTTAAATAATGCTCAACATTAATTCATAATTCAGTCCACAATAGTTAATACACGTGCATTGATAATTAGCGAGTTACACCACTACTTTCCATTAAGACAAAGACTAAACAAAGAATTCTAAAAAGAAGACTTTCTCATAAGAAGTCTTGCCATCAAAATCAAAACCTAACTAATGACAATAGTTAAAACATTTCCAGATATAAAGTACGGTAGTGAAAGTCATTTTTAACATTTACCAAGAAGGAATGTGCAGAACATACAACCTCACAGACCCATAAGACCCAAACCTCCGGCCACTTCTAAGTTCGCAAGGAACTTAGTGACGCGATGTTTAGGCTGAACCTTGAAACAGAGAAGAAAAACATTGAAAATTAATTACACTAAATAAAAACTAAGACTCTAAATGCTCTACTGTAAATGGAGGGAAGCATACCAGGACTAAAAATACAAAAGGAAGACCAAGGAGGAGGATGCTATTGGACTGGATGATGAAAACAGATGCACAGCGTCACAAGACCTATGCAGAAATCAAAGAAGAGGCAAGAAAGATGCAGAGGGGAATGGAAACAACGGAGCCCTGAACCCATAGGATTAGGCATCTAGGCTCAAGACCCCCCACTTTTTGGAAGGCTGCCATAGGGAAAGGGGAAGATATATGGGTTGGGTCCAACTTTTTCAACCAAATTTATGCCTGAACCTGTCCCAGGCTAGAGAACCTGATGATGATGATGATGATGATGAAATGCCAAATAGTCTGTATGGACTATTAAAATGGTCCACACATGGCTGCCACATAATACATTATATCGAATCAGATCTACCTTCATGTAATTAATGAATATGCTAAAATATTAAGCAATAGGCAGAGTGATGGGTAGCATACATCGCCCACATGCAAAATTCGGTCACATGACTGACCACTGCATGTCAAAGTTCACATATTAACTTATTATTATTAACTTATACAAGGTAATATGAGTGCAGAATGGAATGACACTGTAAAATTGCAGCACATGTCACTTGCAGGTTATTCAAGGATGTGTGTGATCAGTTACAACAATGCTAAACTCTGCATTAGAAGAAGAAAAACCATTACCACTTTTGTCATGGCCGCAAAATCAAGCAATGGTTTGATGCCAATGGAAAACCTAACAAAAAGAAGAAATGAAACGATCTCACTGAACCAGACAACTAATTAATTCGATTAAACTTTTGTCTTTACAAGTTGTTACTGTCACAGGTTATGGCATTTATAGCAGTTATAGCGTTATAGCAGTTAAATCCTATAAATCAATTCTGTAAAAGCTATCTTGTCACAGTATTCACAGAGTGGACCAATAAAACTGGTACTAAACTGCTTTATTGTAAATATTTTCACAACACCTGGGTCAAAACGAAAGAAATTTGGCGTAGGTCCTCAACATTACTGGTATATACATGTATGTTTTTTAAAATTCTAAAGTGCAGCAACACTACCTAGTGAAAACCAGGCAAGGGGTAAGACATGTTCAGCAAAAATATGAGCTACTATGATTGGTTGTTGCAGAAGTACACCAAATATCATAATAATATAATATAATATATATTATAACAAGGTTTAAAGTGGTTCAGTAGGGACTGCCCTGTGTGAGAACCACATGCATTGTGACAGAGTGGCTGTGAAAATATTTACAGAGAAACAGGAGACTGGCACCAGTATTACAGTATTACAGTATTACAGGGCCCACCCTGTAATGTATAAGAAGTGCAATATGAGAAGAAACTCCATCTACCGTCTGCCTTCGGTCATCTTGGTTACTGTCGCAAGTTCCTCGGCCGTGAATACGTTCAGTTCCTTCAGACAAGAGCTCAGGTCGTTACTGTTCGAGACGTTGAAAACGTGTAAAACTTTACGGAAATAGTCGATCATTCGCATCTCCTCGAGAACGTCCTTGATGCTCGTTGTGGCAATGATGAGCAACTTGCGCCCCTGTGCCAAAAAAAAGTCAAGATTCTCATTGATTTATTACTGTAACAAACACAAATAACACTACCGGTACATAGTGTAAACTGCAAGAACTTCACTGGTAAAGACCAATGCCATGTAATGGCCAAGTTTTACTGAAAATTATGCGGCTCCTTTTTATTTTTAAAATGTACTCATAGTCACAGGGACGGTGGTATAAAGATGGTTTCGAATGCATCAAATGTTATAGGAGTATTGCAATGAAAATGGCAGAGTAAATTTCCCAAGTCAACTCCCAAATCCCAATCTGGATCAAACTTCGTTATTCATGCTACTAACAGTAATTATGCTGCTTCTTTTTGAAAAGAAAAGTTAGCCACAGCAGTGTATGGAGAATATTTGAACTCACCGCAGGAGGTTGTTTTCTAACAAGTATCCTAAGCTCCTGAAGAACGCTGTTTGAAAATCTTGGACCAATCGACACATAGTCTATGTGAAAATAAAACCATTAAAAACAAAAACAGGGAAATTATTTAAAACCAGAAAAGGAAAACTATCACTATAATAATAATAATAATAATAATAATAATAATAATAATAATAATAATAATAATAACAAGGTTTAAAGTGGTTCAGTAGGGACTGCCCTCTGTGAGAACCACTAGCTAACGACTCTTCATAGTCCTATAATAATAATAATAATAATAATAATAATAATAATAATAATAATAATAATAATAATCTGTAAAGCGCTCTTGATCTTGGCCTGCTGTGACTATAGCGCTATATAAGTTGGCATATTAACTAATAATAATAATAATAATAATAATAATTTATCATATATAATATATATCATATCGTATATTATTATTATTATTGCTAAGGACTGGGAAACTTCTCTAGCACTGCATTCTTTCTTCTTCTTGTTTTTTTCCGTAGTGTCGAACATCCACTCCAGCATCGATGTCCTTGGTCGCCCTTTCTGTGCTTTCCCATTCATCTTTCCTTCTAGTACTTCTCTTAGTAGGTTTGATTCTTCTCTCAGAACATGCCCTGCCCTATCCACTTTGTTTGTATTATTAGGTCATGATAGAAACTAACATTTAATCAAATTTCTAAATATATAGGAAAAATTCTTTAAAAGACCACCCACCAATCAGTCCCTCTATATCGTCGACGATTATGCAGCTCAGCGAGGATCGGTATGCCTCATCGAAAATCTAAATTCAAATTCAGAGACGGTAAGCACAAACACAATACAAACAACATTCATAACATCAGCAAGGGGCCCATCCATATATTACGTACGCACTGAGGGGGAGGTCGGATTTTGGAGATTTCTCATATGTACAACGCTGTGTACAATGGGGGGTTGAAAATATGCCTTTTTTGCATACGTAATATATGGATGAACCCAAGTTAAATGATTTTGAAGAAAAATGCATTCTTTGTTTATAGTCCACCCATTCTTCCTCTCTTGATTATGTCGTTGATTTCAATGCATACTAAAGTACAGTGTGGCGCAAAAAAACTGGACTATGTTAAATGCCAAAATGCCAAACCAAATGTGACAAGTCCGGCTTTTTCTGCGCCACCCCGTACAAATAATTCAAAACATTAGAGCTGTTCTTCGCACAACGGATACCTTCTTAATTGCTTGAACCTTGGCATTCTCATGGTATCCAATCATGTTCTCAGGAGTGCAGATCTTGATGAACGGAAAACCGGAATTCAGTGCAGCGTGAACGGCAAGCGCAGTCTTTCCACAGCCCGGCGGACCTGTGGAAAAAAAGAGATTTACAAAACATGTAAAAACTGCAACTCATGCCTGTGCGTATGTCTCAAAATTCCCCATTACCCTTTGCCCCAACATTTTGGCTTCATAACATATTGGTTATACGCACAAAAGGGTTAAACACGCACTGAAGACCTCCTAATGTCAAATTCATTTCAACTGCCCAAATTGCGTGACACAGAGAAGCTATCAGGAGATATGACAATAGATGAATTTGACTTTAAATCATCAAAGTTCTGCCCGCCTTCAAGCAAAATTGTCAGCAACTGTAGGTCCTCGAATGTGTTGATTTCGTTGACGCAGTCTTTGACCATGTCCAAAGCGTCCTGGACCTGTTGACCCCAGACGACGATTCCTCGGCTTACGTACCGCTCGAGTTCGTCTGCCTTCACTCCGAACGCCTTGAACGAAGGAAGAAAAAAAGATTCCTCGATTGACCAAACAACACAGAAAACCCCCATAATTAATCATAAATGGCGAATAAATATGCGCGTGTGCACGCAGATCAGAGATCAGTAATAATGCGCGCAATATACAGATTAATTACCGGCTTGATGTCGTATTCCAGCGCGTGTTCGAAATCGTTATTCGTCACTTGCAACTTCTGCGTGGCCTCTGGATCAATTTCAACGGACGAATCAGCCTAAAGCAAAGCAATGCACAACGAATTTATAACAGTCTTCATTTACTTAATCCGATAAAATATCAAATGCTAGTTCACAAATCCACCTCTTAAATCAAAACCCGTTAAAAAGGTCATGTGACCTGCAAGCAGACCATAACGACCAATGTTCGAATCCGCGTAGAATATACAAGAGTAGCATTTTAACGATCAACAAACGAGCTGCTATAAAAATCTGAGATGAACTCGAAGATTCGCGACCACAATATTTTAACTATGCTACAGCGCTATATAACTTGTCCAATTAACATAACAATGGTACCAATTATAAATAAATGATAGAAAAAGAGCAAAATTTTAAAACAGTCTTAAAAATGTTGCCCATATAACTGACGCCTGATGCTGGAATTCACCTTAATTAAGCGATACATGGCCGTCGACGTGGCCGCCCGCACCAGACCCTCGAGTTCAGCACCGGAAAAGTTGTTCGTCAAGGAACTGAGATTGTTGACGTCAACGTCTGATGCCAGCTTATGGTGTCTTCGAAGCTGCGCTGTATGGATTCCAAGGATCTCCACACGACCTTGCTTGTCGGGAAGACCTTATTTCAAACACAGGTCGACCAATATAATCCATAACGAAGAACTTACATACAAAATCTGATCACCTTTAGCCTCTAACCTATTGTTCCCTTTTGGTATCTTTGTGCCGACATTTATACAAATTGCGTAAGACTGTAATTAATGAATAACGACCCGTTACATTGTTACTTGGTTGTCCTTTTAATACAGGATTATAGTCATATTTTGTATCTAATTCTCTTATATTTTCCTACATTGTATTCAAATATTCTAGTAATTAAGGTATTTTAATGTAGCCTTTATTATGAAGTGTTATTGTTCATGTCACTTCTACTGAGTTGAAAATAAATAAATAAATAAATAAATGGTAAAATCGGTTTTACCGCCGATCACTTTCAAGAGAATTAAAGTGCTGTGGTACAACATTCTACCAAACTATCACTCTAGCATTGCCTCTGTCATACTTAGTACTACTACTGTTGTTGTATGAATTCGAAACCAGGACAAGTAGTTACATACAATTTCAAACCGAATTTATAATTATGTAAGCCCATTACAACAATATTGAAGACTGTCTTACTTACCTATCTCCATCTGAACTTCAAGTCTACCGGGTCGTAGCAGAGCATCATCTATCAAATCCAACCTATTCGTCATACCTAAACGAAGAACAAGAACATATTACCAATAATAATATTATTAGTATTTAAATTTCTTATTTAAACACTTTCTACGTTGATAATACAGAAGGACCTTAAGTACCTATAATACTACATGGCCTTACATTGTCAACACAAGGGTGAGAGCAGTTGGCTGAAGATAAATAAATGCCTAAATAACTCCTGCCATTCACTGCAATGTTTACCCCTTAAAATATATGCCAATGGACCAGTGATATGGTTCATAAAGAAACATTGAAAAAATTCTTCACTCTGATTAGCAACTAAAAGCACAACTTAAACAAAGTCTTGCAGCAACAGCAAAACGAGAGAGAGAGAGAGAGAGAGAGAGAGAGAGAGAGACAGACAGACAGACAGACAGACAGACAGACAGACAGACAGACAGACAGACAGACAGACAGACAGACAGACAGAGCTCGATCTGGCACATGTGCAACCACAATGTAATGTAATAATGTAATATGCAATGTAAAGTAAACATGTGAACAACAAAGATGCAAAGCAGTTCCAAAGATTAATTACGAAGGCAAAGACAATATTAGACAACTCAGAGTCAAGCTATTTGGAAGCAACGAAATAACCGATGAGTAGGATGTTGTTCAGCTGGTCTACTCCGTCGATCTTCGACAACAGCTGGTTGACGATGGTGTCGTTGACGCCGGTGCTACCGGCAACAGATCCTCTCGCGCGACAGATGGCGTCAATCTCGTCGAAGATGATGATGTGCAGTCCACTGTTTGGACCCATCTGCATGTAGCAGCACAGTTCAGTAAGCGCACACACCAACAGTACGATAATTTCTACAGCACGTCTTCTATGTATGAAATGTTCTGCATATCTTTTGAAGATTCGTGAAATGTGGAATTGTAAACAAATTCGAAAAAATTCTTTAAAATAATGTTAAAATTTTAAAAAATTGTAATGTAATTGTAATTGCAGTGTAATTGTAATTTAATAATAAATTGTAACAAAAATCTAGCTTACAAGCTTGTATAACTGATTCAATGTAGAAAATGTAACCGATGAAAATTTTATTACTGAAAATGACTTGCTGAGGCATATCATATAAATAGACCAGAGAATTAAATACAAAATCAATAAATGACAATAGGTCCAAAAATATCTTTTAAAAATTTATAAAATTTCATTACAGCTAAGAGCCTCTCTCAAAAGATCCTAAATAATTGAGATTGTTACACCAAAATACCCGTCTCTCTTCTTCCTCGGCATCCGCAAACAGTTTTCGAATGTTAGCCTCCGATTCGCCCACGTATTTGTCCAAGATCTGCGGCCCATTTATGATCTTTGGTTCCCTGGCGTTGAGCATCTTTCCGATCTGGCGAGCCATCAGAGTCTTCCCGGTACCGGGTGGACCGTAAAGTAGCAGACCACGACAGTGTTTCAGTCCTGAAAATAAAGGGCGGCCCCAAAATTTTCTGGCCACTAAAAATCTTTTTCACTGCAAGCCAATAATCATAAGTCATACAACCTTCATCTAAGATATCTGCTGTGTTCATTCATGTACTGCAAGTGTTCCAGCAAAATCATCACATATAATAATATTATCTAATGCAGCATTGATACTTACCCGCCAAGATAAACAGGCCTGGTAGTCGTTGTCATGATACCTGGTAATGCTAAAAATTGTTTGCCGTAAGTTAAGATCCAGGGTGTCTCAAAATTCTGCTACAAATGGCATATGAATCAAGACCTGACTGAGACCATGGGTAAATATTCTAGTCAGGGAAATAACTTTTTGGGCAGCCGACATCTTCAAATATAAAAGACACCCACTGACTCAGTTCCAGGCTTCATCCAATCCTTGAAACCTAAATTTTGGTGCTGCAATCATAAAATCAATCATCAGCTGTTGCAAACAAATGCTAATATTGACTGATTGATTGGCTGATTGATTGGTTGATTGATTGTATCAAGAAGCTAAAATCCTAACCAAGTTCTTGGATCAGTTCTTGAGGGAATACACGCGATGCGAAAGCGCGTCGAAAGATGGCCGAGAACTCCTTTCCAAGTCCTCCAATTCCCATCCTCTCAAAGTTCCAGTCTGGGCTGATGATCGACTGGAACTTATGCTTCCTACAAGAATTGTTCAAAAATAAACACGAACTTCGTCAAGTAGATCCAATCGACAGGGAGAAACACAGAACATAAAAAAACATTAAAAAGCAAATCTACTCATGTCAAAAACAACACAAGACAACAACAACAACAACAACAACATCTACTACTACTACTACTACTACTACTACTACTACTACTACTACTACTACTACTACTGCACACAGTGTCTTGTAGACTTGGAAACCAGTATATACAAATAAGCAAACAACACTGGTTCAAATAAGACAATGTCCTCATACAATAAATACAAGCATATCAGTATTAATAGTACTGTGGTACTTGCAGCAGCAAAAACTGGCAAATCCAATCCAAGAAGATTATAATAGGTTCACATTCTGTTGGTACTGTGGTACTTAATTAATTAAAAGTACTAATTTCTGTACTTAATTAAAAGAAAAATTAACAACAACGACTACTAAGATATCAATCATTTCAGTAGGCTTACCTAGAACAAATTTAAAACACATGTCAATGCTCATATAATAACTTTTATTCTGTAAACAAAGTAGGCAGAAGGCAATTTCACTCACCCTTTAAGCTTTCCTGTCAAATTAAGTGGAGAATTTTCTGCCTTTTCAAAGCACAGTATTGTGTTTGGCATGGTCAATCCAGTCTTCACCTACCAGACAGACAAATCCATTACCGACACCCCCATCCAAACTATATTCTGGGTGCCATAAATAAACCATGACCCGCAGCAGAAATTCTAACTATTCAAACAAGAAAACATCACGTACAACCTCTAGATATGTACCAAATTTCCATTTTAAATAACTAGACCATAACTCTATAATCTAATCCTAAACTTCTATAGCGCCACTTCATAAAGCACAACCAGGATGACATACCAAATCAAAATCATTCAAGATCCAGGTCAAAGCCAGGGTATGCAGCCGGGATAACCAAGAGACAGCCTATGGAGGATAAGCCAGGGCACACACACCTAAACTTGCCTAACTGCCTAAACTTGTCTAACTGTCTGAACTTGCCTAACTGTCTAAACTTGCTTGTCTAAACTTGCCTAACTGTCTAAACTTGCCTAACTGTCTAAACTTGCCTAACTGCCTAAACTTGTCTAACTGTCTGAACTTGCCTAACTGTCTGAACTTGCCTAACTGTCTAAACTTGCTTAACTGCCTAAACTTGCCTAACTGTCTAAACTTGCACTTTCAAAGCTGGCCTTGAGACTTCAAGAGTGAAATAAGCAATTAGCAGATGACAATTACATTTTCAAAAGCACTCGAACCCCCACCCATCCCCCTCCAATAATCTGCAACTTTACCTTCACTGATTTTCCATCTGCAGCAATGTCAAGTGCTACAAAAATGAAACGTTTCAATTGAATAACTCGAATTTCCAAAATATTTCAATATTTCTATTTAGTCCATCAAACCGATCAAATCAACAATGCATTTGAATGACCTCTACAAGAGACTATACATTACACAAACTGTGATAAAGTGGGACATTTTGATTGGTATTCTGAACAATCTTCATTTATATATGCACACACACACACACCACAATTTTTATGCTATCGGCACATAGTTTATTGCTGTTTTTCAGCATTGTGTTTGTGTGCATGTGTATGTGTGAGTGTGTACAGTATGTGTGTGTGGGTTTGTACATATAAATGTATACCTTCTAGTTCTTTTACTCGAGCAACAAGCATTTTCTTGTCCATGAAGCTGAAGGCCAACTCCTGTCCGACAGTGAATGCCTGATTTGGAAACTGCATCAGAAATTCTGCGGCCATTTTCTCTGTGTCGTATGGATCGATTGTGGTGCTGAGGAAAACAAAGCCACAACAAAATGTACGGTATTCGCACTTCACAAATTCCCAACCTACATACTTCCATACGTCGTACCCTCTCTGAAGACATCGGTAAAGTAATATTAGCTAATTTTAGTTATTACATTATTCATTAATTAGCAATTAATAATAATATCATTTATCAAATTCTATACTTTTGTCACGAGTTAAGTTTGGCAAGCATTGTACATAGGTGCATTGTGTAATCAGAGTATAGCTAATTGATTGCTAATATATTCCTACCTTCTCTTAACCAGGAAATCCAATTCCACAACCATCCCAGATAAATAGTCCTTGCTAGGATTGAATCCATAGGGTCGTACTTCGATCTCCTGTCCGAGGGAAAGAGTTGCCCATTTTCTCTGAAAATGCCAAATGGGGTAACGTAATGTAGCATTTGTATAGCGTCTATTTCTACTCAGTGGCACTCAGAGTAAAGTATAGTACGGAGTAAAGGCAAAGCAGAAACTTTGCTAAAATGAATATCACTAATATTGATTCAGAATTCACTCGGAACGCATGAATCAACCAGCTAACTTACTAGGGCATAAGACATGTCACAGGACAGTTCAAAATCTAATACACACAATTATTTCACTAGCACAAATACTTCTAATAAATGTATAGCTTATAGCTACTTTCTGAATATTCATGACTGTTTATGAATATTTAAAACTACTTGAAATGCTTATGAATATTTAAAATTACCCGAAATGCCTATGAATATATAAAATTACTTTAAAATTAAAGCAGTAAAAGGGTGAATGGCTAAATGCAAACTTTTCCCACCTGAGGTGCGCTGAATCCAATGCATCCCGGATCGATGGAAGGATGCGAACACAGCGTGAACACATAGCGACCGTTTGATATCGTACAAACTTCAATATGCCTTCAAAAGTCACACCAACACTTTCAGTTTTAGCCTGGCCATATAATTTTATTTCATTTTATTGTAAACCTAATTCTTGCATTTTCAGAAACTGTCAGACACCCATAAATGTCAAATCCCACTGAATGAAAACTGATTGACAGGATATTTTTTAAAGGGGGAAATTCACAATGATTCTTAAAAGTAAGGGGCTGATCATTAATTATGTCAACAAAATAGGGGGAGGAGTTTGAAAAAGTTTGACAGTTGTTGACAGGGATTAAGAGAAGTTGACGTCAACAATTTCATTTTTTACAAATAATAAAAAAATAGGAAATTTCATGGAATACTATGTATTACAACGGATAAAAGCCTGACAAGGAAAAAAGGTCACCATCACCACAACATTATGACACTTGAACAAAAGATCATCATGAATAATAACCTTCTAAACTTTTTAGGGGACCCATCACTGATCTTAGTGGGGCAGGGGGCAAACGTTTTTGACATATTTATAGGGGGAGGGTCACTGAAAGTTGATAGCAGTTGACAAGGGGAAAAGGTGTAAAAAATTGCCCAAAAATTGTTGATGTAATTAATGGACAGCCCCTAAGTACACTGTGAATCTTGTGTTATGTCCTGGTAACACTACGCAACATACTACAGAGGTTTAATTTATACCAGGAAGAAATAATACAATGGCAACAACATAATATTAAGCAACATCACATGATCTATGGAGGATGCATTGTCAAGTTTTCTATGAAATATTCTCATAAAGATTTTTTATCATGCAATTATTTTCTCTGGTCAAATCAGAAATCCAATCATAGGCTTGGTATATAGCACCAGGAAAACAAGCGTATGAAAAAGGACATCTTAACAATAAATCTGACAAGAATGTCTATATGTTTCATACCACAGCAGTGTCTTGGTCTTTGAAAAGCCCCTGCCTACTGCATTTGCCACTGAATGAGTTATCTATCAACAGTACAAGATGCTAGTCCGCTATGCATGCAATCTTCTTGAATATGCCACCATTAAGCCAAAGGCAGATACATTGAAGAACACATAGAAGGACAGATGGACGGCCCAGCAGACAGACAGATGGACAGACAGCAAAGAGATTGGAAACACATAAGCAAACATCACGTGACTCGCATCCTGCAACCAACGTGTTGCCACCACGTTGCCAAGAGTAATTTTCCCGTCCCCTTAAAACAACATATTGATTTTCCTTCTGCACAAAAGAAACAGGTGTCCATAGCCATCTATTGATTTTCCCTCAAGAGATGACTTACATCAAACGCTTCCCACCGCACTCACTCGCGCCTGCAAAACAACAGTACGGCCCAACGCATCCATGGGTGTGACTGAGATACAGCCTGCCTACCAACTGTCTGTCATCTGTGAGATTATCTCAACAGAGTAATAATAAGCCATAATTAACAATAATTTCTTACACTCTTTGCACAGCTGCTTTTAAATACTTACTGGCTGCAAAGACTAAAATGGGATTTGTAGTTTAAAAATCAATAGTATCAATAGAGACACTGTTTTCAACAGTGCCAACAAAATTACCTTTAAAAACACCTACCGGTACTTATGTTCTAGATTAGGTTTACAAGGAAAAGCATACTAAATCTTTATGATTTGTTCGTATGCTGGTAATAAGAATTGTAATTTGTAAACATTTGACTCTTGAGATAAATGTCATCTTATGAAACACCTGCACAAAACACGTGCATACTCACTTTATTTTTGATAAATCAAAATCCCTCTCGTTAACGACTGCACGATTTGTCAAAGACAGTTCATCAGTGGGACACTTGATGGCTTTCATCTGCTACAAATACAAAAACAGTCATAAATTAAGCACAAAATGAAAGCACCTTCAAGATGCACTAAGACACTCGGGTGCGAATCGATCACCATCAAAAACTAAGATTATTCCTTTGAGGGTAAATTTTTAATGCTATTAAAACAACTAAAATTACCAAGCCAAATTCAAAACAATTAATTATTATTATTATTATTATTATTATTATTAGTAGTAGTAGTAGTATTAGTAGTAGTAGTAGTAGTAGTAGTAGTAGTAGTAGTAGTAGTACACACTTGGAGTGAATCAGAACTGCAAATTTCTCACTGGGTAATCCGTTTACAATATCTAATTCCACAGAACCCCATTGCAATGTTAACATCACATGGCCCAATGCAGTCAGCATTTGCAAAAAAAGCGAACAACCCAAAGTATCTCTTACCACAATCATTCTGCTTTCAAATGACTACCCACTTTAAACCTGAGCTAGTAGCGACGTTATTAACATTGACAGAGATAACAGATAGCTCAAAATGAAATTAGACTGACACAACATTCGAAAATAAATCCAACACGATTGCCTTTTATATAAAATATCTATAGCATAGCTGGTGCAATCTTTGTCGACGTGTCCTTGCGTGACGAATATGTCACAATAACGGCGCTACAAAAAAACCCCAGTACAGTACACATCATCATTTTTAGTTCGCATAGTAATAAGAGGTCAAAAAAATTATCGGATCGTAGTAAGCCATTCGCTGTTCGTACCCGAGACATTTTTATGCTTTCCTGTAATAAATATATTAATATTAATTAATAAATCGGTTGTTTTTGCGTTTTAAGTGTTTAGTCATTTCGCTATGAAAACAAAGACTGTATATATAACAAGAATATGGTTTGTGTTTTTTTTCATCGCCTTGTTGCCGTTGATGGGCGTGGAATACTTGTCGCAACAGCAGCCAATCATAGACGAGCATCTTATCTATTTAATCAACCGAATGTAAGAAAAGTAAGTAAGTAAAATCTCACCAATTTATATAGGGCTTTAGTATAGCACAGTAGTAGCTTATTCTTATGCGCTAGTCTATGATTGAATGCATTCATCTTCTTTCATCTTTTCTCCCATCATCTATGATGAAGATGAAGTTGAAACAAGGTGACTCCAGGTCTTCCTGTCTCTTGCCATGTGTGTTGCTTCTTCTAAGTTCAGATTTTGTTTTCCAACATCTTCGATAACATTATCTATCCATCATTTAGTGCATACATACAATCTCTTCAAAATTTCTGCAAATAAAGGAATGATATTTCTAATATAAACTTTTGACATAAATAATGCAATAGCTAGCGCCATCTGCTGAATGCATTCGAATACAAACGATGGGGTCGAGATTAACCGATGAGAAAATATTTATCGTGTGGGCGGGGTGGGGGTTAGGAGGGGCGATTGTCAAATTTTCTGTTACATTTTGCAAACAACATTAAAAATCTGACTGGTGCGTCTCAAACTTTCAACTTGCGCCTCTGAGTGTAAATATAAGAGGCGCTATAGGCCTACAAATGCTACATTACCTTACAACTATGCCAGGGGCGCAAACATGGTTTTGTCCTTCGTGTTCTCACACGGGTGTTTTTTGGGGAAGGTTGTGTCCCTATATGGGCGTGGACACGGGTGTTTTTTGGCTATGAAATAACAGAAACCATGGCTTATTTTCAGTGGCGTAGCCAGGATTTCCGAAAGGGGGTTGAAAAAAGTGCGTCGATAACCGCCAAGGAGGGTTTCACTCCAAAAATCACCAAAATTCGCCTCAAAAAATTGCATGGAAATACATCAAAAAAATTTCACCGTCAAAGGGGGTAACCCCCAACCCCCTCGTGGCTACGCCACTGCTTATTTTATTGTCACAAGTCAAAAAAGGTCATCGCTACTCTTAAGCAATGCTAATTAGTCAAAAAAGCACAACAAAATGCCATCATCGCACTTAAGCAATTTTAAGTTTCAAAAAAGCAAAAAAGGACATCACCTAAGAAAAAATTAGGACACGACAGTTTTTCTGACCAGGTTTGCGCCCATGAACTATGCTCCAGATATTTCGGGATAATAGCTCTAACTTTATGTCAAGCGTTTCTGAGGGTGCGTCCCCTCTTTCGCCGGCGCAGCAGGACGACCCTCTATAGTTGTGGCAAAAATAACGTCAGTGTTTATAACCTTCTGAGACCGAATATTTATTAGGTGGAAGAAGTATAAACCCCGTGGCAGGGTTTAATCTAGGCCGTTTTCGGGGAGATTGCCCTCCCTCCCCTCCCCGAAAATTTCAAATTCCCCCACAGGAAATTTCGGCATACAACATCAACTAACAGCAGCCCCCTATATATAGCTGACTTTCCCCCGGCCTTGTCAGTTTTTCTCCGGAGTCCAGAATCTATAGATTAAACACTGCCCCGTGGGTTTTAACGAATAGCTCATATAATAATCAAGCGCTGGACACTAAATAATAGGTCTATATCCCCCATGCTGTAGTTCTACGGCCCTCTGTAGAAAGCCTAAGCACAGCATGGGTGCTGGTTACCAATCACCACCGTTTCGTCGAAAGCACACACACACACACGCACACACACACACACACTTTAGGAGGACAAGGAAGGACATATAGCGTCTTCTCTAAAAACGCACTCCACGTACAAGGAAGGTGATGAGAAAGAGGAGGAGGGGAAAGGAGGAGGAGGAGGAGAAGGAGGTGGAGTAACGGAAGACCCTTTGAGCTTCGCACGCGAATGGACGCCTTAGCATTATGCCAGCGTCATCATCATCAGCATCATCGTCGTCGTCGTCATCATCATCATCGGCGGCGGCGGCGGTCGACAGATCATCGACGCTAAGCCAGCGGCGTTGAAAGCGATCGACGGTGGAGCGGTCGCCCGGGCGACAGTCGCCGCCGCCGCCGTCGTCATGCCGACCGGCGTCCGGCGGATGCTCGGTCCGTCGGTCTTCGCCGCCGCCGTCGTCGCCGCCGCCGCCGTCGTCGCCGCCGCCGTCGTCGCCGAGGGATCGAGCGTTATGGTTCCGTTGAGGACGATGATTCTAATTGTGGCGTTCCTTGGAGAAGGTAGGCGACGCTTGTAGGCTACACTTGTGGTACAGTCCAAGGAGGGAAGACCTACGGATTAATAATTAATAGAGACTAATGATGATGATGATGATGATGATGATGATGATGATGATGATGATGATGATGATGATGATGATGATGATGATGATGGTGATGATGGTGATGATGATGATGATGATGATGACGATGATGATGCATTTAAAACGGCTCATCCATGACAACCCTCGTTATTCCATAATGCTAATAATGCACAGGATTTGTGAAAATTCAACGGCAGTTTTGAAAATTTATTTTGTCCTGCTAGAGGTCGATTTCAGGCACTATATATTGAGCCACTGTCTTTAGCATTCTTCAATACATCGATATCAATCGCTATTGCAAACATGGGCCGTCACCTTCTGTACTTAGAGCGCCTCCAACTAGACAACCCCCGTTATTCCATAAATGCTAGTAATAATGCATAGGATTTGTGAAAATTCAACAGCATTTTTGAAACTTATTTCATCCTGTTAGAGATCGATTTCAAGCAGGGGCGTAGCGACGGGCGTATATCGGTATATATACCCCCTCCAAAAATCAGTCTACCTTAAAATTTTGTGTGTGATTTACCTGTGGTTATATGTGGTTTATATGGTTTATGTCACAAATTATGTGGTTTATAGTTAAGATTTATTTCCACCCAAAATATTTATACCCCCTCCCCCCAATCAAATTCCTGGCTACGCCCCTGGAGATAGCCTTTAAATCCGTTTACTGTTTCTACTGTCACTCCCACATCACTAAGGCGCTAAATAATTCTGCTTGATTGAGTGAGCGAATGCCGAGTAGAAGCAGTGCATGGAAAATGCAAAATGTCACAGATTCCAGTAGACGAAGACCTGCAGAGTGCTTTAGTGTTTCCATCCAAAAGCTAAAGACGATCGATACAAAGACCGAACTTCTTCAGAGGGAGGAGGAGGAGGAGGAGGATTCGGAACTGAACGCGTATAAAGAGAAAATCCGGCGCTGATTGGATTGGATAGGATACATTCGACGGATGAAAAATGCACGAATCGGCATCTTTCCTTCGTGATGTCTTCCTTTTTTCCTGTTCCTTCTACAACGTCAAAGACTCTAGGCTTAAATAAGGGAGAGAAAACGCTCGCCTCGTATCAAGCACTTGTTCTCGCTGCCAATAATCAAACACATTTCGTGTCTGCCTCTTGTCTCTGTCTCTGTCTGTCTCGGTCTGTCTGTCTGTCTCTCTCTCTCTGCATCTATCTCTGTTTCTCGCTGACCTTGTGTTTTTATACCTGTGTTTTCGCCTGTCTCTCCGCCTTTGCCTACCCCCTCTCTCTCTCCCATATATATATATATATATATATATATATATATATATATATATATATATATCGTTCTCTTTCTCTCTCTCCCTCTCTCTGTATCCCTCGTTGTCATTGTCATCTCTTTGTCTTTCTCTCTTTGTCCATCTCTTTGTCTCTCTTTCCCTCCCCTTTGTCTCTCTCTTTATATCTCTTTGTATACATGTACTTCTTTCTTTAGGCCTATGTATGTCTGTCTGTCCGTGTCTTTCCCTGGCTTCCGAATGACGACGACAACTCGAGTTTCCTTGCAAGGAACATTGGTAAAAGACGGAGTGAGGGAGGGATGAAGGGATGGATGGGTGGCTGGAAAGGCGGCGGCGGCGGCGGCGGCGAGAGGCAAAGGACGTCTTCCCGCTTCCAATGTATCATAGATTATGACGACACAGCGGAGGGAAAATATGCCGGTCTATGCCCAGCAGAAGACTGGACGCCGTTATTCTCCTCCCCCCAATCTCGTGCATGTATACGGTTGAAGACTACGATATTCGACTGCGCGGATAAAGAATCACTTGGCTTCGGCCGAACGGCCACAGGAGAAACATATTCGCGAGGAGAGGAGATGTGTGAAATATTCGAAGCCATGCCTCTGTGCTGTAAAGCAAACGGCGAACGGGTTCTTAGGAGACAGAAAAGATCGCTGCTTTTCAGAGTAGGCGCTGCCGTTGGTCGACTCCGAGTCCTTTGGAAGACTGGGCTGCAGCATTGGGCCTATTATATCCGCTCTTTGGGCGCAAATGATATATGGCTTAAGTCTCAAGTGGTTCAATAAGATCACGTGTAAGACAGGAGAGAGAATAAAATGCACTAATAATTAAAAAATCCAGATATCACACACATATAATTAATTAATTAAAATTAATTAATTAATTAAAAATCCAGATATCACACATATATATGTATGTATATATACACACTTTTCCGATGGATGAAAAGACGAAACATTAAAGAGCTATATAAAGATACAAAAAATTATGAATGCAGTTTGATAGAACTGCATGCGAAGAAACAAGTACAGTATAAAGAGTAACGAAGGTCAATATGGCCGAATTAAGTCCCGACAGAAATATGGTAAAAATTCGATATGCATTCTGCGATGAGAAACTTCTCCCTAAGATTGGCACCCGTAATAGGAAATTCTACAGGCCCCTACCACGTCACGGAAAGGCAAGAGTGCGAAAGGGTGAGGGTCTGGGGATGAGTGTCTAGTATTTGGAAACTATCCATCATTCTTTAATCTTTATATATATATATATATATATATATATATATATATATATATATATATATTGCCCAAATACGCAGCTGAAATATATGGGCTCTGAAAAGGAGAGAGAGAGAGAGAGAGAGAGAGAGAGAGAGAGAGAGAGAGAGAGAGAGAGAGAGAGAGAGAGAGAGAGAGAGAGAGAGAGAGAGAGAATTCGCTGTATATAAGTCGAAGACACTGCTGCAGAAAAAAGACATAAGTTATGGAAATGGGGAAATTGGGGGGGGGGGGAAGAGGAGGAACGACATAGCAGGAATTAAATATGTATGAAGCGCGAATAGAACGCAGAAAGAATGATCTCTCTTTCTGTCTCTGTCTCTGTCTCTGTCTCTGTCTCTGTCTCTGTCTCTGTCTCTGTCTCTGTCTCTGTCTCTGTCTCTGTCTCTGTCTCTGTCTCTGTCTCTGTCTCTGTCTCTGTCTCTGTCTCTGTCTCTCTCTCTCTCTCTCTCGCATGAAGAGCAGAATTCAGATTCCGCGGACTACATATATGCGTCCGCATCATTATGCGGCTGAGGCCTGTCTTGTCTATCTGCCTGCCTGCCTGCCTGCCTGCCTGTCATTCTGTCTTTCTGTCTGTCTGTCTGTCTGCCTGTCTGTCTCGAAATACTGTCTATATACGAGCGCATTCCAGGCGCCGACCGATCAGAACGCCCCGCGCATCGTTAGAGAGACAATGGACACGGCGGATGGCAGACGATATCGGCAATCGGCAGACGATAGACCGATAGAAGCAGACGATAGAAGCAGCAGCAGCAGCAGCAACTGGTATAGCGCGACCTATATAGTCTTGGCTTGTCTCGACTTCCGACGCGATGCAGAGGTTATCCAGCCCCTCTATTCGATGATTCTTTACCCCATTCCTACCCTATCCTACTCCACCACCACCACCCCACCACCACCGCCGCCCCACTGGCGCGGCGCCAACAGCAGCGTGACGCAGTATTTCACGACAGTTAATTTCACAATACGACTTTTGCGAATGTTATGGCGATATATAAACTGCATATATATATATATATATATATATATATATATATATATATATATATATATATAGGCCTCCTGTATATGTGTATATATATACACATAGGCCCATACCGTATATATATATATATATATATATATATATATATATATATATAATATATATTCGGATGGAATTCCTTACAATAGCGCTAAATAAACATGAACGATCGTCTTTTTTCTAGCGAGGTCTGAGATGAAATAAGGAATGAATCCCTCCGGATTTGGAAATTTCAGCACGCACCCGCCTCGCGTTGCCATATATTTTGGGGGTAAATCTCACTCGTCCAGTCGGCCCCCCACCCTTCTATAAGATTAAGGCAAATATTGGACGTCGTTTCGCGGATTTTGTTACTCCTTTTGGCGTCGATTGCTTTTGCTTTTGTTTGTCAGCGGTAAACCTCTTTCTCGCGAATAAAATTCCGGGTTTTTCCTTTGATCTCTGAGAGAAAAAATTAATCACAGATGATGATGATGTTGTTGTTGTTGTTGTTGGTTATGATGATGATGATGATGATGATGATGATGATGATGATGATGATGATGATGATGATGATGATGATGATGATGCTGATGAATTGTTTTGCAATCTATTGCGCGAGAGAGAGAGGAAGAGAGAAAGAGAGAGGAAGAGAGAGGAAGAGAGAGGAAGAGAGAGGAAGAGAGAGGAAGAGAGAGGAAGAGAGAGAGAGAGTATTCGCAAATTTGAGAGAAAAGAGAAAATCCAGTTAAAAGAGAACGCATCGTCTGATCACGTGACCGGCCGAAGAGAAAAAATCGACTGCGTAGAAGAAGCTTCTCGAGTAACAGCGTTGTCCTTCTGCCAGTCCCCCTGCTTGTCCACCTGCGTGTCCGTCTTCGCGTATGCCTGTGTGTATGTGTGTGTTTGTGTCTGTCTGTCTGTCTGTCGTTGCCGCGTCTCCCGTAGTCTTCCCACGGCAGCGAAGACAAAGCACTGCAGAGATGGATATAGGAGAGAAACCGTATCGCTGCCAATGGACTGGGCTATTCCATTGCGTATCCATCAACGTAATCAACCGAATGGAAAGTCTCCGAAAAACAAGACTGCGACGCCAGTTGGGGGAAAAACCGTCCATTTTCCATTTCCGCAAAACTCGTTCAATCTTCCTTCCATCCATTAATCATTGACGTGAAACGAAAGTCGTCTCAAATCCGCCGAACCTTCCGCGGATAAAACGGGACATGACCCCGGAGCAACGATGGATTGCAAAAGGAATGACGTCATCTAAAGAAACGGCCGGATTTGTCTGCGGAAGAAATTTGTCGTCTTTACGGATCAAGAATAACAAAGACTTAGCCTATTGGTGATCTGTAAGAAATGATCTTCGGATAAATCTGGAGAGAAACCTTTCGATGAAATGGTCTGTCGGAGTCAAAACAAAATCGGACAAAGTCGTTATCAGCGAACTTCTATAGCGCCATTTTGATGCTTAGTATCTGCACTTGGCAAGTCTTTTTAGGGGGAAGGCCCATGCGTTCTTGGGGTTCGACTCCCACAAAAGAAATCAATTGCGGCTCCAGGATTTGGCAAGTGGGGGGAGGGTTAAGCATGGGACCATCCATTTGTTGATGGCATGTAGTAGGCCCTAGTTAGTAAGTATGGGCAGTGGCGGCTCTAGGATTTGGCAAGTGGGGGCCGTTGGGGGCAACGTCTAATCATGGGGGCCAACCATTTGTTGTTTAATGTATGTAGCATTAAGTATAGGGTCCCAACTGGGGGGGCCACTGGGGGGGCCAGGCTCTCAATAGGGGGGCACGGGCCCCCCCTGGCCCCCCGGTGGAGCCGCCACTGAGTATGGGGTCCCAACAGGGGTCACTTGGGGGCCAGGCATTCAATAGTGAACACGCCCTCCATGTGGAGCCGCCACTGTCTCTATTACTCTCTGTAGGCCTATCTGTTTCTGTTTGTCTCTCTCTACGTATATGTACATGTATATAATATACGGAGAGAGAGAGAGAGAGACAGACAGAGAAACAGAGATAAACAGACAGAGAGAGAGAGAGAGAGAGACAGACAGACAGACAGACACGCGCCCGTGCGAGCGATTACGATTGTAGATAAAACTCTCATTTCCTGTCGTCAAATCGATGCTGTAATAATATTTTCAGACATATAAACACGCAGACAGACACACACACACGCACTCACACGGACACGGACACGGACAAAGACACATCGTCGGCGACGTCTGACCTTTCCTCTCCGACCTCTGAATCCGAGAAACTGAGTTTCCTGGGTTTTTTTATCCCCGGATTTAACCCTCAAATTACTCCTTTTTTCTCTCTCAACAGAAACGCGGATCGAGGGAAGTTCCTTCGCCGACGAAGAAATGATGCAAGTGGACGTCGTTGTCGCTGGAACGTCGTTGTCCTCATCATCTTCGTCGTCGTCGTCGTCGTCATCATCATCGCTTGACTACGATTTCGACAATCACCCGACGAATCACCTGGTGATGGAGACGGTGACGGTTGCCAGGGGAACGAGGGCGGTGCTGAGGTGTAAAGTTCAAACTCTTGGGGTCAAAACAGTAGTGTCCATATATATATATATATATATATATATATATATATATATATATATATATATATATATATATATATATATATATATATATATAGGCTATTGATTTGATTTGATGACGACGGCAACGATTATGATTATGATGACAATGACGGTAATGATAATGATAATGATGATGATGATGATGACTACAACGACAACAAAAGATTTGTAAGATGATACTGCTATACGTCAAACGTGTTAATATGTAGTATTGTAAAGCTCTATTGTCTTTGACCATTTTGCCATGCCTATTGCGCTATATAAATTGTCCAGCCAATAATATATAATAATAATAATAATAATAATAATAATAATAATAATAATAATAATAATAATATTATTATTATTATTATTATTATTATTATTATTATTATTATTATTATTATTATTATTATTATTATTAAAACGAAAGAAGACCTCTTGCGTTTAAACTTTAAAACGTCACCTGGAGGTCGAGTGGATATGGGTGATGGTTTTCAAGGTCATCTGGCGGAAGGAGGGGGAGGGAAATCCGCTGGCCATCGGACTGTTTCCGTTCGCTGCGGACGCCCGGATCACGTCCGACTTCAACGTCCGGACCGGACAATGGGTCCTGATGATAGACAACGTCCGGTCGGAGGACGAAGGGGTCTACTTCTGTCAGGTCAGCTCCAAGGCCACTCACGTCGACTCCATCCAACGATCCAGACTCAACGTTAAGTGTAAGCGACTACAGTACCTGTACAGTGGAACTTCGTTATAACGTACAACTGTACTCAGCGGGCAGATAAAATGTGGTACGTTGTATCCGAGTTACGTAATATCCAACACCATCCAATACTGCATCACGCCTATAGCCACCATTATCATAAATGCCAATATGGACACACTAATAAGGTGGAAAGTGACGGATTTTTCTAGTCCACTGACATCATTGCAAGGCGTTTGAGGGTTCTAAAGAGAAATTTGGAGGAAATATCGACATGAATTTTTGGGTCGCCCGAAAATTTTTCATGGACTATAGTCCAGGGTATTTTTTCGAAATTTGGGCGAAAATTTGTGGTGTCGTAGGACCTTCATATTTGCACCGATTGAAGCCCAGTCGATGCCTACAAGGAATCTGGACCCGCATTTTGGATATCTATCAGGTGTCTGACTTTTTAAAGGGTTAAAAATCTATACAATGTATAGTCACCATTATCATAAATGCCAATATAGACACATTAATGCGGTGGAAAGTGACGGATTTTTCTAGTCCTCTGACATCAGTGCGGGGCGCTTGAGGGTTCTAAAGACAAATGTGAGCAATATATTGACATGAATTTTTGGGTCGCCCGAAAATTTTTCATGGACTATATTCAGGGTATTTTTTCGAAATTTGAGCAAAAATTTGTGGTGTCGTAGGGCTTTCATATTTGCACCCACTGAAGCCCAGTCGATGCATACAAGGAACCTGGACCCGCATTTTGGATATCTATCAGGTGTCTGACTGCTTTAAGGGGGTTAAACATCTATACAGTGTAGATTCACACGGGACCGTACATTGCGGTATGTTACAACTGATGTGCAGTGTAGCCGAGTACGTTATAATGAAGTTCTACTGTACGTCAACAAAAGCATGAGCGCCCACAGGTGGAGGAACACTTGTTTGTTTATTTGTCTATGCTTGTTTTCATGGGCACCCATACATTGGTGTCCCTCTTGCCCCTAATACATGGAAAACGCAAATCTATTTTTGCAACTAACTATAAATTTTGGCGTCTAGCCAATATTTTCACCCTAAATAACTACTTGATTACGGGCAGGTTTTGATTATTTTTTTTGCTCCACCGTGTACTTGTGACAGAATGTGACGATGACGTCACTGCATGGTGTGGTCTGGTTTCAGCCGTCAGCATCGACGGGATGGAGTACGTGGAGTGGGGAACCAGCGTCCAGTTCGTGTGCAGCGCCACCGGTCGACCCGACCCGCCGCGGACCCTCGACTGGTACAAGGACGGGAAGCGGCTGAGGGCGGACGCCGACAGGGGCGTCGTCATCACGCGAAACGTCGACCGGACGATGACGGTAAGCGTCCTGACGGTGGAGAGCGTCAAGATGGCCGACGCAGCGGAGTACATCTGCCAGGCGTCCAATCACGAACACGCCGCCATCTCGGTCAAGGTCGTTCGAAGTGAGTATACGTGACTGGCGTCAGACGGCGCCACATGGATTAATCTCGCTCTCTTTCTCTCGTTCTCTGTCTGTCCGTCCGTCTGTCAGGGGCGTAGCGACGCGGAGGGGGTGGGGTATATCGGTATATACCCCCAAAATCAGTCTACCTTAAAGTTTTAATGTTTTTTAAAGATTTTTTAAAGTTTTAAAAATATATACCCCTGCAAATCATATTATACCCCAAATCAAATTCCTGGCTACGCCCCTGCCGTCTCTCTCTCTCTCTCTCTCTCTCTCTCTCTCTCTCTCTCACTGTTCATCAGCTCAAGGATTTTGCAGGTGGGGGGTCTTGGGTGGCAACTTCTAAGCATGGGACCAACCATTTGTTGATAGGCATGTAGTAGAAGGTATAGGGTCCCAACTGCGGGGAGGGGAGAGTGGGCGGAAGGAATTAACTGGGAAGCACGGGCCCCATGTGGAGCCGCCACTGCTGTCTATCTGACCGTCTGTCTCTGTCTCTGTGTCTGTCTATCTCCTTCTCCTTCTCATTCTATCTCTTGTGCGTTGTATTTAGGAAGATCGGACTTATTTCCGCTGTAACGTCAGATGTTTAGCGTCGAATACTGATTAGGCATTACGCAGGCCTTCGCAGTTCCGAAAATGAATCCCCCATCACATCTTGACGTACCCTCATCCTACCATAGGCGCAAACTTCTATTAGGTCTCTAGGCTCGAGCCCCCACTTTTTGAGAGGCTACCATAGGGATGGGGAAGGTAGCCTATAAGGGTTGGGCCCCCACCTTGTCAACGCCAACGATTCCTGCACATCGTCTTCTGGAATGTTCTATTGCGTTCTTTGTGCGTGAATTTGTCTTGCTTTTCTTCCCCCGTATTCGGCGGACTATTAAAGCAGAACGCGTGCTTAGCGTGTACAGATATCCCCGGCCGCCGAGAGACAGACAGACAGACAGACAGATCGGTCGAATTTTTCTCTCTGCGGATTAATTTTTCTTCCGCTGTGACTGTTGGCACTTTGCGAGACGTCAGCGCCGTATTAGAAAGCACAGCCGGTCAATCTTCGCGCCCTCCCCGTCTACAAGCAGCCCTAACAGGCCACCAGTGGGGGTGGGTGGGTGGGTGGAGGGCCAGAAGGGACTGGCCCATCCGGGCATTATTCGCTGACACCACAAATTTTCGCTCAAATTTCGAAAAAAAACCTGGACCCTAGAAACTTTAAGTGGCTAAGGTTTGTGACCACTGCATTGCAAACCATGTATCACAGGCCAGTTATTGCCAGATTTTGTAAATTCAACATTACTGGTTGGCGTCTTTATCTTCACCTCTAGGAATGAATGATAATAATGATGCGTCTGTTGGATGATGATGATGATGATGATGATGATGATGATGATGATGATGATGTTGTCGTTGTTGTCTGTTGTGTTTCCATAGCGACGCCGGCCGCCGATAGAATGTCGAGCATCAACTGTTCGAAGTCGTCGGTCGTCTGCTGGACGAGAACGAGGACGATGCTGTCGGTGGCCATGGCAACGACCGTTGTCATGGTCGTCGTCAGGGGGAGGGCCGAAGCCGATTCACGCGACCGCGAATACGGCTGAGAGAGAGAGAGAGAGAGAGAGAGAGAGATAGAGACAGAGACAGAGACAGAGACAGACAGAGAGACAGAAAAATAGACAGACAGACAGACAAACAGAGAGATCGCAGTGCAACCATACCGTGTAAATATCGCGATTCTCGATTCACGAACATGTCAGCTGCACGTCATCGTCAAAAGTCATCGTCGAAGCCCCCCCCCCGACTTAGAAGCTTAGAGGCGCCCCACCAATGGGCGGGGAGGTGTGTTCGAGTTAGGATTTTCTGCGGATGACGTTGAGCATAATGAAGTCGGGTAATTAATTTATTAATCTATTTATTTACTGCCAGACGAACTTCTCGCCAAGAATATGAAACAAGAACTTCGTCTCAAACGCTTTAAAGTCTGCTGTCATGTGCACTTTCCTCGATCTAATACTACCCGTAACCCACCCACCGCCCCCCCTACTACTCACCGCTTTGGACGAATTTCACGACCGGTTCCCCTCCTTGTTTACGTCACATGCGTCAAATTCTGGAGTGAGCGAGTAGTTTTTTTCCATACGTTTTTGCAATATGTTCCAGAGTTCAGGATAGGAATCTAATATCGACGAAAAATGTTCAGAGGTTGGGGTTCTGCCCCAGGCCGCGTTCGGGAGATTACAACTCTCCCCCCTGCCCCCGAAATGCCCTGATGGGATCGGTCGAAGTTGGTGTAAGTTAAAGTGTCCATGATCATACTACCAAGATATACCGATTCACTACTCTTGTAAAGTAATACTTCCTCCTGAGGAAGTAAAACCGTGTAACTGGTGATAGGAGCCATTTCTGTAACACTTTCTTCCTCTGCCATTTATTGATTGATTTATTGATTGATTTATTTGATAGATTGATAAGACGGCCGAAAGTTTAATTTTTACCATTCGGACAAACTATATGCCCAAGTCCAAAAATATAATCAAATCTCTGAAGGAAATGCACACAAGGCAAGCGATATATGCAGAATAGTTCCGGAAAACGGAAAGAGGCAACAAAAGCTGCTTAATTATATTATCCATGGACATGGTTACAATTTCGCAATTCACAATTTTCACAAATGGCACAGTCAAAGAACTCGAGTAACATTCAAACTTACGTGCAGTATATCACAAGCTGCAGGTTAAGCATTATGAATAGTACCATTTATACAGTAGGCTATAACTATAAGCAGAAATCACGGAAACCCGTAGTAAAAATTACATAAATAATATATCAACAATTAATAATTAGCAGGGGCGTAGCGACGGGGGGTATATCGGTATATATACCCCCCGAAATCAGTCTACCCTAGTGTTTTTATGTGATTTATATGTGGTTATATGTAGTTTATTTTGGGTTTATAGTGAAGGTTTATACCCCCTCAAACATTTATACCCTCCCAGATCATATTCCTGGCTACGCCTCTGTTAATTAGCAATCTAAGACAATCTGAATAGAAGTAGCATGAGTTGAGTTTGCTTTCAACCAGTCAAAAATTATTCTTAAAAATTAAAATCTCCTGTATTAGGTGAACAGGAGTTATATACAACGAGGCACAAACATAGGCCTCAACTAAATAAGGCTAGAATTTAACCATAGGCCGTATGATTATAGAATTCAGTAATCCAAGTATTTTCAGAAAACAATAATTTACACGCAACATAACGAAGACATACATAGATCTACAGTTTTTCCAATGAAACGTTTCAATTGAGACCTGCTCCAAAAATCAGTCATCGCAACAATTGAAACATTTCCTATTGTCTTTTCTATTTGGGTCGAACATACACAGTACATACTGACTCAAAATGTACAGTGGCGTAGCCAAGAATTCGCAATAGGGGGTATCGACATTTTCGAAATTAAAGAAGAAAGCCTGAAAGCAAAAAGTTCGTCAAGGAGTTCTTGGCCCAATCATCTAACCTACCGCCCTCACCCCAAAACGAAAAATTTCTCTCAACGGGTTTGAGCAAATCTCTTAAGGGGGCCCGGCCCCCGTGGCTGCACCAATGAAAATGTATCACCGTTGATTGTTTTCCATCCTTCGAAGTCAAAGAATTTTTGGAACTATGAACGCAATGCGTTCAAAATTGTCCCGAAAGTAGTAGCTATTAATACTGATTGACGGAGGAAACACATGCGATGAATCTCTGAACTAAATCGAAATTTCCGCCAGAGATCCTCCCACTGCATCCGCACCACCATCTCAACAGCATCGCAGAACTTCTATAGCGCCATCGATTAATACATCCGACGTCGGTCGCTGGTCGCCTATACAATGGGACTGCATGAATGTCCGATGCAACAGATTCTGAAAGACGATGGTCTGGCCATATTATCGCTCTTGATTTTAGCGTAAATTCTAGCAACCCAAATCTCATGAGTATGATTCACAAATTAAGGCTTAAAGCTCTCCAGTACTTCGATGTGATTTTCTTGTAGATGATCACGATTTTCTAGGAATGTCTGTGCCATGTCTGCGTCAATCTCTTTAGCGAGATGAAACTGGTCAGTCAGCACAAGAGCCAGTATTAATGTTGGAAAAGCATATGAGTCGCGTTTTGGAAGAATGTCCATAAGTTCGTCTATCTTTTTCATACGTGTCTCCTTTGCCTAAGCACAAACGCAAGTGACAATCCATAAATCGCAATATATTCACATATCCATAACCGCTATAGAAAACTCATACAAATATGGTTTAGTGAGAATTCCTAGTGAGTACAATCAAACACTATTATGCTTGATCTCCCCAAGACGCTGTTCTAATTTTCCAAATATTTCCAAATATATTTAAAAAATGTCCCTAACTCTGACATTCATCTATGCCTTTACTCTCACTCGCTATCATTAATCACCGATAATCAAAATCCCACCATTTTCCATCACACAACACCACCATTAACAAAGTGCATTGATACTGAAATGCTTTAGCATTGATATCCTATTTTCCACTCTGCAACTATTCCGCAAAATCATAGACCTTAATTATCCCTAGATGGAGTCCCTATGGTATCTGAAAGTGAAGCCAGTTTTCCGCAATTTCATATGCAGTATATGTTGATGATATCCTTGCTCTTTAGACATCTCGACAACGGTTACGATAGCAACATTAAGTGTAAAATGGTGGACAACTTGATTCAACTTTCGACTGTCTCTAACAGATAGACACTATCTAGTGATAATTAAAACCAATGGGTAAAATCGCACTAACAACCATTCACACAGTGTTAAGGTTCTGAAGAGTTTGCAAATAAACTGTGAATTACTTCAATAACTTCTTTCAAGTGTTCGGGTATCGTGTCGTTTATCATCAAGTATGAGATAAATCCTGGTGTATAACAGATGTTTGAAACAAGTTTGACCCTGCAGGAGTTCAACTTCTTTTTCCAGTCAGGAACATGGCAAAACGAACCATAGGGAGAGGCTATAACAAAAAATCTATATTTAACATTACCATGATCATCATCATCATCATCATCATCATCATCATCATCATCATCGCCGTCGTCGTCGTCGTCGTAATTATCACAATGGAAATATCATTACCAATGTCATAACTAATTATCACAGTTTGGTCCTAAGCAGCTAGGTGATGGATGCAGTGGCGGCTCCAGGATTTGGCAAATGGGGAGGCCCGTTGGGGTGGCAACTTCTAATCATGGGGGCAACAATTTGTTGTTAGGTATGTAGTATTAAGTATAGGGTCCCAACAGGGGGCCAATGTGGGGGGCCAGGCACTCAATAGGTGGGGCGAATCTGAGCCCGAAAACTATCGCCCCGAGTAAATTTTCTGCCAATTCTCGTGTTACATCGCAGTAGCATATGATGATCTTTACCTGAAGGTTGCTGGATAGTCGGATCTGTCTGTTGTTCAATATCTCCGTTGGATAGCGTTGGTAGCTGACCATTGATCCTCCTATCTACTGCATCAGTTTGATGGCCGGAGGCTCGCAAAAGAGTATCCTCTTCTGTATTTCGAGTCTGTGCTATAGGAACTGGAAAGATAAAGACATGAATTCACTGGCAATGACTTCAAAATAAGTACCGGGTAATTTCCCAACACCACGTTCACCAGTAGGCTAAAAGATGAATGTGTCAACCTGATTTTCAATATTTTACAGAAAATTAGAAAGGATTAAATTCATATAATTACTATTTATATGTTTCAGTATTTAGCCGCAATTACAGACAGATATCACAACAGCCACAATTTAGGCAGACCAGAGCTAAAGGAATATGCGTAAATGCGTGCAATGTATGGCTTAATGTCTATAGAAATAATTGAGCCTGTCCTTACTGTCCTAGCCTCACTGCCCTTCGGATATTGACTATTGCCTGGCTGATCCCACACCTTTCCTATAGCTATTTTAAGAGAGGCTGAGCGCCTAAGAATAAGCAGCTACTGTTGTGCTGCTTTCCAAGGCGCTATAGAAATCCACGAGATTTTACTTTACTTTACTTACTTACTGAGTTCCATCTCAGGTGTTCTCAGCAAAGTGTGGTTCTCTGTATTCCTTCCAACGGCACCTAGTTCGGCGTCCAATTTTGAAGAAAAGGAAAGAAAAAAATAATATTACAATTGTCGTTACCCAATATTTGACGTCCGACAATGACAACGATGATGAAAAATGAAGATAAAGTGACAGACGCAGAGATCGCATCATGTTTAAGCTGATTTGTCACTCATCACTCACGTGATCCAGGTGTTGGCGGTTGATTCTTGCAAGGGCGCCAACGCTTACGGTATGCAACCAAGATCAACGCCACGATCAATACGATGATGAAGATGAGAGCGCTAACATGAAAACAAGCAATCCACCAGAATTTAAGCATGTTCTCTATCGAAATAGCATTCACAATAAAAGTTTCACTTCCTGTAATTTTAAATACTTTGATAAACTTCAAGAAAAACAACCAGAAAATTTTGTGCAACAAATTTTCACACCCTGCGATGATCGGGACAATAAACAAGATCTTATTGTCTCCATTGTTTCCGTTGGTCGATTCATTTCTGTCTGCCATTTCTGTAGTATTTGGCATTTCTGGACTGGTAGTGTTGTTTGTGGAAACAGGCACGGAAGGCGAAGGAGAAGGATTTTTCCGTGCATCTGTCAATAGATATACAGATATGGAATATCATTCTCCCTTTCTTTATATATATATATATATATATATATATATATATATATATATATATATATATATATATATATATTTATATATATAATGTATATCAAATCACAGCAGATATATGGGAGGTACAAGTGCCACTGATAGCTGATGACGCTAACTGAGCAATTGAGAGTTCTCTAAGTATGCTTATAAATCTGTATATAAGCCTGTGGCTTATATTATCAAATTCACTGACCAGGAAATTACCTGCATCTGAATTAATTGAGCATTTCTGCACTGAGTCCACGTAACTAAACTATACGTCACGATGTCAACCATTGAAAAAGGCTACCGGTAAGTGCAAAACGGAAAGACAGGCATGACAAAGATAGACAGAGCCAGTCTCAGGCGGACCTTGTTACTTGGACAAAAGCAACTGCATTACTAATCAGGTATAACCAATCCACAGTAAATCCCCATCTAACTAAATTGAACTGATGGTCTTCTGCATTCTGTACACTATGAGCACAGCTGAAGTATATGCGAATACGTACAAAATATGCCATTTAAGACTAAAGCCATCTTATATCAGCACAAGAACGGCACACTTCAGATATCACTCCAGACAATACCGAACCATATGAGCCCATGAATGCCAACTGGTTAAATTCAAAGTAATTTCACGGTTGCATATTTAATTGAATAGAATAGAAGGCTTAAACTCTTCTGTTGAAAAAAATTTCCCTACACTATTTAAAAAACAAGCATACACCCATAGAGCACTCACAGCCGTAGCTGAGTAATCGGCGCCCTGGCAAGGTATAAATTTTGCGCACCCAAGACGGCGCGGGAGGCAGCCCCCCGCCGCCTCCCCCGCCCCGCCCCTTGGCTACGGCTCTGGTGGCAATTGATGTTTGTTAAGGAACTTGTTGACCAAGGGCTAAGGTTTAGCATGGCAAAGTCAAAGGCATGGAGGTGTCTGTAAAAACTGTCAACGCCTGCCTTTGTATATATTTTGTGTCGCGTGTCATGTGTGTCAGTTGACTCGTCACTGGCTAACTATGAACTAGAGAGGGATATCACTTTCAAAATAAAAGGTGTGACTATGGAGTCTACCCTTCCCCCATTCTAGTAAAAGCGAAATTTTAGACCTTAAATTTGACAACTTTGGTGTAAGTTTGTGCATGATTTCTAAAGGGTGGGTTACCCAGTTGAATTATTAATTTATTATCAACCGATAAGGGTTGGCAGATTTTGTGAGCTCTGACAAAATTCAGGTCAAAAATTCGACTCCCACTCGACAGAATGCAAAATGTAGAATTTTCAAAGCACATTTTTAAAAAGGAACATTTTCTACATTAAATGAAAGGTGACATTTTCTATAACAACAGTTGACAACATCACACCAGACATGGTATTTTAATAATGGCGCAACAATTGACGCTAACAGGTTGCTCGAAGGAGGCATGACGTAATTAAGAGATCACTTGACATGCGTTGCATGGGAGAATTCTTTAATATGATGACTCATGTGCTTGATCATTCAAACACTTGTGCACAGCAAAGTTCAACAATTAGGCAAAGCCACAATCAACAAAAACAACTGCTGATGCACTTCTATAGCGCCACTATTTGAATATAACCCAGGGCAGCAGCAGCAGCGTGCAGAGGGGGGCGGCGGGGCGGTGGCCCGGGCGCCGACCAGATGGGGGGCATCAAAATTTACTCGGCGAAATTTTTTTGCTCGCAAAAAATTTTCTTATTGCCTTGGCCTCGGGTGCCCACCACTCTCTGCGCGACGCTGAAGAGGGCAGTGAAGATTGCTTAATTGTGGCGCATATCTGTAGAAGTGTGCTGGGCATATCACGAGGTCCACAGCAGATTGTCGTTTCAAGCACGGACTCTGCCTGTTCAAACTTGTTCATAATAATTATTGTCACCAGTGTATCTGCTACAGTTACATGCTAACTTCAGACAATCTTACGTAAGCATCACATCGTACTTGTTCAGATGCTAAGCTGTAAGCGTACCGCGGTAGGTAGGTACTCAACAAATACGCAGGAACAAAGTACGTCTACGTACCAACAATCTGTTGTCCGCATACTCTGTCTGTCACTGCAGAACCCTCTGAAAGTGTTTCTAGTCCCTCCTCTTCACAACTAAAACAGCAGAACAACAACAACAACATCATAATCATAATCATAATCATCGTCGTCGTCGTCATCATCATCGTCATCGTTCAATTATTTCCTTAAGCTCTTCTTTAGCTCCTCTTCTCTCAGCTTCTAATTTTGCCTATTTGAATGCCTGTGCTGCACGGTCAATGCAGTGTATTGATGGACATTTTGGAAGTCTGTGGGAGGAGGGGGGCTAGAGGGTCCAAAGCCCCCATCCAGTGGTGGTCTGGTAAAGGAGTGCTGGCAAAATATTTCGCTAAATTGCATACTTTCCACGCATCTGAGAAAAAACGTACCCACACAATTCAGCTATACAGGTGATGGAAGTCTGGTATTGGGAAAAAGCAGGAGTTCTTTAGAACTGTCGAAGAATTTTTAAATCAACAAAACAACAGCGAGCGCTGAAATCTCAAAGCAAATGGCTCCTCCAAGTGAGAAAAATCACGGCCTGAACAAAACGCCTCAGCCTGTATAATTATACGCTGTATCGTCTCAATAACTGCCGTGATGGAAACATTCTGAAGTGTGTCAGAATTTGGTTTATAGACTGAATTCAAAGAATTCATCCTAAATGCGTCCATCGACGCAGTTCTTTGAAGATACTTAGTCGTCTATTGAATCTATTCAATGGTTATTCATTTGACGGACATATTCATTCAGTGAGCCACCACGACTCTCTTGGCTTATTTTCAGTCCTGTGGAGCTAAAATAATAGTGTGACTATATAGTGTCAGGCAAAGGCGTCGACCACTTAGAATATTGGGGGGGGGGCCCAAAACTCAGAAGTTAGGTACATGAAAAGTTGATGCTATCATTTCTCGTTGTCCTGGTCACTCACGACTCATATATATATATATATATATATATATATATATATATATATATATATATATATATATATAATTATATATATATATATATAAAATTATATTTATTTACCGGACAATTTTTTTTCATCATAAGTCCTCGGGAATGAAGTACTGAGGGCTTATATATATATATTATATATATATATATATATATATATATATATATAATAAGTGTCAAAACCTTGGCCCATGGACCAATCTTGGCCCGCGGGCTGATTCTATTTGGACCGTGAAAACATTAACTTATTACAATTTATTACAAAAAGTTTATGCGTTAAACTGGCTGTTAGGCATGACTAGAATACGGTTTGTCGTAGTTACAACAATAGGTTGTAATCAAATCAAAGTAAATATTGTAATGATTGAATGACCTTTTAATGTTTTCGTCATCCAGAACGCGTGCCAACCAGCACGCGTGCCAACCAGCTCGCGTGCTATCCAGCACGAGTGCCAACCAGCACGAGTGCCAACCAGCACGCGTGCCATCCAGCACGAGTGCCATCCAGCACGAGTGCCATACAGCACGAGTGCCAACCAGCACGCGTGCCATCCAGCACGAGTGCCAACCAGCACGCGTGCCATCCAGCACGAGTGCCATCCAGCACGAGTGCCATACAGCACAAGTGCCATCCAGCACGCGTGCCAACCAGCACGCGTTCGTCCCCATTGGTTTTTTTTATAAGTGTTAAAAGGTTCACATTTGTAGGCAATCTGAATAAACGCAGTGACGGTACTCCAGTGACTGAGTGTCAAACTACTGAGCAAACGTTATAGGGGCTACATGTTGGAGTGGGGGCAACATATGATGAACAAATGCTAAGCCCGCTCTAAATCAATGGAGAGAATCGGG
>CM030856.1:12590041-12652541 GCA_018105865.1 Metaphire vulgaris
AGTGGGGATATCGCAGGACTCTCCACCCGCCCACCCCCACACCCCCACGGTACATTCACTACATTGTATAGATTTGTATAACCTTTAAACTTTTAAAGCAATCAGACACCTGATAGATACCCAAAATGCGGGTCCAGATTCCTTGTAGGCATCGACTGGGCTTCATTCGGTGCAAATATGAAAGCCCTACGACACCACAAATTTTCGCTCACATTTCGGAAGAAAACCCGGGACTCCATGAAAAATTTTCGGGCGACCCAAAAATTCATGTCGGTATTTCACCCAAATTTCTCTTTAGAACCCCCAAAAGCCTTGCAGTGATGCCAGTGGACTAGAAAAATCCGTCACTTTCCACCCTATTAATGTGTCTATATTGGCAATGTAATATTGGTGGCTATAGGCCTACATAACCCCACCCAAAACATTCCACTTTCAATCATGAATCGGAAGGCTAAACAGTAAACACCAACCTTTTCTACCAACCAAAACTTTTCTCTTGACCAGCGATGGGCAAGGGATTTCAGTAGCGCGCAGAGGGGGCCGGTGGGGCGGTGGCCCCGGGCGCCGACCAGATGGGGGGCGCCCACATTGACTCGGCAACCTTTTTTGCTCGTCAAACATTTTTTATTGACTTGACCCAGGGCGCCCACCACTCTCTGCACGCCACTGAGGGAGTTAAATGTCAGAGTTCAACCCCCCCGGAGAAGTAAACGACTTGGCTAAATATTGTTAGGCTAACGTCCTATATTACCTATAAGCATGCATCAAAATCACAAATAGGTTCACCTTAACGAGAAGTGTGGTCGAATCTAACTGCGCAAAACAACGGCGAATATATAATCCCAGGTGAGAGTAGCTTCAAACGAACGTTAAAGGCAACAGTCAGCCCCCACTGCGCCGAGAAAATACCTGTCTCAAGGGTCCGTGTAGGCCTACGCAGACCGCATAATGTGCGTAACCGATCGACAATAATATATCGAATCGCAAGAACAAGTAGGCCTGTCTACCGAAAGAAAAGTGTTTTTCGAAAGCTGTTCGATCCAACCAAGACATACGCTTCCTAACGTATTCGCTTAATTAAAGAGTTTCAGGCTTTCAGCGTCTTCGGGTGAACAGAGGACCGCGCCTATGACTAAGATATCCATGCGCCGTTCATGCGCCGTCCTTGAAGTTCTTTCACCGTAAAAACGTCACAGCCTCACAGGTATGCTCTTGGAATCTTGGACACCCAGACCTAATACCTGTGAGCCACGGCCTGTACTTGGCCCATAGCCCTAGGCTGATGAACCGGCACGCCCAGCGTATGCCTACCATTCAATGCGTGCTGCAGTGTAGGCCTATATAAGCCTGTATGCGTTCTCGTCACGTTTATTCAAGTTATTCTAAAGTCCTGTGGTGAGCTTTTTGTCTGCTTGGAAATTTACTTGCTTCAATATTCTTAACCATTTCCCCTCGGACTTACGAATTCTTAATATTCATTAGTCCTGATTTCAGTAAAACTGGCAATCTCAAGTGTCAATGGTTAGGGTTCAACTACTGCGGCATGGGTGGCCATGGGGTCGTCCATAAATGACGTAACGCGATTTTGACCTAATAAGATAGTCATTTCTAAATGGATTTATGTATTGGCGTAGTCTCATCTAACACCCCTTCTGGATTGGATCAGTCGTGGGATCTCTCCGCAAAACCGTTGAGAATTATTTTTTGGGAGGGGAGGCATGTAGGGTGATTGTAAATAGAATAGATGTAGCAAGAAGTCATAGCCGTGTTTCACTTGTTTTTAATCGAAACTATCAATGTGCCCCCCTCACTCAAAAACGATGTCCACGCCAACGAAATCAGGTATTATAAAGCCCGTGATAAAGTATATATATTAAGTGACGTTGGTTTTTATACATTTTACGCAAAAGTATTAATATATTTAATTAAATGAAATAATGGTTATTTATACAGGTGTATGTTTGTGTGGTGACTTTGAAATGGTGGGTTTAGATTTTGGAAAATGGGTTTTCCATTAAATTAAAAATAGCACATGAAGCGAATTTATCAACTGCAAGTCTACACTGACGTCATTAATCATGCCCCAAGAAGTGAATAGAATGACACTAAAGAATGAAAGTTTCATTTCGATTATAACACAACACAACAAAACTTCAGCAAGGTACGCAAAGGTTAACTCTTTATTTCAAGCGGGACATTCTAGCTAAGACCGAAACATGACCGGGCATTTCGTCCTAAACAAAACCTAGCATCAAAAGCGGCAAGCAAAAAGAAACCGACATTTTTGAATTTAATACAATGCAGGTAATGCTACTAATGCAAGCTAAAACTTTGCGGGCGTGCTCCACTCAAAGCGCAAATATCACCAAACCAACATCACAAACTGCCTTTTCAGTAACACAAACTTATAACTAACAAACAAAGCATGAAAGACAGAAAACATCGGCACAAGTCACAAGTTTTGCTACAGTTCGGTTAAGTCTGTGCGTCGGTTTCGCGCCAAAATGACGCGACGCGCAAAGTGCAGACCCGGTCGCCCCGATCACACTCGATTTGCTGACTCTCTTTGTAGCATTCGATGCTTTTGGCAAAGTTCGTTCCTTCGCTCGTCAAACTTTCGATTTCTTAGCTCATCGCTATGTCCCACTGAGAAATATACTCACTTTGGCCAGTTGCAGTCACCAGGTGGCGCTAGTGCTGGTCGGTCTTCGGCGAGTCTTTTGCGACCGAACCGAACAGCGGCATCGTCGTTCCGTCTTCGGCGTCTTTGTCCGTCTCGTTCTGGTCGCTTTCGTCGTTCCGGCCGATGAAAAACGCCGCCGCGCCGTCTCGGCCGGCCAAACATTCGACCGAACTACACGTTCTCTCGGTCCACGGAGTCCCCGAACGAGACGCGATGTCCTCGCAGGTCGAACACGCCGTGAACGGCGACGACCCGACCCCGAACTTTGCCGACCCAGACTCACACCACGAACTCTGACTCTCGGCACTGTCCACCGACATGGAGACCGGGGGCTCCAGCGAATCCGCGGGGCGTGGCTCTGGAACCGTCGCTGCGGGGAACATGGCCATCCTGTCAATCTGTTGGCAACTGTCTCTGGTATATATCTGAATGGCTGAACCAGTGCCTGTAATGACAATCACTCGATCGATCAATATCAATCAAACATCAATCAAACCCTGCAAGACTAAAACTGGCAACAAAATCGAATTAAAACTAAATTAACAAATGTAAAAATTATAATTGATTAATAAATATTAACAGCCTCTTTTTATCTCCTTCCACACATGGAATAACTTAACAGACAAAGTATTCTGAGAAAATTCATATGGTTTCAACCAATTATATTTTTATAAAAGACCATGAAAAAGGAAAGCAGCTGATAAACTACCTTTAGGCATGTTAGAAGGGACGTCCACGAAACGACAACTCGAGAAGCCGATCTCTTTCGAAGTCAGAAACTCACGAAACTGGTCCGGTCGGAATTGCAAACTCTTGTAGATTTGAAAAGTACGCTCCTAGAAACACAAATAGAAATAAATTAGCATACCGATAATAATAATAATAATAATAATAATAATAATAATAATAATGCAATGCAAAGTAATACCAAAATACATCGCAACTGTCTCAATAGTCACAAAACTGCATAGTTTGTCAAACTAGAACAACAAGAAAGATAAACAGATTGGTCTTGACAACAAACTTATTTAAAATGAACCCCCTGACTAATAAATGAATAAAGATGCAATAGAGAAAAAATCAAATAAATAAAATAAATTATTAAAAAATATTCTTACAGTAAGTTTCTTCTTCTTCCTGTACGACCCCCACTTCTGGGCCTCAAGAATCAGGCATCCACCCGGTCGCAGCTGCTGGAACATCTGAAGGAAGCAACGCTTCAATCCGGCGTCTCCGTAGTTCAGGTGAATCCACTTGGTGATGCCAAGCGCAACAATCACATCGTATCGGGATGGCGCCATCTCTTCATTGCACTCCGTGAAATAGTTTCCCTGTAGAAAAATTACTGAAATTTAGTGCAATTCAAAGAAGATGTCTAGTATGCAGATCACCTTGAAGAAAAAGTATATACCATCAACATCATCTGAGAAAACTGTTGTTACCAGGTTGACTTTCAAAAAACTCTGTATAGCTAATACATGATGAAAAATCTATATAGCACCTTTTTTTTAAATTCCTAATACTTAGTTGGATATAAATCAAACTCTCTAAATCTTTATCATATCTGAAACATAGGTATATAAGGAGTTATTTATGGTTCCTGTTGAACTTAATATGTGTCAATAAATATTTTTATATGCAGAATCAACAAGCAAGATAGGACCATATATTTTATTTTGGTAATTCTTAAATGCAGTGAAAAGAGAATCATATAAGCTTAAAAGCTTATGCAAAACAAGACACTATATTCTACCAACCACGGCCAGCCATTTACCTGTCTAAAGGTGATGTTATGAGGAAATTTTCCTTCCTCCTTCAATCCTTTTGTATCCATTATACGATGAGCTACGAGAGGTCCACGCAAGATCTTCAAGGAAACTGGAAACCGCGCGTCAATCTCTCGGCTAAGGTGATGACGAAGGTTTTTCTTTGCGGCTTCGATCAGCTTCGGATCTATGTCTATCCCGGTGATCGACCTCGGTGAAAATTTCTTGGCGACGCCGAGCGTGAAATGTCCGATGTTGCATCCGATCTCGAGGACGTCCTTTCCCTCGAACATGTCCCTGGCGAACATCCGCAGGCGGTCGTCCTCGACGACCGGATCGCGGTAGCCGCGGTACGTCGAATAGTTGCCGTGGACGAATCGCGAGTCCTTGCGCTTGAAGTCCGGCGCGATGGCGGAATTCCGCTTCGACTTCGACCTCACCGACGCCGCTGCCCTTTCGTTCTTGGGCGGTCTCTCTTTCTCGTTTGCCGCCTGCGCCGACGTGGGAACCACGTCGCCAAAGTCTGGCCGGCTGTCGCTGCTGGTGCGCTTTCGCTTCCGTTTCGGCGACGTCTGCGGAATGACGGGCGACACTATCTTATCGATGATCTTCTTTCCGGAAGATTCTGCCACGTGCTTGCCATCTCTGCTCGGAGGACACGCAAAAACGTCTCCATCGGCTGCCTCGATCTGAATGGACAGAGGGTTCATCAGTCCACTTTCTGCGGCCCCGCCTTCCCTGCTTTCCAATCTGTCGACCACCAGTTTCACGCGCTTTTTGTGCGAGTGTCGTCGCTTCCGAGACTTCGCGCTTTTCTGATGCGACGCCATCAAGACTTTGGTGGCGTCCTCGTTGGAATCCTCCAGGTTCAGCGGATCGTGGATGTTTGCCGGGTGAATTATGGGAACCTTGTTCTCCAGCCGGTGTCCGGGAATCGGGAGCGGTGACGACACGGGTGTGAACTCGTTCAGGGACCTGTTGATTTCCTCGTCGCATAGACTGTTGAGGTTTAGGGGGTCGCTGATGTTTCCGCCCAGAAGAAATTTTGTCGGCAGGACAATTTTCCCCGGGTTTCCGCGATACGCAAAGCGTGCTGATTTCCTTCGAAAACCCGCATACCCTGGGGGATACTTTTCACTGTAGCGTCTTTTTGGGTAGTACGGCTTGTCCTCTTGACTGAAACTGTAATGCCTATTAGCAGTAGGAAGCCGGTCAGTCTTGCTGGAATTCCAGCAGTCTTGTGGATTTACAACACCACTCATTTTAAAAGGAATCGTGTATTTTGCTCTGTCTATATCGGCGCTCATCTTGCATTCTCTGTACAATGAACACTTCATCAGACGCGTTTTACTTCCCCAAGGTTTTAAAATATTTGTCTAGTTCTGTCTATGTCATTTATTTTCAGCGTTTCGGCACAGGCACTGTAGAATAATTAATAATTATTGTTAGCCTGACCTCAAAATCAGCCCAGGCCCCTCTGCGCGACCGTAGCTCAGCGGACGGAACACCGGCGCCACATGGCGAGTGGCTCGTAACTAAACCCTACGACAGCGCACCTAGTGACCAAATCAACAACTGGCAGGAAAAATTCGCTCTTTGCGTTTCGTATTCGATTAACTTACGGAGAAATCGCTTCAAGTCTGCCCCAACAACAACGTCCGTACAAAAAATGGCGTCGACTGGTCGATCTAATACCATATACGCGATAAAAGCTGCTACAAAAACATCGTACATTTGGTCTCAACATCAGCGCATCCTAACTCCAGCCAACATGGCCGCCGAATACGATCGACAACGTTTGCCTGTGCTTATATACGTCCTCCCATCATGCTTAGCGCCGTCGTGACCTATTTGCATGCATTAACCAGAATTAAATGTTCCTTAGCCTATGCCTTAGCCTCGTTCGTATTATAAGTTGCTGACAATGCTCCTGTTAAACGAATGGAGGGATGCTAAATTTTGGTCCACTTTGCAAAATAAGTCCTAAATAAGTTAAGTTAATGACAGCATGAAAATACCGCTTTACCCTTTGCTATGTACGTTACGTAATCAGCCAAATTCTATAACGATCTCAGGGTAAGCTTAATTCCCGCAAATTATTTTTCTTCCCATCCTCGATCTCTTCCTGTCCTGGTTGGCAACTACTATGGCTTCACTGTCTATCGCCACCATGGGCTCCCACACGTTGGGGCAAGAGGGGACACTTTCCCCCTGGATAATGAAAATCTACTTTTAAACTAAGTATATTTTGACCTCTGGCCAATATTTTCACACTAAAACACTACTGATACACAGAATAATATTGAGAAGCTTAACATGAACTAAGCTGTGGAATTGAATATTGTGAAAGTTTTATTAATCGTAAAAACTATATTAATCGTGACCATTGTGTTTTGTCCCATGGAAAATTTTCTGTGGGCTCCACTAACATATCACAGCACAGCAAACCTTGATAATGTACATTATACAGACCATCTAAAACTTGCCCTCCGTGCATGTGATTGCCTACTGCCTAAGAAATAATCTCTGATTGCCTAAATAAATTACTGTTCAAGAACTATTTCAACAATCAGATTTGAAGACAGCACATACTAAAAGTGAAAACTGGTGAGACAAAAGTGCATCAGTGAGTGACATAGGCCTAAGCCCCAAACAAAACTTAAAAGCAATAATGAATAATGTGACCTGTAATAAACTCCAGATAATGCACACCTTCAGTAACTATATAATTAATTCAAGTATTATATTTAATTTAGACATTAGCTTTAGACATCAGCAACATATAGCAAATCATACATACACAGGTTTAAAACTACAGATGTATTTAATGTGAAATCAAGAGATCGCACAGTTCCAGCTGAATTCAAAGACTGCAATACAGCTACACCGAATGGCATTACATCCAAGGCATAGCAAAGTGCTAGTAAGTGCTACAAATCTATTTATGAAAGAAAAAAACTATCACAAACACCAATAAGCTTAGTTTACATCAAATCATCAGAAGCAGATGTTGTCTAATCAACGCAACAAAAGTAACATGTACGAAAGATTCTATAGTCTGTCCAATGTTTCGTATCGCCACAAGTATACGAATCTTGTGCGAATCACTGCTTGGGAATTCCAGAAGATGCGTATCCCAGCATCACCTTCTTCATTTCACCAATAGCAGCACCTGGGTTGAGACCCTACAAGCGACATCAGCACCCGATAAGGGCTTATCCATAAATTATGTATGCAAAAAGGCATATTTTCAACTCGTCTACCCCGTTTGCACACCGTACATACGCAAGATCTCCTAAATCCAACCCCCCAGTGCGCATGTACTATATTACGTATTATATGGATGGACCCTATTTGGGTAATAAGTGTGCAGGAAATAAATGACCAACACACATAAAAACAGATCTTAAATTTTTAAAGCATCATGACAACTCAGCTATACACAAACACTACTCAGAAACTAGCCCAAAGACAAATTTTCCAATCATTACGAATAAAAAATTGCCCTAATGACTTCTCAAATTTGTGGGGGGTCCATGGCCCAATCTCTAACAAACAATTTCAACTTTGTCTCTGACCTTACACAGCTCCAAATAAAATAGTTCTACAATAATAATAATAATAATAATAAATAATAATAATAATAATAATAATACTCCGTACTGCATTTTAGCAAACTAAGTTTTGACCACAGATCAATTTTCTCTGAAGTTTCAGAAAATTCTGGCAACAGGTAATCTCTTTAATATGCAAAAATTATACCAAATACTAATCTAATCCCAGCCAGGTATTATTAGCCTAGTGCTTGGTGTAATTTTCACGCATCATATCCACTATACCTTGGGACATGTCTTGGTGCAGTTCATGATGGTGTGGCAACGATAGAGGGACCACTCATCTCTCAACTGGGCCAGACGTTCCTGTTTAAAGTCATCTCGGGAGTCCATTATCCATCTGTAATAAACAATCAACACGTTACGGACTAGATAAATAACATATCCATGAATGACTGTAGACACTAAAGACATTAAAGATAAGACATTTCAAATTTCCATTTCAAATGAAGACACAAATATTGAATATAGACGAAATAGAATATATATATCTCTTCCAATTAGCATTTCCTCCATAGTCTGTCTTGCTGTTTCCCTCTGACTGATCCCTGGACTGACCTGGTCTTTTGCAGATGGATTTGAAGTACCATCAATTGATACACTTGGGTATTAGAAATGGTACTATAGAAAGTGTTGAACAGTGTTTTAATAAACTTGCAAAGTCATACGCTGTACACAAGCACTCTGTTCTATGGCAGGTATATCTGGCATAATTTCCCACTACCGAGCATGCATCATACCCACTGGTTCCATGCAGCCACAAACGCCAGACTCAAGCATGGAACCGCTGCACCTATTCAGCTGCCATACAAACAAAAAGCATGTTGCCAAAGCTAACGCTAGATAGCGTGACTAATACTAGGTCGACCTTGCAGATAGGCTTAACCCCTTAACTGTGTATTTAACTGTAACTCAATGTAAAATGGACGGATATATCTGGGATCCCCAGTTAAGGGGTTAACAACCAAACTTCCTCTACCTGTATGCCTGCATGATGACTGCCGGACCGAGATACTTGTCGCCGTTCCACCAATAACTGGGACATGAAGTGGAACAGCAGGCGCATAGGATGCAGTCGACCATGCCGTCCTGGAAGAAATTTCACAGATGCCAGAATATCTAACAGCAACGTCCGTGTCAGCATAAGGCATTTGTCAGCGATCCTTCAGCAAAGGGGCTGTACAAATTACCCACATGCCAAGCCTACTTCCATCGGCGCCCACACATTGGGCAAGAGGGGGTATTGCCCCCTGAAAAATGCAAATCTATTGTTGTAACTAACTATGTTTTGGTTTTTAACCAATATTTTCACTTCTGATACACACAAAGTGAAATTGAGAGACTTAACTTTAACTGAGAACTGTGAAATCGAATTTCTTGAAAACTACATTAACTGTAACCGTTGTGTTTTGCCCCCCAAGAAAAATATTTCTGTGGTTGTCACTGCTTACTTCTCAGCCTCATTTTCAAAGACAATTACAATATGATTGCTATCCAGAGGCATATCCAGGAATTTGATTTTGGGGGAGTATAATGTGATTTGAGAGGGTATAAATCTTTAAAAACTTTGAAAATCTTAAAAACACATTGAAAATCTTAAGGTAGTCTAATTTTGGGGGGTATACACAGATATACACCCCACCCGTCGCTACGCACCTGTTGCTATCAATGAAGAAACCTGGTCATCACTTATCTATGAAAGTTTTATCGATCAGACGACTGCTACATTTTTCACTTTCAAGAATTCACAACAAAGCTTTTCAACACAATGGTTACTTTGAAATTTTAGAAAAATTTACTTGCTAGAAAGAGGGGAGATGACTATAAACACCAAGTTAAACTGAATCAAAGCATTTGGTCAAAATATTTAAATATAAATCACACAGCTAACTAAGTGCTGGGCAACCAAAGAATATAGAAAAAAATATCTCAATGCTAAATTTCTCAGAACTATTAACCAGCTTAGCACGATCAGCAGGGCTCTGCAGGTAGCTGTTCTTTCCCATGTCTTCTTCCTTTGCATCCTTCTTCTTCAAGTATGGCTCAATGTACTTGTACTGGGCGTAGAAATTGTTCATGTCCTGTAATAAAAACAAAACAATTGTCGCCTACAAAAGGTAATTATAATTGGAAATAGTATGTTTAACGTCATTAATGTATCAGAAATGTTTACCCCAAAAAATAAATTAGCCATATTGTTAGCTGCATGTACAACGTTGCTGATAAACGGAAGTACCGGTAAACTGACTCGATTTTTATGTTTGTACTTTTTTCCAATACATCAGAGCTTGCATTTGGATTGGTGACCAGTCCGGGATCTAGTCGTGGTGCCGGTGGCCAACCGAGCCATTCATCGCTTAGGCATCGATAAATTTGTAGCAGCATTAAGCTGTGAAGGTAAAAAAGCGCGAGTCTTGATAAAGCAGTGGCAAAATACTCTAGATTAATGGTGCAAGCCACCTTAAGTAAGTAAGCAGGTATGTAAGTAACGTTCAGATTATTGTGGTGACTCGTCCCCAGGTGGGCTGCGTGAACACCTTAGTCGCTGTTTGCGTAGTACACGAAGATCAGCGCCAGACCCTACGCTCGTTCTAGTATGGGACTAACTTACTTTAAAGTACCGCTAAATCCACAGCATATAACATTCAAATAGAGAAATGTTACTCACTGGAACAAGATCCTTGATGACATACATGTGCGGCAACGGATAGATCTTAGAAGTCCGACTGGTGCTCTCGTCAATTTTGCTAACACAACACGCAAAACAGACAATGGAAGTTACCGAACACATCGGCAGAAAAATTAAAGCATCAAAACTTACAGAAATGAATCTGATCCCATCGAAAACAGAAATAAAATTAAACAAGAGTACAAAAATGAACATTAAAAATAGAAATTAAACTCCCCTAGCCCAGTGATGTCACCATTTCGTTCTCCAAGACTACGTCACCCAACCAAATCAGTGCACTGATATTTCAACACCAACATTTATTTCACTCACAGCAAAATTTCATTAGACTGTAATCTGCCACCAATATAGTCATTCTGCCATGCAAAAAATACCCATTGTCAGTTCTCAGAATCAGTGTTTGAAATATTATCTATTTCTGTGCATATAACATACACCTGTATTAAACCATGAAGTTAACATATAAAGTAAGACTGTTCAGGTGAATTCTGGTTTCTAAAAACTGTGAATAACATACTGGCAGTATGCAAAAGAAACACTAGTCCACAAAAAGCGCTATATAAATGCTTCCATATGTTACACTACAATACTGAAACTTCAGTCACAACTGAAATCATACCACAAGCAAGCCAGAGTATTTCCACCATTGATGTTCATAGAGCAAGATCCACAGATTCCCTCGCGGCAGGAACGACGGAAGGTCAAGGTCGGGTCAATTTCGTTCTTGATCTTGATCAAGGCGTCGAGCACCATCGGCCCGCAAGCATTCAGATCAATCTCGTAAGTCTGCATATGTGGCTTGTCGCCTGGCTTATCAGGATTCTGAAAATTCAAGCGCAAACATTAACTACACATTGTAGATGCACAGTCGTAAAAATCACCTTGCATCACTGGCAATCGTATATTTTGCAAAAAAGGCAAAAGAAAATCAATTACATTTACTGCTTACCCATCTATAAATAGAGAATTTCTTTAGCCTTGGTGACTGGGCCTTTGCTGCAGCAGCCGGCGCTGCTGTAGCCATAAACCTTCCCTAAAATATTAAACAGCAGATGCAAATTAAAAAGTTACTCACTCAACAACATGATATTAAATTTAATTAATGACAAACAAAAGCAATCATATGAAGCTGCAAATTCCCAACTGTAATCTAATGAATGCTTTACAAGCAGTAAAGCAAATATTAAATTATCAAAATCAAGACTCATCTGAACAAGGTCCAATTGTCAAAACCAGTTAAAAAGGAGCTATAAAAATATATAACTCGATACGACGGAACATATACCAATAGTATCACATAATTTTATACTAAATATCAAAGCGTGACACCACGTACAAATCAAGGCATTTCTAACAAAGCTAACCCTAACCACCACCACCACCGACTCAAACCCTAGCCTAATCCGAAATTCTGTCAGACTTAAATTTAAATACAATAAATAATATACGATGAAACGGCTCTAGAATAACAAAACCATCAAAAATTAAAACATACAGGCGAAGCTCAACGCATGAAACAAGAAAACGCTACATAAATCTTTCTGTCTAGAAACAGGGTCGGGTAAACGGATGTCGACGATCAACAAATGCAATTTAATTAGAAAATTCAAGACAATCGGAAATTGTCGAATGAATCGACCTTTGCGAACGAAATGATCGCCGATCGGGACGCAACAACTCGGGTCAGAGACTCCATTTTCCACGCACTGACAATAGACAACCAAACCGTTCGACCCAACAACCTTCGAAGGTTTCGACTGAGACTGGAAAACGGCTGCCGTAGATGCCACTGCATGAATGTGCGCAAATATTAGGTAAGTAAGTAAAACAAAATTTATTAAGCGCCTGATTTAATTTTGAAGCAGTTTAGCCAAAATTTTGTGGTCAAGCAGGCGGTGTTGAGAGCATAAAATCTTCAGTTTACAATGATTATCAATTAATCAATCAAAAACTTCAATAGAACCACCATACCATTACCATAGTAATGCCCAGAGCCTCACCAATGGCGCACCAACTCCAATTCTAAAAAGAGTCAGGTCAGGACAGAAAGGTCAGTCCAATCAGTGGAGGAGCAGTATAAGGGGATAGACCAAGTCAAACAGGTGTGTCTTAAGAATAGATCTAAAAGATGATAACGTGGTGGTTTTGCAATGATGATGATGATTACGACGACGACGATGATGATGATGATCAATCAATGGCTTTCACTTATGCCATTTGAAAAACTTACCATACAGTAGCTAGAGGAAATAGTCTGACAGGAAACAACTAATATAATTGCTGAGTACGACAACAAATCTGATGAAGTGCCTACGCTTATTAGGTGATGCAATACTCAATTTGTTAGCAACAGTGGCGTAGCCAGGATTACAGAATGGGGCACATCAACATTTTCTGGTAAATAGCGATGAGAAAAAAGAGGTGGTTCCATTAAGTGCTTTTGCCTTTCCTCCTTTCTCCTCGATTTCATAATACTGTACTACCTACCCTCCCCAGCTACTCAACACCGTTGCACAAATACCACGACCGGTCCCAGTCCGCATAGGGGAGGCGCCCCCCCCCCCGAGACTATGTCAGCGGTTAGCAATATCGTCTGACGTTCATGAAATTCAAAGTTGACTTCACTTTTCAGTTTAATTGTTTCGGACCCAGATGCTAGTTGTCAAAGCTAATGTTCAATTTTTCTGTGTCACTGTGAATCTAGTCACGAGAAAGATTATGCCGTCATCTGCTAGTACAGTACATAGCAAAGACACAAACCACAAACAATCAATTATTACTTATTTATTCCTACAATAATTACATAAATTCTACAGAGGACGATAAATATTAAATGAAATCCTGGAACGAACAGTTTATTTCTCAAAACTGCTGTCAAAAATACAGGATAGCTAACATTAGGACTCATCCATATAGTACGTACAGGAAAAGGCGCATATTCTCACCCTCCCCCCGTTTGCACAGCATACATAGGCAAAATCTCCTAAATCCAACTCCCCTCCCCCTCAGTGCATACGTACTATATGGATGGACCCTTACTAAATCTCGAATATAATTTAAATTAGTTTAAAATATACAAATTCTACATGGCTCTAACTCTACTACATGCACAGCACTTAATTTTCATTTATATAGCGCCGTGACACTAATGCATACACCAGTAATTGCAGACTATCTTGAGACAGCTCTGCAGCAGTCGGGGACAGACATGCAGTGGCGGCTCCACCGGGGAGGCCAGGGGGCCCGTGCTCCCCTATTGAATGCCTGCCCCCCAGTTGGGACCCTATACTTAATGTTACATACATTAAACAATAAATGGTTGCCCCCCATGATTAGAGGTTGCCACCCCAACGGCCCCCAACTTGCCAAATCCTAGAGCCGCCACTGCAGACATGTACCTAAAACCTTCCACTCACAAGGCATACTTCTACCTCAACGCAATAACGCAAGTATTATTAGCAGTAAATAAATGAAACTAATATGCAATTATAACTGACAGTACTACTGTGCCATCACATTCTGTAAATATTTTAGTGGCTCAACTAGGTAAATGATAAAGACCAGTTTAAAACACAACATATAAATCTACATGTATTGTGAAAAGTATTCTCAAAAATTCCCCACAACAGACACTAGCCTACCTGGTAGCACAAGTACTTTTGAAGCACCTGATGCTCGCATACTAGATACCTCCACCTTTCCAAGTACATTATAACCAGTAAGAAACACATATTACATATCATTTGGTGGGTGCAATACCAAGCAATATGCACCATCAACTTGCAAAGTATTAGGTCAATAATATTAGTATAATATTATAATATAATACTATAATAATTATAATATTAATATAATATATAACATTGACATCATAATACATTCATCTGGTAAACACTTTGTTAACACAGACTTGTCAACTGGGCTTAACTTTCTTTGGATTTTACTGTAGTTACTTCTACAGTCATGCATGTACATTGTACAGGCATTATAACAATCATCGCATGCAGTCCACTGTAAAGAGTTTAGATTTTCAAAAGAACTACGATACAAATCTACTACTTTAACCCCTTAACTGGGAACCCCGGACATATCCGTCCATTTTACATTGAGTTACAGTTAAATACCCAGTTAAGGGGTTAATACACTGCATCCCACGTACATGATACAACAGGATAAGAAGCGTAAAACCACAAGAAAAGGTAGGCATTTATCTACGACTGCACTAAACACAGAAAGTGCACTTTGATAAACAACGAAATATTTGCATAGACACACACGCACACACACACACACACACATCAATGCCACACGAGAAAGACTCGACAGGAAGTAGAAATCAAATTTAGGCTTTAAAAAATTTCACAACAATAAGCACATAATTAGCATAGAGTGACGAGTGCACATGCTTTTGATAACGCAAGCCAATACTGAAAAGAAGAGATGATCATGCGATGATCCCAAAAATACGGCACAAACACTGTACAATCTAGGATACCTAACTTTGATATAAGTAAACATAGTATAACGACTTAACATGGATGCTTCTATAGCGCCATGCTATAATGCATCTGGCATCAGTCGATGGTCACTTCAAAGTAAAATTGTAATCCTCCATATTGTCAAATCCAATAAGACAGTCTGATGTTGGCTGCCATTCAAGTTACTAATCACGCTATGTTCAGAATTTTTTAAAATATTTTCTAAAATGAGAACAATGTAAAACAGCAAGTAGCATATTCATTAAATATGATTTGTATACATTGAAAGGCCATAAATATTGGGCCTGCAAAACCAAAATCAACACCGGTGACACGATGAAACAAAAATATATTTTACTTCGGACGAGTGAGAACACAAATTACGAATCACTTAATTGCCAAATCATGAAGTTCGCGCACTTCTCACTTTCAGACCAGACACTAAATCAAAATCATAAGGCAAAACAGAAAAACAGATTTGACCACATCGTAACCTTTTCAATGGACAATAAAGGCATGCAAAATACAGATGATGATGATGGCGGTAACAAGAGAACACTTTTACAATTCACGGTCTTTTTTCACGGTCTTTTTTCACTGTCTGTCCATAGATACATAAAAGAAAATCACGTCTCTGTGCCGGGCGCTAATTAATTTCAGTAGAGGTCGGTTTCAGCTTTGTACTGTAGTTTTGACGTCGTCTGCTTGTAGCCGTCAAAAGCGTTTGACAGTGTCATGGACAGGGAGTTGTTCTTCTTCGGTGGATTCAAAGGGGAAAGGTCACCCTGATCTATTGAGGAACAAACCAATATTTCATCCTTTGAAACTCTGAAACAATAATACAACCACCTGTCAAAACAATAACAATTCCAGCAAAAATCTGAAAATTTTGAAAGCATTGTCCAACACAGAGCAGGTTATTTTCCATTCAAATAGGACATTGGCATAGCCACGGGGGGGGCGGCCCCCTATTCTGACCGGGACCAAACCCGGCGAGTATTTGGTATTTGGGGGAGGGAGGGTAGTATCGGGTTGAGGAGAATGCAAAGGTCTTGAAATGATGACAATTTTTTCACTCAAGACTTTTGGGTCGAAAATGTCGAGGTGCCCCCTATTCTGGTAACAAAATTCTGGGCAAAACTCTGTCACAGCGGCCTATCCGAAAAGATGCCGACACTTTTTTCTATTTACAGCTACACCCCCGCCCCCACCCACATACTCCATCTTTGGAGACCCAAATATTTATTCTGCGCAGAGGGGGAAGGGCCCAGCACAGGCCGGTCCCCGGGCCCGCTCAACGCAAACCAAACTGCGCAGCCTAGAGAGAGAAAACCCGTCGCACTAACTGCGTGTCAAGTTTCTCTTTTAGGTACGACTGCCTTTCATAGTTGGAAATACGAGACGACAGCTCCAAGGCTTCGTTTACGCGACGCAAGAGCTCGAAGTTGTCTCGGCCGTGGACCTACAACAAAAAATCGAGAACACAGTTGTACTCCTGTTGCCGACTATGCAACGCTCCACACAGAAAGCAATCAACGAAAGCCTAACAAGTGCAACAGCAATTCAAACACAAATACAGAATTTCTATATAGGGTGGCACAAAAAAACCGGACCAGTCACAATTAGGTTTGCATTTAATATAGTCCGGTTTTTTTGCGCCACCCTGTACATACAACAAGGTATTCTTCTAAAAAACGTAAGTATTTCCTTTCACTTATGCCATTCTATACGTAAACCATAACAACTATAACCATATATCTCAGTCTATACACAATATTATCATTTCACTCTTTTTCAAATACAATAATTACCTTCTATTCATCCAAAAATAGCCTCACACCATCTTCCCTGCTGTGACATTTATCGCTTTGAGCGTTCTCAATAAAAACATGGTCAACAAGAGTGACATTGCGGTGACTATGCAATCGCTCAATCAATGTATTACTTTGACAATAGTAATCAACCTCAAGCACATCAATTTCCACAAAATGTGAATACCAAAGATACAGACTCTTCCCCGTAAAATTACCGTAAGAGTGTAATAATCTTCGTCATCTTCCAGCTTCTGCATCTTTCGCGGAATCGACGGCGTACTTCTACCACCACCACCACCCCCAGCACCTCCTGCTCCTCCTCCTCCTGCAGAACCGGCTTCCATCCTCAGTTTTCCGGTCGACTTCTGACCGGTCGGTCGGTCGGTCGGGTGCAGAGAATCTTCGTCCGTGCGTCGGTCGCGACCCGGGCACGCGCAGATCCGGACCTCAAAGGACTGCCGGCCGCAGACCCTCGACCCGTGTTCGAGGGTGAAGATGAGCTGGACGGGGCGGCGGCTGAGACCCCCGACGCACGAGCTGAAGCACATGAACTGAAAGAGATTGGTCACCCACTCAGCACCGGCTGAAACACCAACGGTCACAACGACAAAGTCATCACCCCAGGCACGATTCCACGTCTAAAATCCGAAATCTTCTATTTATATAGCGCCTCGATAAATGAACTAGTTACCGGCCGCAAATGCTTCAGAAGCGGGCCTCATCGATTTCCTCTCAGAGCCGGAAGAATCGTTCAGAAGCACTCCAAGTGCTCGGGGACTGAACCCAGGTTAACGACTTATTAAGTCAGAATTTACACTCTACCAAATGTGCAATCAAGGTATTCTAAGTCCAACATTACAAATTATAATCAAAAGAGACTTTGTCTAGTTAATTCTGTATACTGCCATAATAAATAAATGGATAGGTCATGTTCTGAGAGAAGAATCAAACCTACTAAGAGAAGTACTAGAAGGAAAGATGAATGGGAAAGCACAGAAAGGGCGACCAAGGACATCAATGCTGGAGTGGATGTTTGACACTACGGGAAAAAAACAAGTATTCAGCCCTGAAGATAAAAGCTCCAGATAGAGCGGAATGGCGACGCTGGAGTATGGAACCTGTCTTTAGACAGAGCACCTCAAGAAGAAGAAAGAATGCAGTGCTAAAGAAGTTTCCCAGTCCATAGCAATAATAATAATAATAATAAGAAAAATCCAAAATACACAGTGCATGCCACACCTGTTTCCAAAGAAAAGATTTCGCAATCTTAGGGTCCATCCATATAGTACGTATGTACTGAGAGGGGAAGGGTGTTGGACTTTGGAGATTTTGCGTATGTACGCTGTGTTCAATGGGGGGAGAGGCGGTTGAAAAATGTGCCCTTTTTGCATACGTACTATATGGATGAGCCCTCACGTACCCTGCGGCTGTTCGTGCGGGACGATGACACTCTGTCGACCGGTCATTCGGTCTTCGAGATATTTGGCAAGTTTGTGTTCGCACCGGACGAGGTGTTTCGGCGCGGGATGGTTTTCGTTCAGTTCCTTAGTGGACGTGTGGTTCGGGCACCTGGTGACGACTTCCTGGACGTGCTCCGGCTTCATGTAGACCGGCGTGGCGCGGATGACACATCCATCCGGGGGCCGGAGCGTCGTCTGAAACCGGATCGGACACGTGCTGCCCATGCGAACGTAAAGTTTGTTCAACAGGTCAGAGTACTAAGAAGAGATACAGAGAGAAAAATGACAAAACTCATATTAAAATATATAACGTTCATTATAAATGCTAACCAAAAACTGAGTTTCACAGTAAAATACTACGTACAGAAGCTACGTTACTACAGCATGACCCATAGAAATTTTTGGCTGATGCAATTACATTACGATAAAGGACATTCACACAACTACAAATCATTTGAACATGTGTGCTCTCTAAGCATCTCAAAAACACAATATTCACCACAGATATATATAGAGACAACAAGATAAAATCTTTAAATTAGCGAAACAAATGACAAAGTACAAGCTAACCGTCCAATTGATAGACTTTGTTTCCTTGCTTTGCTGCTCGAACGCTATTTCGAAGCCATACTCTCCAGCGTAAGGAATGCTGAAAAACGCAAAACCGTAATCAGGGTACAAATTACGTCCACAACATAAGAACAGTTCCTATCTTGAATTGAATTACTTGAATACACACAACAACAAGTAAGCAAGTAAGCAATCATCAACTAAAGAAGTGTAACCAGAATAATCTATTTTGAAACACATGTTAAAACACACAAAATTCTCATCATGTGTTCATTTTAAATGATGTAAGAGTAAAAAAAACTATGGAACAAGTACTAAAAACTGTAACAAATATAATAACGAATCCAAGAACCTATACCCAAAATAAACTATATATATATATATATTATATATATATATATTAGGGTGGTCCTCAAATGTACACACAATTTTAAAAGTAGATTTTATTGAAGTGCTTTTTGTTTAAACTGTTCCTTTTCTAATAAAAACCATTGGTACCAAGTTTGGCATTCATAGACCCTTATTAACCACTGTCACACTTACATTGAAAATTACAAACAGGGTCATTCCATGACAACGCAGCCAGTATTTGGACAATTGTTCACCACACCACCTCAGATCTGCAAGAAATTTGTAGGGCTTGAAGTACAGCTCAAGTTGAGTAAATCTTGAAATTTTCAGCTAGTTTTGTCAAAAACTCTCAGAGATATGATATTTTGAAGATATGGGCTAATCGCGAGTCAACGCTACGTGTTAAGTTTTGCGATTTTTGAAGTTTAATATCTTGAAAAAAACAGCAGATATCAGGCTGAAATTTGCAGTGTGCATACACTTTTTCCAGCTGAGTTGAATGGTGTATTAATCTTTATCATAGGTGCTACACAGCATGCTCTAAAAATGTCCAAACATCCCATAGCAGCCAGTTTTCACCGATATTTGGCCCGGTAATAACATGAATCAGCAAAACGTTAGACTATGTATGTTGTGTTTTTATGTAACTACGTATATGTATTGATCAATTGCAGACAGGATTTCTGTCAACGATGAGACCTTGTACCCACTATGTTCATACCAATATTTACTATTATTTAGATGCGACACTAATACCAAATGTCCTTTAAAAGTAGTCCAATTATTTAGTACAAAAAAGGCATTAAACCAAAAGCTGTTGAACTTTATGCCACTGTAATCAAGACTATTGCAAAGTAATCATAATAATCAATGAGTTCTATGATGTATCACTGGCATACGGATCGGTGTCATTGACTAGATGCTGGCTCTTCTGTGCATTAGGGAACTGCTTGTGATGCCCCTCAACAGCTTGTATCAAGTATTGGCGTTGTCGTTGTTGAGGCAGTTTCTATCTAGTGAAGACCGAGTCCTTGTTGTGGTTCTGAGCAATAAAGGTTATTCCAGTCGAAACATTGCAGCAAAGGTCGGCTGTAATCAAAGCATGGTTGTGCGCATTTTACTGAAGCACAAGGATACCAAAAGTACGACAGATCGACCCCGTTGCGGTCGGCCCAGGAAGTCAGCCACCAGAGGCAATAGAGTCCTAATCAGAACATCTCCTGGTAACCGGAAGCTAACGTTTCCTGAACTTCTTCTGAGAGAAAACTATATAAGTCATTAGTAAGGCCTTGTCTAGAATACTGTGTTGTGTCAGTCATGAGAGAAAGTTTTCTTCAGTGATGAAAGCACATTTTGCAGTCTATGGAACCATGGCAAGATTTTTGTAAGGTTTCCACATGAAGAATAGAAACCGGAGTGCCTAAACATGTCAGTGAAGCATCCAACGAAAGTTATGGTGTGGAGATTCATGGCAGCCAGTGGGTTTGGAAGACTACATATTGTTGACTGGTTGGTAAATGCAGAGAAATACATTTGCATTCTAGAGAAATTCTAGAGAAATGTATGCTGCCATCAGCTAAACAACTATTTCCTAGCAAGTATTTGTTTCAGGACTACAATGCACCCTGTCTCAGAGCGAAAATTGTTGCCTGTTGGAAGAAGAATCATGGAGTTCAGTCCATTGATTAGCCGGCTCAGTCACCTGATCTTGACACTATTGAGAACTTGTAGTATAAAGTGTCAGCCGAGATTACCAAGAATCAGCCGCAGAAAAGGCGCGAGCTGATTGAGTCTCTAATTGTAGCCTGGAATCACATCATAACACATGAGCACCATGTCAAACTGGTCCATTCCATGCCACACAGATGTTATTTAGTCAGAAAGAACAAGGGATGGCCCATAAAGTACTAATGGCCACAATAAATAAAAACGGCCCTTTCAAGGCTACCTTATAAAATTCAAAAGCACATATTGAGCTAAAGTAGTTAGAACGCGCACCATATCATGCGAACTCCCGCGAGTGACCATTTTAGTAAAGATTCGAGAAATCACACAGTGGCCATATTTCCTCATAAAAGTCTAGGAAAAGTGCATAATCAAGTGACATCACATACAGAAACGGAGGCAGAATGAAAATTGATACAAACAATATATAATAACAACCAATTCTACAAGAAAATCTGATAATAATATCAAAAAATTATTAAAATACTTCGGTTTTGCAGCCGATGCAAGACTTTTTCACACACTGTAAATATAGGGGTCGTGTGACAGTACTAAATATGTTTAGATTCGATTGGAATTTTTCCCAATTTGTTTTTATCCCAAATGGAACAGGAAAATGCAAAAGCACTTTGAAAAAGTTTAACTTTGCTTTTGAGGACCACCTAATATATATATATATATATATATATATATATATATATATATATACATATATATATTATATACATTGAATTCAAAAAATTTTTAATGTGTCTATTGGTACTTAGTAAAATTAATACAAAGTACATAAAAAATGCTGGAAGTACCGCCGGTACTTAACACTCAAATAATTTTCACAAACCTAGATGGCACTGCTGTTGAAGATGTGGAAGACAGCGCATTGCTGAGAGGCATTACTTCCTGAAATCACAACCCGCAAAGCAATCAATGTTTTCTGTTATCCTCTGATCCTTTGCAATGTTCCTACTTCTGACAAGTCTTTGTGAATTCAGTCAGCACATAACTGTCACTGCCATCCAATACACTTTGAATTATTGTTATAAAACATGCTACTAATACTACTACTACTACTACTACTACTACTACTACTACTACTACTACTACTACTACTACTACTACTACTACTACTACTAATAATAATAATAATAATGACAAGGTTTAGAGTGGCTCATTAGGGTCTGCCCTGTGTGAGAACCACAATGCTCCACCTATCCATTCATTCCTATTATGGTAGTATATAATACATAACTGCCTCATTCAGTTACTGTAAAACTGCCATAATACTTTGTCTACATACTAATAGCTCTACAAGAGAAATCCAGTATCCTATAGTCCTTGGGTTTATTTTAAAAGCATTTACACTAGAAGCAATTAATGCATTCTCGTCCAATTCATTCCATCTGTCATTTAACTAATACTTGAACCTTTATTAAATATTTATTAATGTCATCAAGGAATGTAATGCATCAATAAGATATACAACACATCATTTAATATAAACTTTCCATTTTATGATAAAACAAATTCTCGATATTCAATGCAGCTGCTCCTGGAAAAATGACCACATAATGACAGTATATAGTCTCTAAAAGCCTTGAAACACGCCCAGACATGTTGGGGCCTAATGAGTCAACTCAAAGGCATGAGTATCCAATGATATCAGACTTTCCCAGCTGCCAAACCAGAATTTAAACAACACCCCCAGGGCAAAATAAAAGTGCCAATTTCACCCCAGTAGAGATGATTAAGAAGATTGGAGAGTAAGCAATGATGATCCTTTGGCCCAAGGAATTCTCCTCTAGATATGGGCAGTGCTGGCCAAGGGTCCAAGGCTAAAGAATTACTGTCATATGGAGAACATTGAAAATTACTAATAATATACTATTGATAATTATATACCAGACAGCATATTTAAACAATAAAATCTTTCTCTCCCTCTCCTGTCCCCTCAGCAATCTCTGCCTGTCTGCCCGTCTGTTTGTGTTTATCTGCCTGCCTGCCTGCCTGCCTGCCTGCCTGCCTGCCTGCCTGCCTGCCTGCCTGCCTGCCTGCCTCTCTCTCTCTCTCTCTCTCTCTCTCTCTCTCTCTCTCTCTCTCTCTCTCTCTCTCTCTCTCTCTCTCTCTCTCTCAGTCTCTCTCTCTGAGTCTCTCTGTCTCTGTCTGTCTCTCTTTCTCACTCTCACTTTATCTCTCTCCTTCAGTCCTTGAAACTTTCAGTTTGTCTCTAAATAAAACAATCTTCTGCAGAAAAATTCCCCCTTTGTAGTTAAAAACAGAAAGCAATTGATACTATATTAGTTGGAATATTGAAATAATAGACCACTTCTAAGAGCTCTTTGGTGACACGTCATTTCATGCTAAACTACGGCATATACTATTTAGAGAGATTAACAGTACCATTTTGATGTGGTCGTTGTATCCGAATGAGCCCATGCTACTAGGCAGGCAGCTCTGGCTATCCGGAATCATGGTTTCTGGCTGTCTGTGGTTGGCTGGAAGTATTTGACTCATCTGGAATAAAGCAAACTTCAATAATTATTATTGCTCAATTTCAGTCGGTCGTAAAATTAGTGATGTGAGCGTGAAATATTTCAAATGTTTTTTTCGAAAGAAACACGTTTTTTATGAAATATTACACATGCTGAAAAAAACACGTGAAAGTTTCAAATCAATTGATAAATCTGTAATTACATTGAATTTTAATATAATTTCATAATTACAGTTATATTTGATAATTTTCTAACAAATATAAATAAATATTTTGTAATTACTAAGTAAATATATGATAAGTACCTAACTTTTGCAATAGTCCTGACTAATTAGTAATGACAGCTATAACAGATTTCAGTCATTGATTTACCTAGATGCTAGCCTCTTACTTATTTAAGTTTACCATCTGGTGACTCTGACTACCTAAGTAAATACCATAGAAACCTAACTATGGTTAGATTTCTATGGTAAATACTTGCAAACAGACGATCTATTTTATTTTGTCAAGTCAGCGAACAGGCACAAGTTATACAGATATAGAGGCTAGTTTTGTTGGTTGAATAATGATAAATATTTTAATTTATGTAGTCTATTGCAGTAGCATTTCATTCCAACATAAAACCATTTGGCAAATACTGGCTGTTTTGTTTGGCTTTGCATGTCTTAATCCCCTATTATCACTCAGTTATATATGTTTCATTATGCTAATTAGTTGTTTATTCTTTTTGCCTGCTGGTTTACAAGTTACCTCAAACCGAATCTGGAACTGTAACAGTCTTTACCGGCTTTTTTTTCAATCAGCTACCATTGCCTATCAAGCTAACCAATTCATAAATTTTGGGGAGTCTTGAGAAACTGATTCTGTTATTTATCACTCAGCAGTGAGTACTGTGACTGTAAACTGGGCATTTTAAATTATTTTAAGCAATGTTGAACCAGAACTCCAGAAGATGGTTATAAGTAGGCCTATTTCTGCTTAATCTGTTATGTACTGAGCATCATAGCATGTAAGAGCCGCACAAATATCACTCAGCTGTTCAATATTTTAAGCTACTAGATGAATGATAGAATGTAAGCGAATTGTAGATAAGTGAAACTGAAAACAAACAGTATTAGTATTAATTATTACTACCGGTATCTGCCTATTTTACTGGAACTAATAACTTTACAAAGTATTGTAAACACTGCCTAATTTTCATTACATTAGTACCGGGTAATTCTCATTACATAAATATTTCATTTGTGTTTGTAACATTGTATTCAGTGTTCTGGTTAAATGATTTGGTTGGTTACGGTTCAAGTTTAAATATATTTTGATACTGATGGTGAATTTATTGTTATAAAAATTAGTAATGTCTACAATAACTGACTTTTAGGACAGGCTAGCAAAGTATGTGCCATACACAGTAGTGTGAAACGAAAAAAACGAATCTTTCATAAAAAACTTGAAAAAAACACGAATAAAACATGAAATATTTCAAGAAAATAAAAAACACGTTTTTTTACATCACTACGTAAAATAATCTAGTTGACTTCATGTAATTCGCAACAGAAAATTAGTTTATTTTGACAATTTGTGTTTAGTATTCACATTTCTCATTTAACTTTAATATAAATTGCTTTAAAAATGGAGACTTATTAATTATTATAATTATATAAGCAGCATTGGCTGATACCATAGGTGTAAACTTCTATTAGGCCTCTATAGATTTTCAATTAGACATCATTTGTTTGCCGCTATAGCTCGAATGGAAAGGCAAAAACAGCCTTGTACATTGCGGCCTATCCACATAACTGCCATTATAAAACATTAGCAACAGGTAGCAGACAGGAGGTGCCAAGGTAATCATCCTTAACTACCTCCAAGCACACACAGCTAACTGCTAAACCAAGTCAAGAGCAGGCAGCTGGGGAGGTGTGTGTTTATGCATGTGCATGTGTGTGTGTGCGTGTGAATGGAAATTGGATTCATGTATCTGGAAAGCTTTGCTAATACTGACGGTGGCACTAATGGAAAAACCGTGTCAACAACGTTGATCCATTTCCGGCTTTCCACCATCTCCATGGTGCCAGGACTTGCTGGGCCGAAATACAATTTAGCTCAGGTAAACTGTGAAGGCGATAAGCAATGGGACATCCCATCGATGAAGCAGTCACACGACCGGACCAAAAGATTCAATCTGAGAAACGGCTCCGTAATGGGTTGACCTGACCATAACCCGATTAATGGGTCGACCATAATCCAGTTATGCCACAGGCTAATAGCGCATACTCCCTTGCAAACCAATACTCCCTTGCAAATCTAAAACCATTCTATAGCAAAACTGAATTTCAAATGCAAACCACGCCTGGAAAAATGGTAGCTTTTCATCATCTACCTTTATTATCTTGTACTTTGAAAACTCCTTTCCAGTGGCAGCACCACATATAAAAACAGCATGCATAGATTTTTTATTGATAGTTCAAAGCCCTACACCAGAAAGAATTTAAATCTACCGGTATATTATTCTCATCTTTCACCTTATTTTACCAAAATAAATGCTACATTACTTGTAATGTTTAGTACCATAGAAGCCATCTTTTTCATGGAATAAATATGTCACACATTTTTGCAAATAAAAGAGATCCAAGTAAAAAAAGTTTGTACCTTATACCATTGTTGTAGTCAAGGCACTACTGACTCATCAAAATTACTAACATGCTTTATAATAAGGATATATTTTGCATTAGTGAACTAATAGTGCTTCGCACACAAATCAGATGTGATGTCACACGCAGACTGGTTGCCATCGTCAACCGTTGCCATAACAACCAAAATCGCAACTGCTTTGCGGGCATAAAACGGAAATGACGAACCGTTAGCGACAAATGAGGAAACCGTCATGCAATCCGCGGTGCCGCACGTCTGGTCGCAGACAAATATACGGTAATTGCCATACAATCAATCGACACTGGAAAAGGGAAAAGTGCAGACCTTCCTTCCTTCACTCGTTCCTGGCTCAATCAATCCCCACGCATGGGGTGGGGTGGGGGTTGGCAATAGGCAGTACAAAAGTGGCAACACGGGAGGCAGGCAAACACAGCCAGGATGGCATGCACACAGACACTTGAGCGGCCACAGCAATCGCGATCACAGAACAGGAATCGATCGAGCAGAATGATCGGATTGGATCTACGGACAATTCAACCATTGTGTTTACAAACACACTTAGCTGCCTGGAGATCTGCAAATGCCCCTAGCAACAAATGAAGTGTGATCTACAGGGTGGTGTCAAAAAAGCCGGACTATGTTAAATGCCAAACCTAACGTGACTAGTCCGGTATTTTTTTGCACCACCCTGTATTTAGACAGCAAAGCATCAATATTCCACATTACAATTAATCGACTTTCTTAAATATTAAATTAGATTTCTTGCGGCAACACCGTCATTTGGCGTCTGTCTGAATACAAGGAAGAGGTAATGGTAAAACTGAAGCAATTTTACACCATACATTCCATGAAAATGTACAAATCAGGATTTTGGCAAAGGGCAATGGTTACTATAGCATCGCATTGTACAATTAGGACATTCCTATATACACACCCAGTCCTTCTCTGACCATTTCTTATCGTATCAGGGAACCGTTTTTCTTCATAGACGAGAAATTTCTGCTACTCAATCTCTAAAACGCCGTGTCACGTCAAATGCGCACTCGAAAGTGCACCGACATCTGCGCGCCAACTTTAGCACCCCCCAACATTTGCGTGATAATTAGGGTTCGAGTTAGGGCTAGGGATAGGGTTAACCCTATCTTTTAAATTTATAGCGCAATTTATTATATTGGAGCGTAGTCGCGTTTCGCTCGAAATACTTGCTTTTGTCGGTCGCGCATTTGTTGGGGTGCAAATGTCGGGGTGCCCTAAAACAAAGTCCTTCAGGAATCAATGACCAACTCTTTTGTCGCTATTCAAGGAAATGCAATTCATTTTCATCTGGTTGGAATAATACATGCGTATTAATTGAATACGCAAACAAAACTGTCATCAAACGAAAAATGCAGACTCGGCAATACTCTGCCACACTCACCTTTGATATACTGCCTGGAATCTGGCCTTTATCTTTAATCATCACAGGAAAATTTCGGGTGTACCGCCGCCGGACTCAATGATACGAAACACAAAGAAACAAAATATCCACGGCGCCAAACAGAGACATACGAAGCCTAACAAAGCCCGAACCGATCCATTCTGTTTGTTTATAGCTGCGCTCTTTCGACAAAGACACTTCCAGTGTTGTTTAGCTCCCCTCAGAACATAAACTCCAAGAACTTTTGAGCATCAATTCCTCGTCGACACGAGCCGCTCACATATGAAGAGAGATCTCCAATAGTTCGGTTGACAGGAAAGACGAAATTCCGCTCCACACGAACCGCCAAAAATCATGCCAAGATCTAATGTGACAGACAGACAACTGACATGCACACCTCCTCGAAACCCGCCTTGCCTCCACCTGCTCAGCCCGCCGTAGGCCTTATATCAATCACAGAGTAAACAGTGTGTACCGGTAATGAACCTGTTTGTACACGTGGCGTGTCTGTCATAACTTGCCTACCTGGAACTGCGTAGGTACCAAACTTTCCAGTCGATTAAAGTAGCAGGTATATTGATCTACCTTTGATGGGACAATGCCTTCTAGGAGGGTTATGTTGCAACTTGTCCCTTTGTCTGCGAGGGCTGCGATGGCTTTATTCTTCTTCTTCTTCTTCTTCTTCTTCTTCTTCTTCTTCTTCTTTCTTCTTCTTCTTCCTCAGGATAATGTAGGTGCTTAATGCTATTGATTATCGTTTACACTGAGAGTAAGTAAGTAAGCTCAACTGCTCCATAACCGCAATAACTGCGACTTCAACCAGAATAAATGAAATTTAGGCACGCAATTGGACTGTTTTCTTGCTCTTTCACGACCCATTGAGCCAGATGATCGACTGTTCTGGACGATTCAAGTCAGCCAAACTTGTCAGGGACAACAGAAGCATCAATCTGATGTACAATGATACACATTGATATACAACGATATGCAATGATATACAGTGATATTACTGATATACAATGATACACAATGATACCAGCTCAAGTTGCCAGTTTCTATGCATATCGTCTGCCACAAAACAATAACAATATTATGTCTGAAATTCAACAAAAAAGTCAACAATGGCCACAATGAGGTCAACAAAGGATAGAACTTGTCTTACAAGAAACCAGCTCTCTTAAACCCCTTCTCATCTCTCATTCCATTTTTTAGACATTTGACAGAGAACAGATTTCTGAAAGACTTTGTATAGTGTTGTTTCAAATGGCTCACCATTTTTCGGGGCATTTCGAATGCTCTATTATAAAATTGAGGCAGAATATATTGACAATTCTAGTACGGTTTGACTCAGCAAAGCTGGGGACACAAGAAAATGTGGTTTTAATTTGTTTCATCACTCTTCTGAATTTTGCATATCTATAGCCTACTGTAGCACTAATACTTGCATTGTCCAATGTCAAACAGCCTCACTAATATTGGTTCAATCAAACTGCTGACTGTATCATGGAGTGCAATTGCATATGAGTTGACTGACCAGCTTGCTTGCACTTATCTGACATACATTCAATTATTTTTAACCATTATTTAGTAAAATGATCAATTGACCTGAAGACCAGAATTGCAATTATGTCTGTCTGTCTGTCTATCTGTCTGACTGTCTGTCTGTCTCTGTCTGTTTCTCTCTTGAATTCAATTGGGTCTCACAGCAAAAAGAAATGCATAAATTAATCATTGATTCTCACAACACCAGCCCAATGCCCGTTAGACTCTAAACAATTCCTTTGGCAAGATCTGTACTGACAAAGGGGACACAAACACACACACACACACAAACACACACACATGCATGCACAGATCTGGTCACGTGGCTCTATCGATAAAAACAGATATCAAAGGTAGGAATATGAATGCATCAATATATGGTGGACCTTTCATCAATCTTGCTGTATCTAATGACCATCACATCACAATGTGTGTATGTATGCAGTGGCATTTAACAGTCTGATGAATGAGGGAAGGAGGAGGAAGGGGAGGAGCAGAAGCAAGTCTTTCTTCATAAAAATGACTTCCATTGACCGAAGACACCCCTGTGCGATATTCGAGATTCGTTCAAACGGTTATTTATTGCATGGAACTATTTTCTCTTAATGCTGAAATAAATTTCAGAGCATAGCATCATATCCTGTCGGAATTATTTCATATTTATTTTCATCGATATATTCAGCACAACAAATCTTCCATCGATTACGATGAGTTCAATGGGTACAATCTATGATGCCGATTAATAGAACCCCAGACTGCTACGAATAATCAATCAAATTATGAATTTATACATCTGCTTTTGGAAACTGGACACTCAAATAATAACTAAAATTCTACGACTGCATTACTATATATATATATATATATACATATATATATGTATATATATATATATATATATATATATATATATATATATATATGCGCTCGTGTGTGCATGTGTGTGTAAAGGCCTTATTGCTGTGTTACACCAATGAAGCCACTTTATTCCAATTCTCGTGATACTATAGCGCAGAGGTATCGAAATGTGTAAAATGACCCATGGAGATATCAAAATGATAACTAACGTCTTTCTAACACTTACGCACTATTTTCTAATGTCTTGTTTCCAAAACATTTGTTTTTGATTAAAATTATGAATTACATTTTTGTTACTAAGGAATATATTTACCTGACGCTCAGGCACCAGCCATAAAAAATATGTTCTTAAAATTGTATTCAATACCCCCTTTAGTACCCCCCCCCCATACCCCCATAAAATTTATAAGACCAGCCAATATGAATGCTACACACTTGACTTCCGTTAATATCAATTACAACTTAACCTTAAACAATTTGAAAGTCACGTGACATTGATCAGGCCTGACTACCTAATCGTAGCCAAGTAGCTAAGGATGAGCTACGAAGAGCTATGCTAAAATCCACATAAAATCATACCTATAAATATCATGGCAAATCAAGTACACTTGCTTGACTTTACTACGTATCGTAATTATACTGAAGAGACATACTTAAGTATCACCAAAGAGTACTTCAGCCGTGGCTCTGAATAAACACCTTAATGTGATATCAGCATTAGCATACATAACCATCGAGTACTTAACTTATGTGCCAAGACTGTAATAGTATGCACTTCCTATTATCGAATCTAACTACCTGACAACATAAAACCTTTGCAATCAACAGTTGTACACTCTTTCAAAGAATTACGTCATATATCATAAGCTCTGTTAATAACAATATACAATATGCAGATACCGTATTAATTTTTATATAATAGCCAGATGCATTCACAAAAAATTCGAAAGAACTAAAACTATGTAATTCACTTAACCCTTGAATACCAAGATACATTGTAGCTATATGCAATGTAACCAAATATACTGGTACTCACTTGTGGTAGTTTAAGGGTTAAAAATGCTCACAATCCAATAATGCACCAGTAATACTATTAATGGATAACTGATTGATGTTACAAAAGCCAGAGAATGTCTCAAGGCATTTTTCCAAAAATGAACACAAGTTGTTCACATGAACCAAAATGAATGAAGGCCAGTAAATCTCCATTCACACTTACAGCATGTACTGGTACATTGGTAAAAACCCTGCAAATACAATTATCAGCCCGAGAAAATCATGGTCTATGACAAATGTGCCTTCCTTCCTATCCAACTGTTTTACTAAACCTCAGAAGCATGCCAATGATTTGCAATCAGTATTTAGTTTTCTAACTGTATTAAAAGAACTCGAAATACTCAATCACACATTTGCCAAATTCAAAGACAGCTTGATCCAAGTTGATTCCAACCCTTTCCTAAATCACAACGTAAATCAGAGGACTATGAAAATAATCATTGCATGCTGTTGCTAAATAACTGTAAAACGAACTGACTTACCCTTTCGCATGTCTCTAGATCTGAAAGGGTCTGGTGAAACTGGTCTTCATCCATTTTCAACACTTCCTCCATATCCATAGCAAGCGGAATGGAATAGCTACTGGAATAAACACAGAAGTCACTGATAAGAAACCCCATTTACCGGTAATCATTGAAAATAAACATGCAGTTATTCCCATGCTTAGGCAGGCAGTATTAACATAAATTAAGCATGCCATATAAAAAGGTCTGACACTTTTAAAGGCCGGAAAATTAGCGTAAGTCAACAAATCCATATTACCGGCATATTCCCTGTTACACATTCATTAATGCATAAACCTCCACTAATAGAATAATGAACTTAGATTAACATATAATAAACATGAATCTAAAACCAAATTTTGGGTATTTTGGGGAATCTTTGCCTATGCTAAAAGCAAATATGTGGCTTCAATGTGTTGTTCATAGTTATAGCAGGGAACATGGTGGGACTAGGTTTGACTAAGGGAAGGTTCTAAATGCACCCAGTAACCAATAAATACACAGAAGACCCCGATGTAAGCTCAATCTGCTTCATAACTGGCAGAAAACCTGCACGAAGTGGACTCATTTTCTGGAATTAGCCAGGAATCTTCTATTAACCTAACTACAATTCATGCATGAGTAGCTGATATATTATACAATCCAAATGGTCTAATTCAGATGCCGCTTTACCCAGAAGCCACTTCCATGCCATACTTCAACCTCCCTTGAAATAAAAACTGTGGTCCCACTTTTCAGTTCTAAATCAGGCAACAATTATCCATTTGAACATAAGTACGTAAAATCTCGCGAATTTATATATAACGCTTTCGAAAGTAGTGTCGCAGTAACTTCAATTCTTAGGCGCCTAGTATAAATTTAAACCAGCTATAGCATAAAGGCTGGGGTCAGTCACTCTTATCCAAAGAGTCATCACGGTTGGGACGTTACACCTATGGAGGATAAGATGGGGACACCCTTTGACCAACCCCGTGGCTTAAACCGCTCCCACCTAACCATTGTGCCTCTCAAATAAAGACAGAAAGGTCGGAGGCGATAAAAAGTTTCCGTGATGAAACGTTTAAGGTTCGTTTTTAGGGAAAAACGTCTTCCCATTCGCCGGATCCAAGCGCCCGGCGTCGCTAGTAACGGGGTCCTGGGTCTCACCCGTGAGCGGCTCTGGTCGGCGGCGGCGGCGAATGGAAGAGGACCGGGTCGTATCCGGACGAGACGATGTACTCGGCCATCAGGTGGAGCGTCTCGGGATCCGACCGGACGCCGCTGTTCCCCCGAAGACGAGCGTTCAAAGGCGGCGGTGGAGGCGGCGATGGCCTGACTCCCTCAACCGCCGACATATTCTCCGTCGATGACGACGACGACGACGACCGATCACGACGGCGGCTACACGACCGAGGCGGTGGCGCCGCGAGACGACCGACTATCAAACTAACAGGACGTTGTGTCTCGCCGTTATAAATCTTTAAAACGACTTTGATCTTAGATCTTTAAGTCGGCGGCCCCTTATCTCATTATCTCTGGTAATATGATAGAAGAGAGTCTATCCTATTAACAGTAAAACGGCATGACCGCGCTCTGCCTAGCAGGCCTAACAAGAGGGTTGTAGGCTTATTTTTATAGCGTCGATAGCTTCAACTCAAGAGACCTCCGGCTAGATTAGTCTCGTTGATTGCTTATTCGCAATATTGTGCATAGATTACTATTAAGTAGTATTAACCCTCGTCTATACACCTCTGAATTGAATAAAATCGACACCGTTGAATATTCTGTCATTGTTATTATTACAAAATTAAGCAAGACCTTGTTGACCTTTCATGACACTGTGTAAATCAGTTTATGCTCATTGAAATGGGATACATTTTGTATTTGTTTCCTTATAGTTGTAGAAAAATACTGTTTGCGTGAACCACCCGACCTAAATACGAAGCTACTATTTTGGTTATGCGGTCCATTTGACATATATCTCTGATATATGTCAATGACTTTACCTTTTACTTCACGTACCTTTCTTGCATCATTTACCTTAGCCGAAGACCTGCTGAACCACAATCTCGAGTATTTAGGTAGGCTACAATGCATAAAAATCGGGGTGGAATCTCCCCAGAAATTCAACCAGACAGAATAGGCCTATACGTGACGAGCATTTTTCTTTGGTTTCCGCGAGAAAATTAACCAAAGTGTCATTGTCAATCAAAAGAAAAAGTCATTTCTAATTATTTTTTTATTTCAACAATGCAACACGATACGTGTAGGACTACAACGGCTAAGGAGGAAAACAAGGCAGAAAGCCAAGTCCGTTGTGCTTCAGGGTGAAGTTTGCCCTATGACGTCATCAAGTTGAAATGTCAATATGTCTTCAGTTATAAATATCGTAAGCATCCAAAAACTGCATGCTATCGAATTCATTCGATAGGTGGCTACACAACAGCCTCGCAAAGCTAATTGGTCTATTATACACTAAATAAATAAATAAATAAATAAATAAATAAATAAAATACAAAATACTAACGCTAAGTTTTTTAGAAATATTTCAATGCGTCATTTTCAGATCAATAATTGACAGTGGCGGCTCTAGGATTTGGCAAGTGGGGGCGTTGGGGTGTCAAGTTCTAATCATGGGGGCCAACCATTTGTTGTTTAATGTGTGTAGCATTAAGTATAGGGTCCCAACTGGGGGGCCACTGGGGGGCCAGGCACTCAATGGGGGGGGCACGGGCCTCCTCCCCCCCGGTGGAGCCGCCACTGATAATTGATTAGAATTGGTCGAAGAGCGATGACGTCACGAAATACCGCGGCATAAACAGGTAGGACGGTATTTTTACGCGGTATATTGTCAACTAGTGCGCGTCACCGGTCTAACCTACCACGTACACTATTGTTCTAATGGTTGAGCGCAATGAGGCGAGAAATTGCAAATACGCATTCTTTAAATTTAGGCCCTCCAGACACAAACACACACACACACACACACACAAACACACACAGTGAAACGTTGTCAGGGATATTTTTACATTCTCTAACACCTTCAACGCCCCCAGCCCCCCCCCCCATTTGAGACCGACGCCCCACGACACCTCCCCAGTTTTAGCTATGGGATGACCTTTTTCCTTGTTAGACTTTTTGGCAGGGGACCCCCAGAATTTACCGCCACCCCCCAAATTGATAATCCTAGAAATGAAACGACGAAACTTGAATTTTATCTGTACGATGTCACGACGTAAAACTTGCATTTTATAGCGCAGTGTGCAACAAAAAGGCCGATACGGTTTAAGTTCGGAGCCCGTACATTCAATCGAAATGATAACGATGAATAATTCAGCGTTCATAGAGAAAGCACTGGACGTCGATAATAGAAGGCGCCGGCCATCTGCGGCCCAGTGGGGACTCCAATTGATCGCTTCTATGTCGCCGCTGTCAGCGCCTAATAGATATCTATGTCCTCTTCTCTTCGGTCAAAATAATAATAACAATGGCGACGCCGACGTCGCCGCCGCCGCCGCCGAGTAGGCCTACAAGGGCTTGGCATCGCGGCAACACTCGATCGCACACCAAAAAGCAATAATGCCGAATGTCGGCGGTCGACTCCACCGGTTTCAGTGGGGGGGTAGGGGACTGGGGCTGGTATGTGCCATTCTTCGGACGCTTAAACAGGCGGAACCAGATCCGGGGGGAGGGGGAAGTAAACAATCGATGGGCGGAAAGGATTGCATACGCGGGGGTGGATTCGAATCCATTGGCGGCTCCACCGGGGGGCAGGGGGTCGTGCCCCCTTTGAGTGTCTGGTCCTCCTGTGCCCCGCCCCAGTTGGGACCCACTAATTCCAACAAACTCGGTTCGCTGCTGAAAAAGTTGTGGAGCAACTGTCAGTCACTAGAGTCCAGCACGGTACGCAGAGATCAGTGCGCAGTGGCGAATCCAAGAATTCTTGGTGAGGGGATGCAATGAATTTCTAGAAAGTCGGTGCATGGGGGTTAGACCTACAACGAAATCCAGACAAAAATTTGACAAGCAAAAAGGTCATTAGTAGTGTTTTTGCCCAGTAAATAATGTCGCAAATACCTTCCCGAGAAAGACTGACAAGCAAAGAAAAGCTCGGTGGGGGATGCATCCCCACTCAGCCCCAACGGTGGACCGCCCCTGCGCATGTCAGTGCGTAACGATAGCCTGCTGTATCATCATACAAAATAAGTTAGAATCCATCGGTAGAGGGACAATGCTATACCATGCCGTTTATTTAGCGCCAAATTGTTCGGGGCTTTTTGGGGCGCGGTGGGGTAGTTGGGGAAGCATACGTCATGCAGGGCTACTGACAGGGCGCGATTTGTAGGGGGAAGGGGGAATCTCCCCCACCCACTGCCCAACTGCACCCCCTACTGCTACTTCCCCACCACTACATCCCCACCACTGCATTTCCCAACAACTACATCCCCCAAGCTCGACATATCCCCCCCCCCACTGCTCCAGGTCACAAATCGCACCCTGGCTACAGATGAATATTGATTATACGAATACTGTAAATCGATAGGTTTTGTAGAGTCTATAGATTGAGTTTGTCCTTTTAAAAAAAGAAAAGTGCAAAATCAAGTGCAGTGTCGTCTGTCTTCGAAGGCAATCCACTGCGTCCAGATTTGAGTGCGAGAACACTTCCATCGATTGACACTCATTCGATACGACCGCACGGCGACCAGCCGGCCGGCAATTTATATAGCGCCTGCGTGCTCGAATGCTTTCTCAGTTCTGTATCGCAGCGCCAAACAAAGCGTTTGTACGAGAATAAGGATTTCTTGATACATACTCCGGATAATAATCTTATCGGTGGGAAAATTTTTTTGAAAGATTTTTACTGCCTTGCCATAAAGTCCTGGTTTCGTCCATTCGACACTCTTCGTCTTCGGTGATTAAGTGAGTAAACAATTGGATGTTTTCCGGGTAAACAAAAGAGACCGTCATGTTAAAACAACTTTCCCCAATACGGCGCTATATAATTAGACCATTTTCATTACGTTTGATATTGATGTCCTAACAGTTACTACGGAGATTCAGTAAAACTGTAGCCACTATGGCACTATGGTCGTCGATTCGGTGTGTATGGGGGGGGGGGTATTTGTTTGCGTTTCACAATAATTGTTCTCCATTTTCCCAGTCGATTCATGATGTACAATTACCTGGATCTATACTTAGCTTTGTTTGGATAATTTTGGTGAAAATTTGAAACTATTCTCGCGTTTAAATTCTTGTGGGTTATTTTGATACTCTTTAAACAAAATTTCAACGGAATATATCGAGTTTTGTGGCAAAATTTGAAGGGATATTTTGTATTACGATTGCTTTTTGCATAAATCCGTCCATATGGTCAACCTGAACAGGTCACTAGAGAGTTTTATGCCGGGCTCTAAAGAAGTTCTTTAGCTAACTAATTTCCTAAAGTCAGCGTTTAACTGTACCTGGGAATGTCCACACATGGGAATGTCCAAACATCATGGCGTCTTATGTTGTATTTAACTGTAACTCAATGTAAAATGGACGGATATATACGAGATCCCCAGTTAAGGGGTTAACTGCATTATTTAGGATAATAAGTAAGAAAATCTCTGTGATTTATACTTCCCTTGGCCCAGGAACTGCTGGTCTTATGCGGGAAGTATACTTCTCAGCGCCCATGAAAGGGTTAAATCACCGTTTCCATGTCAAATTATTCTTCTGCATAAAACGTTTATTAGACTGGGTGCCAGAGGTATTTTTACACCCCTAACACTCCCCCAACACCCAGTTTGAAACCGACACCCCCAAAGCCCCCCGCCCCAATCTGAACATGGGATGAACTTTTTGCTTGTCGGACTTTTCGGCATGGATGGACCCCAAAATAACCGACATCCCGCCACCCCCAATTGATAATCCTAGAAATAGCCCTGCTGCGTGCCGAAAGGCCAATGGGAAACCAAACACACTGATCACGTGACTACGCCGTTTCCAAATGAACGCCGTGCGATGACGTCATTTGCGTAGACATATTTTCTGGAAGAAGAAGAAGAAGAAGAAGAAGAAGAAGAAGAAGAAGAAGAAGAAGATTTACTTACTTACCGTTATGAACATGTGACTTTACGAGACAGAAGTGTCTGCCTATCTGCCAGCCTGCCTGCCTGTCTTCCTGCCTGCCTGTGTGCCTGTCTGTTAATCAGGGCAGATGTCCCGATGACACCTGCTGGAGGAGTTCGTCTTCTGATGGATGTCCGCGTATTCCTGCGTCATTGACTCATTGACATTCACGGCTCACTTCTCCGTCTCTCAATCGCTCATCATCGCCCCTCCCCTCCCCCCCGTTGACGGTCCGGTTCGGTCCGGTCCGGTCCGGTCGGCGGCGTTATCCTTCGATGCCTTAAGTACTCCCTCAAGAAAGACGGACTCGGGATTTCGAGTCCTACCCCCCACCCCAACTTTCCCCTCTTTCCCCTCTCTTCTCCCGTCTTCCCCGTCAATCGGTCAGCGTCGACCGGACGAGAAACTAAACCTTGCCCACGGGTCCAACCTCTTAGGCTTTTCCCGGTCCGCTTCGTCTAATAATATTAACCCCTTAACCGTGTATTTAACTGTAACTCAATGTAAAATGGACGGATATATCTGGGATCCCCAATTAAGGGGTTAAACTCGGAGGTCGCAGTCCACGTTATAAACGACGACTTGTGTATGTGTGTGTGGGGGGGGGAGGGGCTTACTAGAAGTAAGTAAGTAAAATCTCGTGGATTTATATAGCGCTGGTACTGTAGGGGCTACTTATTCATGGGCGCTGAGTGAATAACTAGCGTTTATCGTCGACCTGCGTGTTTCGATTCCCCGGGTCCCCCCTCCCGAAGAAGAGGCGAGATATGGACTGATACCCCTCCCCCGAATATTGTCAACCCTCAGCTGGGAATTTGGAGACTAAACGTCAATTTTTTACCCCACGGTCCTCCTCGACCAGAGGGTGGCTTAAAACACCTGTTATATATATATATATATATATATATATATATATATATAGAGAGAGAGAGAGAGAGAGAGAGAGAGAGAGAGAGAGAGAGAGAGAGAGAGAGAGAGAGAGAGCTGATTATAATGAGAGAGCGCTGATTATAATGCTTTGGCAACTGCGTCCTCTCATAACGAATTCTCTTCCGTTTCTTTTTCGTCTCGTTTTTCTCCACTGGAGAAATTCGATCGGGGAGCAGCCACGACGAGACGAGAAACAAAATCGAGAAAGTCGAAACCCTGTCGTGTCATTCGACTCCCGCCCGCCTCAGATATTCCGACCCCCTCATCTCTATCAACCGCCCTTCCACAAAACGCTACCCCACCCCCACCAATCCACCCTCCCAGAGTCTCGTGTTCGAGGCGTTCGGGCGATAATTCGTAGAGGCGGAATACGGATTTTCCCCCGCCGGATCTTTTCCCCCGACGGACGAATAGTTTAGCATATTTTTGTATGAAAGCGAGAGAGAGAGAGAGAGAGAGAGAGAGAGAGAGAGAGAGAGAGAGAGAGAGAGAGAGAGAGAGAGAGAGAGAGGGTGAAATGATTTAGAGGGAATAAAGAACAGGGTGGATGAGCGGGTGGGCATGCGGGGCATATGCATGTCCTGTGCTTTCGCTGGTGTTGATGTTGGTGGTGATAGCGGAGAATTATTTGGCCCCACCCACCCACCCCCACCCCGTCTGAAAGGGCGGGGGCCGGCCGCCCCTTTTTACGCTGGACCCGTAACGAGCCCGGTTACACCGGGGACGGTAAGACTCGTCTGTTATTTATTCATGAAGGTCGAGGTCAGGACGGCGCAATTGGTCGACCATTGACCCGGACTTGGGAACGTCGTTTTTCTTCGAGACGGCAATGTAACGTTCTTGAGCCCGACAATTAGCTTCTCCATTCGACATCAACTTCGCCTATTATAATAATTCAATAATAATAATAATAATAATAATAATAATAATAATAATAATAATAATATTATTATTATTATAATAATAATTAATATAATAATTTCTTCCTCTAATAATAATACTCCTAATAACCAGAACCCTTTCCCATTAAAATATTTATGCGACCGGTTAGGTTAGAGAATATTGTAGCCTAAAAATGAGATTTCATAGTTTCGTAATTTTTCTTTTTTAAAAGTAAACATATACGCACTTCTTAACTTAACTTAAACATTTCGACCATTTCAGTTTTTTGTCTTGTTTCAGAGTTTCGTTTTGGAAATAACTTTTCCTTCTTTTCGTCCAATTGATTGCGTCATAAACTAATCTTTTGAACCCGCTCAATTGACCGTAGGGGGTGTGAAAATATTTGCGAGACGGAGTGGCCCGATTTTATTGAGCCACCCTGTATAGCAGTGCTTCAAAAACTTTTTCCAGCAACGGCACACTATCCAAGAAACATACAGTCAACGGCACAATGCAGCCGAAATATACGCATTTAATTTAAATGATGCATTAAATTTTGTATAGGTCTACTAGTACTAGAGTATGTATGTATTATACTATAGTCTAGTATACAGTATAATATTGACTACGGTTCCTCATAAATACATATCTTCTTTGCAATCTGTATCGCTATCTCTTGCCTAAGCAATAAAGAATAGCACAGGGAAAATTTTGAATGCCAAGCACTTTTGATATGCAAGAGATTGCAGCCTAATTTTTGAAAAATCTTGATTAATGGGTCCTCTTCACTTGCCAAGTCAAAAGTGCTAGCCATTCACACATCTGCCAATACCATTCTCAGTAGGTTAATATATAAGCAGTAAGGGCAAATCGCAAACGTTGAAAAGTGCTCAAAGGAGTGAATATATTCTTATGAAATTTTGCACTTATGACATAGATTGATGTATCTTTATGTCTGTAAAATTTCGTTTGAATCCGTAAAGGCTAAGCCATTGGCTAGGGTTAGGGTTAGGGTTAATATATATATAAGCAGTAAGGGCAAATCGCAAACGCTGAAAAGTGCTCAAAGGAGTGAATATATTCTTATGAAATTTTGCACTTATGACATAGATTGATGTATGTTTATGTCTGTAAAATTTCGTTTCAATCCTTAAAGGCTATTAGGCTAAGCCATTGGCTAGGGTTAGGGCTAGGCCTAATATTGTAATAACGTCGTTTCGCCTCAAAAATATATAATCTAACGCTTTTGGTACGTCATTTTCACAATTATTCTAACGCTAAGGAGGTTAACCACCTTAGCGTTAACCCCGTACGTGATACGGACAAGACATCAGTTTCAGAGTAACTAAATTTACGTTGACAAAAGCGGCAAATATTTGGCACTGGCGGTGACGTAGACACTTGGGACAGGTAAAAGAGTACCTTGATAAAAATGTCCATTTTAAGCGAAAGAGAATACCACAGGCAAAATTCTGAATGCCAAGCACTTTTGATATACAAGAGATAGTGCCCTAATTTTTGAAAAATCTTGATTACTAGGTCCTCTTCACTTGCCAAGTCAAAAGTGCTAGCCATTCACACGTCTGCCAATGCCATTCTCGGGATGTTAAAAATGTCCAATTTAAGGGGTTAAACATCTATACAATGTATAGCCACCATTATTATATTTTGCAATATAGACACATTTTGATCTGACGGAAGAGATGGACATCACTGCAAGGCGTTTGAGGGTTCTAAAGAAAAATCTTGAAATATACATGAATTTTTGGGTCCTTTTCATGGACTATATATAGTCCAGGGTTTTTTTTCGAAATTTGAGCAAAATTTGTGGTGTCGTAGGCCTTTCATATTTGCACCGATTGAAGCCCAGTCGATGCCATTCAAGGAAGCTGGACCCGCATTTTGGAAAAGGTGTCCACTTTAAGGGGTTAAACATCTGTACAATGTATAGCCACCATTATTATATTTTGCAACATAGACACATTAAGAGGGTGGTAAGTGACGGATTTTTCTAGTCCACTGACATCACTGCAAAGCGTTTGAGGGTTCTAAAGAGAAATTTGGCTGAAATATCGACATGAATTTTTGGGTCGCCCGAAAATTTTTCATGGACTATATTATAGTCCAGGGTTTTTTTTCGAAATTTGAGCGAAAATTTGTGGTGTCGTAGGCCTTTCATATTTGCACAGATTGAAGCCCAGTCGATGCCTACAAGGAATCTGGACCCGCATTTGGATATCTATCAGGTGTCTGACTGCTTTAACTTCATTGAAAAGACATAATTCAGTTTATAATTAACGATAATTAATACAGAACCGTTATTATTTTACTAGTTCCAAAAATTTTTGCCACGGCACACTTCTACCGCGGTGCTGCGGCACAGTTGTGTGCCGCGGCACACAGGTTGTGAAGCAGTGCTGTATAGTGTATATAATATCTGCATGGAATATGTTTTCCGAAGGGCAGATCGCTCTCTGAGCATAGAGAAGATGACGCTCTCTTTCGTCCTTCGTTCATTTCAACGTTCCGTGGTCGTCGCCGTTGGCTTCCTGATGTTGTCTGGCGTTTTCGTTCCAACGACGGCACTCACCTTTACACCTGGAGAAGACGTCGAAATTTTGCAGGTAGGAGGCGCCGCGCGCATTTCGAGCGAATTAATGGGTGGGGTGGGAGCCAATGTTTTATACAGGCCTGTTAGGAGGGGAGAAACCTCAAAATCCCCCAAAAAAAAGCACTTACACAAAATTTGCATTGAACTGTGTCTTTTCCCCTCCTACCAAGTCGATTCCCCCACCCCCACCCCGAAAGCCTCAATTTCCCCCAAAGGCATGGAGTCTGGATAAAACACTGGCGGGAGCAGAAACTGTTTTAAGCCAAATTTATCACTGCACAAAGCACAGAAAATCGCATTTTACCACTGCACATTTTCATTTTATCACTGCACAGTTTGTGTATCACTGCACGTTAAAACAGGCCCTGGCGGGTGGGTGGGTGGGGGGAGGGGTGAAATCGGATCTATGCCTGTGGACGATTTGGTCGCCCATGGAACGTTACCCATGGAGTGGTGGGGTGGGGTAGAGTTACAAAACAAGACTAAAATTATGACCATAACTAAAGACTAAAACTAAAACGAAGAACGAAACTAGAACGAAACTGAAATTAAAATGCAGGCGTCGTCTCTTAGGGTTTAAAAATCGAGGATTTACTATCTTTAAAAATCGGACTATATTTCATTTTGTAAAGATGTGCAGAGAAGAAAATGGAAAACTGCGGACTATATCCGCGGACCTTTCTCTTCGCTCTTTGCGTCCTATTATCGCTGCTTGTCGTACGCGGATCGAGGAGGGGAGAGGGGAGGGGTGTTTCTGCATTTATCACTTGTGAAAGTTCTCTGTCCTGACCCGACCCGATGCAATTTGTTGCGCGTCTTCTGTCGTCGGGGGCTTTTCTTACCGTCTCTTCGTCGTCGTCGTCGTTTTCCCCTACGGCAGTTTTTTTTGCTCGAGCGATAATAGGGGAATCTCTCGCTTTTTCGGTGGTCGTCGTAATCCTTTAAATCGTTATCTAAAGACCTTTCGGTCGGCTGATGCTTTTGTCGCCATCCGCCTGGCCTTATCTCACACCCCTCCTCGAACCCCCCCCTCCCTCCTCCCCCCAAACCCATATCCATACCCACAAAGTCACACAGACCTCAAAGAAACCCGTAATCTAGGCGATTGATCGTTCATCTTCGTCGACTTCCCCTCCTCCTACTTCTACTCCTCCTCCCCCTCTCCTCCTCCTCCTCCTCCTCCTCCTCCTCTTCCCCTACTTCTCCTCTTATCTAGAAAACGCAATCAACTAAAAGCCTTCTCGAATGCTTACCGCGGAGTGCAATTGCACTCCGTGGCACGAAACATTCCTATAGCGCCGACATTGCACGACAGACAGACAGACCTATGGGGCCGTCCATAAAGTACGTCACGCTATTTTTTGACAGGTTTCTACCCCAGGTAACAATTTGTCACAAATCTCGGACTCCCACCCCTTAAATGTACGTCACAAATCTCGACCACCACCATAGGCGGATTTTATTAAAGGCTAGGGTAGGCTTAAACCTACCAACTAATAATCCCCAAAAACAAAAATTGTTTTTCCATCAACACCAGGTCTGTCTGGATGGCACGTCAATGATAGCGACAAATATTAAACTCTAAATAAGTGACCCCCATTATTAAAGTTCCATAAATTAGCCAGCGGTTTTAAATGAAACATAATTGATGGCGACTATGTGAGACCTAAAGTTCCATTAAAATGCAACCATCCGAAGACAAAGTAAATTATAACCGCATATTTCAGGTTTTGCGTTTACGGAAAGCGTGACGTCACCACCGCACCAACCCTCTGTCACAAACCGACATACTTTCTTAGGGGCCACTTCCCTTTCGGAGAGTGACGTATTTTATGGACGGCCCCTTATGGCAGATATACAGATTACAGTCAAACAGACAGACAGGCAGACGGAGAGAGAGAGAGAGTGAGTGAGTGAGTGAGTGAGAGAGTGAGAGAGAGAGACAACGAGAGAGAGAGAGACAATGAGAAAGAAAGAGAGAGAGAGACAATGAGAAGAGAGAGAGAGAGAGAGAGAGAGACGGACAGTGCTGCTGCTGATAATGAATAAGACGATGAAGATTAAACAGTGATGAATCCGACAATAACTGATAACGCCGATGATGATGATGATGATAATGACGACGACACGACGAATACTACTGATGAATCTGGCATTATGGCTCCTGGAAAAGTAATCAGAACGAGGCCGGAGACGTATCCTGTATCGCCTAATCGTCGTCTGCTCCGGGCGAATGACGAGTCATGACACGACCACCTGCTCGGTCGCCGGAGTTTTTAAAACTGTTAACCCTCTGTTGTCCGCGGTTTCGACGTTCCGGATTTATTCCGGATCGGATCCGAGACGTGTTTCTCCGGAGCAATTGACCCTCTCCGAGCACGGCGTGCGATTTGCCCGACGGACGTTCGCGACGCCGTGACAAATTGCATTAGGTGCGGTGTCATATACGAGCGTCGGTAGCAAGGAGCAGAAATGTCTCGTGACTGGAATAAATGAAGACTAAGTCAACATTGATTTTTATAGCGCCAGTTTTGAGAGAGAACCAGTTCTTTTGATTTTCTTTCTCTGCTCTTGACTTCTATAGCGTCAGTTTGGGAGAGAACTACGAACAGTAATCACTTCTTTCGATTTACTTCTTTCTTTCCATCTTTCATTCAATTCTTCTTTCTTTCATGATTTTTTATTTTTCCTTCCTTTCATCCAAGTATTTAGTCCAAGAGATGTGTTGAATTATTTATTCTTTTCCAATTCTCTCTTTCTTCCTCTTCTCATTTTCCTCCTCCTCCTCCTCCTTCTCTTCCTCTACCTTCTCTAATCCTCCTTCCTCTCCAGGTATTCGATCCAAGATCAAAGGAACATCGGGTCTTTTACAGAGAGAGAGAGAGAGAGAGAGAGAGAGAGAGAGAGAGAGAGAGAGAGAGAGAGAGAGAGAGAGAGAGAGAGAGAGACGCAAACCTCGTCGGAGGCAGATTAAACCTGTTTACAGTACACTCTCCGGGTTTCTTATTAACGACGATTGTGAACATTAAACGGCAGTTTGACTTTGAAAATTAATATCTTCGCGCGTTAAAATGAAAAAGAACCCGTCACCCAACACACACACACACACACACACACATACACACACACCCCCTTTGGTCAATCGGTTTTGCGGCGCCTCTGTTCAGGATAAAAACAAAGCCTCGGTTCGAGAAATTGCCACCATAGAATTTAATATACGCTTGAAGGTGTCCATCCTATGGTAGAGAATCCGGTTGTGTTCCATTCAGTGGTCATCCTGAAGACATCTTCATGACAACCGCATAAGACTGTCGAGAATATTTATCGATGAGAATGATGATAATAATAACCACAAGACAACGGTTGCCATGGAGATTCTTAGACGCTCGTCTCTGAAATGAGATACAACTATTTCTAGAATAGAATACATACGGGGGGATTCGCCATCCAATCAGGAGGCTCACACGGCTGTTACCCCCCACCCCCACCCCACCCACCCACCCTCCCACCCGAAAGAGATTCTAATTAGATTAAAGACTTAAGCAGTTATGTAGGCCTATAGTTGACTCCGATCCGTCGAGACCGCTTGGTTTGAGCCGTACGAGCAGCGGTGCAACCAGGGTTGTGGAATGGGGGGGGGTGGTCCACATCGACTTCTTCGGGTACAAAGGTCTCAAAAAAGTATTTCTTCGAACATTTCAGATATTCTTTACTATCAAGCTACCTCCCTCTCCCCCCCACCCCAATAAAAATCTCCAACACCCCGCCCAATAAAAATCTCAACGGTTTTGCATAATTATTCTCATGACCGGTCTCGGCAAAAATCGGGGCCGGTCCCACCCACCCCTCCCACCCCGGTGCCAATGGCGCGAAGACTTGCGCTCACTGTACCAAGCACCAGAACGCCGTACAATACTCTGGTATAATTCAGACGTTGCCCATTATTGCTGTCATTAGGGGGGAGGGGGGGGGACTCAGCTGTGGTGGGCCCCTAATCCTAACATTTACTAAGGCTTTAATCAACCGGAAGACTAAGAATAGCATCCGAACACACGACTTTTATAGCGCCAAACTAGATGGACTCCATATCGAACGCAGATGTCTACCTTTATGGAACGACCATTAAGATCCGGCATTTTACCTGGCTCAGGTGACCTTTCGCTATAGAGTCATTGCTGCCGGTATCAACCTGATTTAAGCTATTATTATCCACGTTATGGCTGTTTCTCTGTCTGTATGATTGTAGACCGAAAAACTGTACAGACAAATAATGTAGCGCCATCACAGGCTCTTTTGAATTAAATTGGTATCGCGTATTTCAACAGCTGCAGATTTTTACAAAAGCAAAAGATTTTTAGTTTTTGCATATAAGCAAAATATTCTCACTCCGAAGCGACCATACACAGCAAGACATCCGAACACACGATGAAAGGTATACAAGATGACAAACACACACACACACACACACCTCGTTGCCATGACGACGGTTTGGCCATTCGTAGAATGATTAATTCTACCCAGTGTGTGAGTGAGACGAGGCCTTTGCAACTGGATAGATTAAGCGTGTCAGTTACTGTCCCTAATCCGCCGGAATAAATCTAGATCTGCGTGCTTTTCGTTTCGCTCCCCCGGACGAAAAAGTCCGGCGCGGATCATTTTGCGAAAACCGGTTTTCATTGCAATGAATGAGAGTAATAAGTCGCTTCTCTTTTCCCACGGCGGATCGGGTTATAGATTAGGCATTAGGCCTATTCTGAACGCTGTGCAATCAAGGAATTTAAAAGATTCGGAACAGTGGCGTAACGTGGGGGCGCAATCAATCAATCAGGGGTCAAGTTCAGGTTCAATCAATCAACCAAATGATGTGCTGACGAATTTTTCAATCAATCAGGATCAATCAAGGTGATAACGTTTTTTTGCTCGTCAGCTCGAACTCTGGGGCCCCCATAAAAGATGCCCCAGGCTCCCGAAAAAGTCACGCTACGCCACTGATTCGGAATATACCTTAATATATACAAAATATATATATAAGTGTGTTTATGTATATATATTAGAGATTACAGCAAAAGCTTATACAGTACATCCTGAAAAATCGTTTATTTATAATGGATTCTGCGCTGTCGCGACCGGTAAAGCTGTGAACCGTACCCGTAAAACCCTTTGGTTAATAACAGATTTGGAATTTTGGACCGTACCTGTGGCAGTTTAGATAAAACAGACCTGCATTGACCCGTGAAGTGCATCCGTTCCTAGAGACTATAGAGAGGCAACAGTGAAATAGGGGCTACGAAATTGGGATAACTATTGATTGTAAATCAATGTTTTTAGGACAGATCTAGTAGTACAATCAGGATAATCAGTCGCCGCTGAAATGGGCTTGTTTAAAATATTTAGTAGATATCATTTATATTGAGCACAAACACGCGCGCGTTAAACACACAAACCTCGTTGCCATGAAGACGGTTTGGCCATTCGTCAAATGATTAATTCTACCCAGTGTGGAGTGAGAGAGGACGCCATTATAACTTTATTACAGAAGATGTCAGATTACGTCATCTGTAATCCGCCGGTTTTAAGTAAAATGCATGCTGTCTGACAAACTGAACGCGACGAAAAAGTTATACTAATCATTTTACTCAAACCGGTTTTCTATTATTGCATTGCTAATTAGCAATAAGTGAGAAATGAAAATCTTTTTTCCCTCTGCGGATCAGGTTATAGATTAGGCCTATTCTGAGCGCTGTACCCGTACCCGACCCGTACCATAAAATGTGGCCCCGTACCCGCGGGAATTTAAAATATTCGAATACGGGTTTATCACATCCCAAATATATATATATATATATATATATATATATATATATATATATATATCGGCCTCCTATTATGCATCCAAAACATGTGAATAGTTGCATGTCAGTTTGAAAGTTTCAGTTTCGTTTTTAACTGTGAACTTTTGTTGACCTTGTCACGTGTTCCGTTGAGTTTATCGTCGTTTTGGTTAAAGGATCCGTACGGTGACGTCATCCGTTCCAATATGGCGGGGTCACGTGACTCGGTCGAAGATTTCAGAAATCTTGTGTACATGTCTCTCAGGGAGGTAAGCCAAAATCAGCCGTTGGGTTATATATATATATATATATATATATATATATATATATATATATATATATATATATATATATATATATATATATATATATATCCCAGTGGTGGGCTTCCAAAATTTCAGCTGCCATGGGGTGTCGAATCCAACTCCAACTCCCAATTTTTCAAACTTTATCGGGCATCGGGCATTTAAAACCCAACATTTTCTACCAGTTTGTGGGCGGGGTGGGGGTGGGGGTGGGTGGGGTTAATCCCTCAATTCCCAGAAAATTTCGCATAGTTTTTGACCATTGTAAATGGACCTATCGTCATAAGTGTTGGATTTTTCCTATCTTATGGGAACTTAATTTGGCTGGGGGTTTACATGCGTCTATAATTTCACAATCTTGTTAAATTCTTGTAGTATTTATAAAATAAAAATTCTCTTGTTTCAACAGTGGAGCACCTAGGTTTAAGGCAGGTAGGGGAGCAGATGCCACGGGGAGGGGGCGTCAAAACCTCTGTGATCTTGCTCTCTACTCAGCGTAGAAGGAGAAGAAACTGAGAAAACTGACTTCGAGGGGGTCCCACCATAGACCAGTCAGTATGAGTAAAAATGCAAGAAATAAATGCATCTTCAGTTTTATTCTTGTGTCAATAAAACGCCATGATTTTGTTAACTAAAAGACTTGTTAACCTGCTAATTTGATTTTTCGACCCGCCCCCCGGCCATAGGCGCCAAACGTCCTAGGTACGCCCCTGTGCCTGAGTTTCGTCTGGTGCAGCGGCAGCCTAGCTCTCGCATTAACCTTTCCATGACAAATTAGTTACTTTATTCCTTTTGAAGAGAAAACTCAGAAAAGAACCTGTCCTTAAGGTGCGACAATAGAACGCAGGAATTAGGCTATTCTTCTGCGCATGCGCGAACACAATGCGCTTATAAGTCGTTGTCATCGTCGTCGTCGTCGTCGTCGTCGTCGTCGTCGTCGTCGTCGTCGTAGTCGGAAATAATTAATTCTTTAAGACGCGATTGAATCTGCATTGTCGTCTTCGTCTTGCTTTCTTTCGTCTTGCTTTATTCAGTGGCGGCTCCAGGATTTGGCAAGCTGCGTTGGCGTGGCAACTTCTAGACATTTCAGCCAACCATTTGTTAATATGTATGTAGTAGTAAGCATAGGGTCCCAACAGATATGGGGCACAGGGGCCAGGCATTCACTAGGGGGCACGCCCCTCCCCCCCGAACCCTCATGTGGAGCCGCCACTGTCTTTATTTCGTCTTGCTTGCAGCTCGCCCACGAAGGTCGACTGAACCCGGAAGTTCTGTCGCAGAAGCGAAGCGAGGTGGCGAAGAGAGGGCGTCACCAGGGATTTTGCTTCAAGAGAGGACCAGGAGTGGCAGATTTCTACCGTACATCTGCTGGAAAGGTACAGACGTCCATACCATAGGCGTAAACTTCTATTAGGCCTCATGGAGGGCGCCACGAGCCAAATATTGGGTGGGCCAACATGGCCAATATTTCAGAAGAGTGATGAAACGAATTAAAACCACATATTCTTGTGTCCCCATCTTTGCTGTGTCAAACTGTACTAGAATTGTCAATATAATCCGTTTCATTTTTTTAGAGCTTTCGAAATGCCACGAAAAATAATGAGCCATTTGAAACGACACTATACAAAGTCTTTCAGAAATCTATTCTCTGTCAAATGTCTACAAAATCAATCGAGAGATAAGATGGCGCTTAAGAGAGCTGGTTTCTTCTATTACAGGTTTTATAGCCCACAAATATATTATAAAATTGATACCCTGTTTGAAATTGGACAATGCTAGAGCTACAGTAGGCTATAGATATGCAAAATTCAGAAGAGTGATGAAACGAATTAAAACCATGGAGGCGCCACAAGCCAAATATTGGGTGGGCCAACATGGCCATTATTTCAGAGTCAAGACAGCGCAGCGAGAAATTCTCGCCGTTACGATCAATCGATCATTGAAAAAACACATTTGCATGATTATATAAATATAATAATTTTGAATGGTCTTCCACGTCTGTGACATCTCAGTTATATATGTCAATATTATGCCAATATATTGGGGATTTGGGGTTATTAGTTCCACAAATCATTGTAATTTGCCAATTGAAATTGGGTGGGCGGCCAAACACATTGTGGCCCATTGGGCCTAAATATTGGGTGGGCCATGGCCCACCTGGCCCACCCTGTTGCGCCCCCTCCCATGTTAGGCCTCTAGGCTCGAGCCCTTTTTTAGATGTTACCATGTACGCATTTTTCTCCTTACGTAGGCGGCATAGGCCAACATAGAGATTCGTCGACTGTCAATTCGCCTGCCATGCAATCTACTCGTCTGTCTGTCTGTCTGTCCTACTGTCTGTCTGTCTGTCTGTCTGTCTGTCTGTCTGTCTGTCTGTCTGTCTGTCTGTCTGTCTGTCTGTCTGTCTGTCTGTCTGTCTGTCTGTCTGTCTGTCTGTCTGTCTGTCTGTCTGTCTGTCTGTCTGTCTGTCTGTCTGTCTGTCTGTCTGTCTGTCTGTCTGTCTGTCTATCTATCGGTCTTCTGTTTCTGAAAGTAGTTCTTACTTGTTGATGAATTCTCGATATTTGATACCAAAGGATTTCATTTTTATCTCGAATATAAAACCGGACGGAAAGTAAATTGCACGTTCTAATTCTCGCATACCTGTATCGCGCGAGAGCGCCTCCAAGTCTTCTTGCACGGGGGGGGGAGTATGTGATAAAGCAACGTAATACTGATTACATCCACTGGTATTTTGTACGTAATAAAAGTGGCATCTTGAAGGCAGTGGCGGCTCTAGGGTCTGGCAAGTGGGGGGCCGTTGGGGTGGCAACTTCTAATCATGGGGCAAACATTTGTTGTTTAATGTATGTAGCATTAAGTATAGGGTCCCAACTGGGGCCACTGGGGGGCAGGCACTCAATAGGGAGGCACGGGCCCCCTGCCCCCCGGTGGAGCCGCCACTGCTTGAAGGAGTTTTTCAGTTGCCTCAATATGGTCTTTTTAGTTTGCTATTTATAATTAATCAATCAGTGTAGTTATGTTTAATTTATCTGCATTTTTCTCTTTATCTAGAAAACGATTCGTCGAAATAATCGAGGTCAGGTCAAGGAAAGGTCATCATGGACACGTGACGATGGACTTCTCGCGCATAATTTCAAGCCATCGGGCCAAATATTGACTCGTATTCTTCAAAGCCTTGTTGTTCAATTGACCAAGATTTTGCTAAATCACTGTTTAGTCCGTAAGACTTTGAGACTAATCGGTCTAAATATAGGCCTACTGCAGTACGTGTGCTCGCGAGACGTGACGTTGCAATTTTTTTCACATAGGCCTAGCGCTTGAAGACTGGGCTAGTTTTTTCTCGTGGAAATGTTCTTTCTGTGAGATTGTTAGTGAATTTACGGCAAATGAGTTCTGGCATTACGTTAATCAATAGTGTTTTTCTTTACACTTCTAAATTGGATACAATTCGACTGCAGTGAAGTCACGAAAACCAGTGTTTTATCCAGACTCCAGGCCTTTGGGGGGAGGAATTGAAGCCTTGGAGGGGGGTTGACTTGGCTGGAAAGGGAAGACACACAGTTCAATGCAAAATTTGTGTAAGTGCAACAATTTTTTTGGAGAGGGCGGGAGAAGTTGAGACTTGGGGATCTCCCCACCCCCACAACAGGCCTGTATAAAACACTGACGAAAACCAATTTCTCATATCCTGGATGACACTAGCAACAACGCATGGTACGCAGCATATAATTTAATTACTTCATTCGCTTACTTCAGAACAAACGATTTTTAGAGCAAAGCCATATGATTGAATGTTGTGGGTGAAATATCTGAAGATTTAGCAGAGATTTTCGAACTCGGACAGCTCTGCGCACATCAGAACAAGAAAATGAACTGGATTCCCCCTCGAATCTTTGGAAATATGATTAGGGCTCTAAGGTCGTTGCATGCACAGGGAATAGTACACCTATACTCAGTGGCGGCTCTAGGATTTGGCAAGTGGGAAGGCCGTCCGTTGGGGTGGCAACTTCTAATCTTGGGGGGCCAACCATTTGTTGTTTAATGTACGTAGCATTAAGTATAGGGTCCCAACAAAGGGCCACTGGGGGCAGGCACTCAATAGGGGGCACGGGCCCCCCTGCCCCCCCCCGGTGGAGCCGCCACTGCCTATACTGACCCTCGAGGTGGTAGACTTGGTGTTGCCCTCCATATCAAGGCAATCATTACCCGAAATGTAACCCTTTCGTCAACAGGTACTACCGTATACTACACAGCAGTGGCGGCCGGTCGGTCTAAGAAGTGGGGGTTGTAGTGTTAGTGAGAAAAATTTAACTCTTAAAATTAGGCTGGGATACTTCGGTTCCAATGTAGGCCTACGTGGTCCTATTACGTCGGTAGTGGTTGTTTTCCGCATCTGGTTCATTATAGACCTATGCAGCAGGTTTTATAGACATCGTTTTATAATTAATTCGCTGTGTGAGAGAAGTCTATTGAAGGCCTGTTGAATAGAAGGTATATATAGGCCCTAGATAGATATGTAAAAATCTAATCGATTTGAAGAAATTCTCCGACAAAATCTACATTTTCCTCTTGTTCCTTCTTCATTGCTTTAACTTTTGCAAGAATAATCAATAATATCATTATCAATTTCGATCTACAGGGTTCGAAATAGAGCACACCCAGCCATTTCATAATACACACTAACGCCATTGACTGACTGAGAACGAGGGACATCGACCAGTGTTTATTCTAGCCACCTTGACATTGGGGGGATTTTGAATTTTTGGGGGAACAAAGCATGAGTCCCCACACTGGGGGAAATTTCCATCCCCAGCCAACATATAAAAAATTGGAGGGGGAATCTTAAAACTTGGGGGAGGGAATTCTCCCCAGAGAAGGCCTAGAATAAACACTGGACATCAACCAAATGAAAGACCTGGCGAATATCTAACGGAATGCGGCGATCGAGGGAAGAGCCGCGTATTAATCTAGATACTTTAAGCCTTTTTAGCAGGGGCGTAGCGACGGGGGGTATATCGGTATATATACCCCCCCCCCCAAAAAAAAAATCAGTCTACCTTAAAGTTTTTTATGTGATTTATATTTGGTGGTATGTGATTATATGTAGTTTATATGGTTTATAGTTAAGTTTTATACCCCCACAACATTTATACCCTCCCAAATCAAATTTCTGGCTACGCCCCTGTTTTTTAGGTAACAGTTCAAACTATACAGTATAGGCCTAATTGTTTCTAAAAAATTACGAATTATTTTTTTTAAAATTAAGAATATATAATAAGGCTTAATGGACGCGGGTGTAGGAAGCTTATTTAAGAATAAACTTCCCTTGTTCTGTCGCCTCATCTTCATCCAGTGAAGGACAGAGCCAGTTAAGGCGTGTTGGCAACGCGCCATCAGCCTCCCCCGCAGAAAGTTACGTTACCCGGTATTCAGCCCGACGCTGTCTCGGTGTATAGGGACTAGGGAGCCCCGCTCAGTCTCGGCCAAAGAAAACGTGCGTGTCGCCAAAGTCTTGCGATTTTTGCGGGGTGATAGAAGCCAATGCACTTTTTCTAAAAGCTAATCTGGGTAAATCCATTATTATTGTTATTCATGTTATTCATATTATTCATGTTATTCATATTACTCATATTCAAATTATTATTATTATTATTATTATTATTATTATTATTATTATTAGTAGTAGTAGTAGTAGTAGTAGTAGTAGTAGTAGTAGTAGTAGTAGTAGTAGTAGTAGTAGTAGTAGTAGTAGTAGTAGTAGTATCATCATCATCATCATCATCATCATCATCATCATCATTATTATTATTATTATTATTATTATTATTATTATTATTATTATTAAAATACAGGCATTGTTGTAAAGGCTATAGAGTTAGTTTGTTCTTCGTGCATCCGATGCGATTGTCTCTTGTCTTACATATAATAAACAATGTTTAAAGAGGTTCAGTCAATGAATTATAATAATAGACAAGTAAGTAATAATTCATTGGGTTCAGTAGAGACTGCCCTGTGTGAGAACCAATGAGAATCACTTGGATGACGTTTGCTTGGACTTGATTGGCGCCGTGTCCCGTGGGCTTTCAAACGTTCAGATAGACTAATTCGTAGCGTAAGGACCACATGGCTTTGCACTCTGGGATAAGTTAAGACCGGATTTTTCGCCGAATTTCTGGAATTCTGCGCCGATTCTTTTGGATTTAAGAGTCGAGACGATGCCCTGCGTGCGGATCGAACTGTTGCGGGCGACTTTCCTTCTGATTTCCGTCGCATTTTCCGGTGGAATCGAGGATAAGCTGCCGGCGGAGTCCCGGAGCACTGTGAACGAGGACAGGACAGCTGCTCCGGTGTCCTTTGATGGACTGGTCGTGGACGGTTCCTCGATTGGACCGCCGACGGTTTCGACGTCCGGACCGCAGAGGATCGGTTCTGAGAAGAGAGGTAAGAGGGTTAAAGAGGGGCTTCAAAGCTGACAATCCTGCACGCAGTACGTGGGCACTGAGCATATACTTAACCCTTTACCCGTTTGCTCCGAGAATACTTGTCCATTTCTACATTACGTTACAAATAAATGAACGGGTAAAGGGTTAAGAAATGCTTGAAACACTTCTATAACACATATAATTTGTTATAGACAGGGACGAGCGAGCGTACACTTCTGTTAGGCCTCTAGGCTCGATCCCCTCCACGGTTTGAGAGGCTGCCATAGGGACGGGAAGGTAAAGGGCTCGGGCCTGCCACTTTTCGCCCAAGTTTACGCCGGTGCAAACAGGAGCGCGATCCATGACTGAATGTGCCACAAATGGTCCGATCAACAAACTTCTATGGCGCCACAGTCATAAATAATGCCTATGTCGTCGGCGTCCAAGTTCTGCCACATGGAGGATTGTGTTTAGAATTTAGTGACTGATTGTTTTATACGTTGAGTTTCATTTATTTAGAAGATTCTTTATATTGCTCTGACCTTCCACAGTACCACGGATCAAGACCAATGGTCCGGTGTAGGCCTAAAAATTTTGTCTTTTAGCTGTTTGGCTCCCCCCTCCCTCCAGGCAAAAGACATTGGGGTGAGGTTGTGATTGTGAAAAGTCGACAGATGCATATACTCAGACACTGCTAGTGAAGAACAGAACTGCTAGTGAAGAACAGAACTGCTAGTGAAGAACAGAACTGCTAGTGAAGAACAGAACTGCTAGTGAAGAACAGAACTGAGCGATCTTCATTGTTTTGTTTGCGCTTGTAGAAGCTTTGAAAACAGAAAGAAGCTTCATGTTCTGATGCACTTTTATTTGTACATACATACTGGTAGATAATAGATTTAGATTACTTGTATCTTGACCATCTGCCATTGTTTAAGTTAGCAGAGACATGTTGATTACTGTACATGCTATCTGAACATGAGTAGCCTCTGGGGAAGCGTTGATTTTTGGATCACAACAGCCATGAATATGTTTTTCGGCAGTTATGGATGCGTGCTTTCATCAGAAAGCTATAGAATTTACAACTGCTGCTATAGGCATTTTATATTTAACACGAGAAAGACAGGGAAATGTGCCAATAATACGAAAATTGTTCCTCTGGTTTTGCCAGGCCTCGTGGCCATAACACCTCGGCCAGTGCGATGGCATCTATACCACTCCATCTATACTGATTAATTGTATTGTATTCCAGGACAATTTATATAGCGCTGTAACATAGTTAAATACCAAAATCGAAAGCTCTTTAACAACGCTGGCATGCCAATGGAGGTCTGATTAATGTGTGTAATAGGTAAGTATGTGCGTGCTTGTGTTGTTATGTTTGGTGGCTGGTTTTTTCTAATTTATTCAGAGGCACTTAATTTAAGTATTTTAAGTATGCCTAACATAATTCTGATGACCAGTCACAGAGCTGTTACAGTAGTCATCCCCCTGAAAATCGACAGACCAAGGTAATTAACCTGTGTTGTCAAATGGACTTTTGAAACAAGAACTGTTGTTCCTAACCATTTGAATATGCAACATTCTGGTCGTCCAATCAACTGGAACCGGATTATCAAAGCGTGTCCGTTGTTACATCTGGGCCTTAAAGCAAACTGAGATACAGGGAGGGAGGAATGGATGCAGAAGGAGGGAGGGATCGAGGAGGAGCACAGCAGTCATCCTAGATACCATTTTAATGTCCACTGTGGACATGTGACTGTCCCAGACCAATGATCTCGGATTCCCAGGGTTGAACCCGGGTAGGCGGCTCACCTCAGAGCAGTGAGCCAGCCAGTCATTCTGTCTGCACTCTGCAGAGATGTCATCAGTCACGTGACTGAGTTTGCCTGCAAGTGAATTCATGTTGACAGGATTGAAATTGTCTTTGTAATATTATCTAATATATAACCTAACTTTGAGCTTCTATAGCGCCACTTCATAATGCACAGGCACATCAGCCAGCTGCACATGAAATCACGACTACTCAGTTGATCAAAAATCACGACTAACTCAGTTGATCAAAATCACCTTATAACCCTCACCCAGCTATAAAGTGATGGTCTCCATGTCTTCTAACTGTTTAAGAAGCTGCAGACTTATGTACTCTCTGAGTCTCTGGTTCTATTATGCAAACTTTGTCGATTTGAAAACACGCGATTCGCTCCAAGCGATGCTTAATTGTGAATTTATGATGCTTCGTGCTGATTCCGTTTAAATCGCGGGGCGGTGAGTTGCAAATTACAATTTCTTTTACGAGAGTAACACGCTTGGCATCTCATTACAGGCCTCTGGCCCCCACCGCCCCCCCCCCCGACTTTAAGTTATTCCGGCCTGAATTACTTTCAGGTGTATTGTTAATTGGCTGCCGCATAAACAACTGTCTTGGATTTAGTGACTAATCTTAACCCCTTAGCTGGGGATCCAGGATATATCCGTCCATTTTACATTGAGTTACAGTTAAATACCCAGTTAAGGGGTTAAGAACAGGAAGACAGTGCCTCTGGTGCCTCTGCATCCAGCACATGCCCTGAGGACATACCGTATATGCATCAGAGATGCCAGGTCATGTGCCGAGGTCACGTGACCCATGTTTCCATGTCCCTTGTTGAGTTAGTTAAATTGATGAGAGTGATTTAACATGGTCTCGTGAGTCATCCAATCAAGAATAGGACAGTAATTGTGAAGTTTTCAGACTGTGTAAGCGATGCCTGCCAGCGTTTAAAATGTTCAGTCCTTACCCTTTGTATGTCAGAGCGGGTTCTTATAAAGTAGAAAGTTACAGCATACAACATTTTGGGGAATGTTTTTTTATTGAGTAGCGCAGCCATTTTGGTTTTTGATGCTTCATTAATCGTGGAATTAAAGTTTTTGCCAACAACCATTGTTGGTTGTCGGTGTCGGTTCCATGTGGGGGGATGAGTGGGGATGGATCCCCTCACCGGACTTCCGGACTTTTTTTCGCTTGTGAAACCTAATTTTTGGAGTAAAAGTCTAATAAAACTATGCAGAAAAAACTGTGGATGACCTTTTTTTGCTTGTTGTCAACCTATATTTTCAGTAAAAGTGTAGTAAAATTAGGGGGACAAATTTTCTGCTAGCCTTTTATGGCAAAGTTTGATTTTTTCCCTTCTCTTTTTATCCCCCACCAACTTCCTATGAATTCATTTCATCCCCCACACCAAAAATCTTGGAATCGCCACTGTTGGTCGTTGTCACCCAAAAGCAACTCATTTCTCAAATGAGGGTTCAGTCAAATGCACTTCAATTGTAGATGGCAATTTGACATCACTTCAGTAGAGTTTATAACTGATATGACCCAACACTCCCATTGTGCCACCACTGGTGTTGCTGTGTTATGTAGAGGTAAAATCACAGAGACAGACAGACAGGTAGAGAGAGAGAGAGAGAGAGAGAGAGAGAGAGAGAGAGAGAGAGAGAGAGAGAGAGAGAGAGAGACAGACAGACAGACAGAGGAGACAGACAGACAGACAGACAGACAGACAGACAGAAAAAGATAGAGTGACAGAGAAACAGAGGACATACCATGGCATCTATATAGTGCACCTCATTAGCCGTGAGAATTGTTGATTGCACTTAATTTTGGTGATTATCTGAGACCAGCCACAAATGGTTTCCTGTGATTTCAGAGCCAGAGGTTCATTTAGGAGGGCAGACTAAAGGCCTGACAAAACAAAACTGTGCAAAAAAACTATTTATTCTTCTGTTAAACAGTTCTTTGTGCTTAGTTTTGAAGAAATAAGAAAAATCAAATGGACAGTTTGTATGTCATCCTGATAACAATGCATTAGTCATCACCCTGTACCATATTGCTCTGGGAATACCGTAGTAGGCCTAATATGTTTTGTTATCAGTGTGCAAACTGTGCCTTTGCATAGAGATTACGGTAGTTAATTAGCCGTGTGTTATAGTGATTGTTTGCCCCTTGTATGAATATTGAAGACGTTACTGCTTTTAACCCCATATGGTCACACAAAACCAGTAGGCCTATTCTGGTTTCAGAGCCAATTGGTTACACAAATCGCTTGGGGGCAAAGGGTTAAAGGAGGAGATACTTAGAAACCTGCCTGCTAGTATTTAAATCATGTAGGATAGAGTGGGAATATATTTTAATGTAGACTTTTATTGTTATACAAGCAAGCCATTAGACGCAGCATCTGTGTGACACTACTATACAGTGGCGTGGTCAGGAATTTTTGGTTGGAGGGGGGGGGCAAAAGGGGCTAGCGTGTCAGATTCCTTACCCACCCCTCACCCCCCTCCACAGAAAACTTTCTCACCGGATTTGCGCGAATCTGGTAGGTGGTCGGGGGGACAGTATCCCCATTTGCCCCCCCCCGTGGCGACGCTAATGTTAGAACGCCTCCACCATGACAACCCCTGTCATTTCATAATGCTAATAATGCATAAGGTTTGTGCAAATTCAAGTGCATTTTTGAAACTTACTTCATCCTGTTAGAGATCTATTTCAAGAACCATATTGAGCGACTATCTTTAGCATCCTTTAGTACATCGATATCAATCGCTATTGCAATCATAGGCCATCACCTTCTCCATTTAAAACGGTACATCCATGACAACCCTCGTTATTCCATAATGCTAATAATGCATAGGATTTGTGCAAATTCATGTTTGAAATTATTTCGTCCTGTTAGAGATCTTTCAAGCACCATATTGAGCCACTATCTTTAGCAAAAATATCAATCAAAAATGGTCATCACCTTCTCCATTTAAAACGGTTCATCCATGACAACCCTCGTTATTCCATAAAAATAAAAATTTGTGCAAATTCAACCCCATGTTTCATTTCTCCTGTTAGATCGATTTCAAGCACCATATTGAGTTATCTTTAGCATCCTTAACCCGATATCAATCCCTAGCAAGCATAGGCCATCACCTTCTCCATTTAAAACGGTTCATCCATGACAACCCTCGTTATTCCATAATGCTAATAATGCATAGGATTTGTGCAAATTCAAAGGTATGTTTGAAATTATTTCGTCCTGTTAGAGATCGATTTCAAGCACCATATTGAACCACTATCTTTAGCATCCTTCGCTACATCGATATCAATCACTATTGCAAGCATAGGCCATCATCTTCTGCATTTAAAACGGTACATCCATGACAACCCTCGTTATTCCATAATGCTAATAATGCATAGGATTTGTGCAAATTCAACCCCATGTTTGAACCTTATTTCGTCCTGTTAGAGATCGATTTCAAGGACCATATTGAGCGACTATCTTTAGCATCCTTTAGTACATCGATATCAATCGCTATTGCAATCATAGGCCATCACCTTCTCCTTTTAAATCCATGACAACCCTCGTTATTCCATAATGCTAATAATGCATAGGATTTGTGCAAATTCAAAGGCATGTTTGAAATTATTTCGTCCTGTTAGAGATCGATTTCAAGCACCATATTGAGCCACTATCTTTAGCATCCTTCGCTACATCGATATCAATCACTATTGCAATCATAGGCCATCACCTTCTCCATTTAAAACGGTTCATCACCCTCGTTATTCCATGACAACCTCGTTATTCCATAATGCTAATAATGCATAGGATTTGTGCAAATTCAACCCCATGTTTGAACCTTATTTCGTCCTGTTAGAGATCGATTTCAAGCACCATATTGAGCCACTATCTTTAGCATCCTTCGCTACATCGATATCAATCACTATTGCAATCATAGGCCATCACCTTCTCCATTTAAAACGGTTCATCCATGACAACCCTCGTTATTCCATAATGCTAATAATGCATAGGATTTGTGCAAATTCAAAGGCATGTTTGAACCTTATTTCGTCCTGTTAGAGATCGATTTCAAGCACCATATTGAGCCACTATCTTTAGCATCCTTCGCTACATCGATATCAATCACTATTGCAAGATATAGGCCATCATCTTCCATTTAAAATCATCCATGACAACCCTCGTTATTCCATTTAATAATGCATAGGATTTGGCAAATTCATGTTTGAAATTATTTCGTCCTGTTAGAGATCGATTTCAAGCACCACATTGAGCACTATCTTTAGCATCCTTAGTACATCGATATCAATCGCTATTGCAATCATAGGCCATCACCTTCTCATTTTAAAACGGTTCATCCATGACAACCTCGTTATTCCATAATGCTAATAATGCATAGGATTTGTGCAAATTCAAAGGCATGTTTGAAATTATTTCGTCCTGTTAGAGATCGATTGAGCCACTATCTTTAGCATCAAAAAAGCTACATCGATATCAATCACTATTGCAAGCATAGGCCATCACCTTCTCCATTTAAAACGGTTCATCCATGACATCGTTATTCCATAATGCTAATAATGCATAGGATTTGTGCAAATTCAAATCATGTTTTAGTCCTGTTAGAGATCAAGCACCACATTGAGCCACTATCTTTAGCATCCTTCGCTACATCGATATCAATCACTATTCAATCCTTCTCCATTTAAAACGGTTCATCCATGACAACCTCGTTATTCCATAATGCTAATAATGCATAGGATTTGTGCAAATTCAAAGGCATGTTTGAAATTATTTCATCCTGTTAGAGATCGATTTCAAGCACCATAGGCCTATCATCTTCTACATGGATATCAATGGATATTTAGGCCATCAAACGGTACATCCATGACAACCCTCGTTATTCCATAATGCTAATAATGCATAGGATATCATTTGTGCAAATTCAAAGGCATGTTTGAAACATGTTAGAGATCGATTCCATAATGCTAATAATGCATAGGATTTGTGCAAACCATAATTCAATCCCTACATCGATATCAATCATTGCAATTTGCCATCACCTTCTCCATTTAAAACGGTTCATCCATGACAACCCTGTTATTCCATTGCTAATAATGCATAGAATTTGTGCAAATTCAAAGGCATGTTTGAAATTATTTTTCCTGTTAGAGCATTGAGTTCATCCATGACAAAGCACCATATTGAGCCACTATCTTTAGCATCCTTCACTATCTTTAGCATCGATATCAATCACTATTGCAAGCATAGGCCATCACCTTCTCCATTTAAAACGGTTCATCCATGACAACCCTCGTTATTCCATAATGCTAATAATGCATAGGATTTGTGCAAATTCAAAGGCATGTTTGAAATTATTTCGTCCTGTTAGAGATCAATTTCAAGAACCATATTGAGCGACTATCTTTAGCTTCTTTTAGTACATCGATATCAATCACTGTTGCAAACTTAGGTCATCGTCTTCTGTATTTAGAACCGTCACTATGCTAGTTATGATGATTAATAATTCAGCCAGATATATGCTATGTCAGCGTAGGTCCCTAGGCAATAAAAGTTTAACAGAATGGCCATCCATCTTCATTATTTGACAGATTATTATAGGATATTCCAATTTTTGAATTTTGAATTAGTTTTTCTTGTTTGATTTATGTATGACAGTGTTCTAGTTGGGATCTTCATCAGCCTGGAATAGAAGATCAAATTTCCTGCTGGAATTAACCAAATTGCAATAATGAGTGAGGTTTTTGCGTTTTAGCGAGAGCTGTTTGGCGCGGGCGCACAACAAAGAAGGGGCACCTTGAGGCTACCCATAAAGTGTGCCTCGAGCATGACATACTTTATGGACGGCCCCTTGTCATCTGTCCATGCATATGTTCTGTGACCTGGAGGCTGGAGCTGTTGACATTTTCATTTCTAGAT
>CM030856.1:12657541-12785041 GCA_018105865.1 Metaphire vulgaris
GTACAGTCCGCACGAATTTCGAATGGTACCAAATGAAGAATTCAAATATGCCTACGGCAGCCTCTGCGTTGACAAATGTCCTGGCAAGTGGAGACTCTGTTGACTCGTGATTTTTATGTCTGTAGCTACAGTGAAGCCCAACTAATGCCATACTTTTATGAGATAAAGGCAGAATTGAATGTGCTGTTGCTTACAACAACATCACATTTGCTGTGTTTTCCTGTGAAACCTGCCTAGCAAAAATCATTTTCTCCATGGCGGTAACATCTCCCAGCCGTGATGACCGTTTTGATAGAATGACCCTGTCTGACTTACCCCCACCTTTTTTCGATTTCAAATTTCAAATCTAAGAATTGCTGCTGACCCCATGATTTTGCTTGCTCAACTGCATTTGTTTCTAATTCTAGTTCACAAACACGTTGAATTGTGAGATGAATCTCTAAATCCAGATTCAATTCCAAATTATATTTTTATACTACCCCATTAGCCTCAATTGGTTTCCTATATCAATTGTCTATACTATGTCCCTTTAAGCAGTTTGCCTATAGACGATTACTGGTATTATCTCCCTGGTATTATGTTGCATCTAGATTACGAGATTTTACTTTACTTACTTACTTACTGGTAATTTATTGTTCCTGTGCAGTCTTTATGTTTTCTTTTGGTTTAGTTGCTTTGCACTTTTGATCGTTGCAGCGCATCTGATTGCTGACAAGGTATCCTGCGTGCAAGACTGTGGAGCGGGAAAGATGGCTGGAAAAGATGGAAAATGTCTGGAGTGCAATGGACCATGCCCTAAAAGTGCATAGTTTGCTATCTCATGTACAGTTTTCACAGTGTTCTTACGGCTCTCAGACTTAAATAGATCAATAGAAGATAAAGCTATATGTTATATGTGTGTCAATCAATCAATCATTGGACTTCTATGGCACCACAATTATAATGCCTAGGGCATCAGCCAATGCCAGACCAAATCCTATCCTTTTAGAGTATAGTATGTGGAGGTGTGTATGTCATTTTTTTCATCTGGGATAAGGAAAGGTAAAATATATTAATTTCTCTTACTCAGAATATGAATTCTTATTTCTTTACTGTTTGATTCATTTCTATTAACCCCTTAACCATGGGGATCCCGGATATATCCATCCATTTTACATTGAGTTACAGTTAAATACACAGTTAAGGGGTTAAAGATTGCTGTGCTGTATTGGTTGGTCGATTAAACTTTCAGCATGTCAGATCAACATGGAAAACAGCGAGTTTATCAATTCAAAGAATATCGCGGAGTTCGCTGGCTGTACAATAATACAAGGGAGCATCAAGATACTCGATGCAACCTTTGCTGAGTAATGAATAACATCAACTTACTTACTTACTTACTTACTTAATTTGCTTCTTCTTTGGACTTGCCAAACTCTGTCAATTTGTTCTGTGCTTTGTTGTTAAGTCATCGAATTTAAGGAGGGTTTACATTTTAAAAATTTAATTTGATTAGTTATTGGATTTGAAATTTAAGATTTAAAAAAACCATTTTTAGATTAGTATATAGTTAAGACAGTGTATAATTTCATGCAGAGTGATTAAAATAACCAACTGTCTTTGCAGGGATAAGTATTTTGGGACAGTTGCATTGAAACCGCATCAACTGTCAGCACTTGAAAGCATACAAGAAGTGACAGACTTTGTTCAAATCCAGGCAAATCAACCGCACTTCCGAAATCTCAACTTCCTCAAGAACCTTCGGATAATCCACGGTAGAAAATTGGATAGATTGAGGTTGGTTAATGAGACCATTTTTTTAATATCCTAGGTGATATGATTTGTGTGCCATCGGCTGATGCCCTGAGCATTATGATAGTGGCGCCATAGAAGTTTGTTGATTGATTGATTGATTGACAAATTGACAATATTATGTTCTGTTTCGATATTCTCACGCGAGTGACGATGCTTTTGGCCGCGCTCTTTAGAACGCGAACGTCCTGCAGATATTCAAGACAAGTCTTGAAAGTTTGGGCTTGGATTCGCTCGAGGAAATCCGCTTCGGTCACGTCCACATATCCAATAATTCTCGTCTTTGCTACGCTAACACAATCAATTGGACGAGGATAAGAGCAAAACCAGAACAGAAGGCAGTTGTCGAATTTAATCGTGATGCAACATCCTGCGGTACATTTATTATTATTATTATTATTATTATAATTGCGGTCTTGTTTTCCTTACTTTAATTATGGACAGATTGTGGAAAATTTTCATGGGTGCACTGGTGGCGGTGTTGGCGACGGTGGTGGTGATGATGATGATGATTGTTGTATTTCAGTTCAGGACAGTGAGGTCTGTGCACCTGAATGCACGGATGACGGTTGCTGGGGCCCTTTTGATACTCAGTGTGTCTCGTGCAGTAATTTTCACCTGGGCAGGAGGTGCGTCGAGGACTGTGCCTCGACCCCTGGGATCTTCCAATCGCGTGGCAAGGAGTGTCAGAAATGCGACGTGCAGTGCATGACCGGCTGCGACGGGCCGGTAAGTTATTCGGCTCGATCGGTCATTTTGTTTCGATTTCGTCAAAATAAAATCGTAGTTACCAGGAGATACTCGTTACGTTACATGTACATTGTGCCATTGCGCATGCTCATTAGTGTACACATGTGCGGTAGTATACTGCGCGTGCTCAGTGCTCATTAGTCTATTGGACACTAGAGAATGATCTTGTGCAGCTATTAGACTATAGACAAAGTATCGTGGCAGTTATACAGTACGGGAAGATACAGTAGCTGAACAAGGCATTTATGACTTTGTGTGTACTGCAATGTTTGCTGTTGGGACTGGGTGCAACATTGTGGTTATCACATCAATCAGACCCTACTGAGCCACTTTAAACCTTGTTGTTATTATTTATCCTTATTATTATTATTATTATTATTATTATTCCATTATTATTATTATCATTATTATCACTTATTATTATTATTATTATTATTATTATTATTATTATTATTATTATTATTATCATTATTATCATCATCATCATCATCATCATCATTTTATTATTATTATTGTTATTTGCATTGTTTACATGCATCAAGATCTGATGCAACCTTTGCTGAGTAATGAATAACATTACTTACTTATTAGTTATAGTTAAGACAGTGTATAATTTATTGATGTGATTAAAATAACCGACTTATTATTATTATTATTATTATTATTATTATTATTATTATTATTATTATTATTATTATTAAAAGTGCAGTTGGTGTAATTATTCATTTGTGTTACTTAGTCTTGCTGAAAGTGATCGATTGAATTTTCTGATATTATTTGTTTTGCTTGTGATATAATTGAGGATAAAGATGAGAACTTTTTCCGCAGGGACCAGGCAGATGTTACGGATGCAGAAACGTCAAAGATGGACCGTACTGCGTGGACAAATGTCCCGAAACGAAATACGCAGACGCAGGCGCCATCTGCCGGCCGTGTCATCCAAACTGCGATTCTGGTTGCACCGGTCCTAAGAACGCCGTTGTTCTCGGCGGATGCAACTCGTGTTCTCTCGTTGTCTACAGCGACAACAGGCGAGACGTTACCGAATGTTTGAGAATAAATTCGCGATGTCCGGACGGTTATTACCGACAGAAGATACTAAACGATACGAACTTCAGAAGTCTGGAAGGAAAACAGGTCTGTCTGTTTCTGCCATGTTTGTGGTACTTTGAATTGACGATAATAGTATTCAGGCAATATTTAAAACCGACAAGGTTTCTTGAATTCTTCATCCAAGGAACATTTTGAATACCTAACTGTATAGTAGACCTTATAATTATATGCATGCATCTATGTATACCTGGTATTTAAGCAGGTTGTGTTTAATTGAAATTTGAATAGCGTGAAAATGAAATTGACTTTTAGGCTTGCCAGAAAATAGTTTGTTTAATAATTATACTACTACTACTACTACTACTACTACTACTACTACTACTACTACTACTACTACTAATAATAATAATAATAATAATAATAATAATAATTTTGCACTTTTATAGCACCTGTTCTAATACCCAATGGTATCAATCGATGGTACTTCAAAATCCATCCGCAAAAGATCCAGGTCATTCCAGAGATCAGTCAGAGGGAGTGAGTAAGACAGACTATGGAGGAAATGCTAATTGAAGGAGATTAACAAAGCTTTTGATGTTTACGTTCTTATTGTTATCTGTGTACTTGCAGCAGTGCAAGGCTGCTGCTATCGTCAAGTATTCTTTGTACAGCTATAGTATACAGCGTTCTGTACGTGCAATTCTTGTTGTTAGGGTTGCATGAGGTGCCATTCGCAATGTACGACATGCATCGGATACGGTCCCGCGTTTTGTCTCTCTTGTCGACATTACAGGCAGGAAGAAGAGTGCGTTTCAAATTGTCGCACTGGGTACTTTGTCGATCAGGAAAGCAACGAATGCCTCCGATGCGACCCACAGTGCCTCGGCTGCCATGGCCCAACCGCAAGTGATTGTGCAAAGTGCAAACTGTACAAATTCTATTCAGATTCTAAATCTGAAGAAGATATGATGGTTTGTGATAATGAAATTTATTTTGTAAGTTGTTGAATGTGTGTAATAATGTAAGATTTCAAAAAACAAGAAGTATAGAATTTTATTTTCTAAGTTTTCGATTCGGTCCCTTGGTGGAAGGCAAGGGCAGTTTAGAAAATTGGAATTGAAACCAGTGAGTGAATTTTCTTAGTCTTTTCCACTGAACTCATATATTATAGCATGCACCAGTTCTTACAGAATTGAACTTTAAGTTGATTTGCACAGATATATAAAACAGTATTTCTGCAGATGTTTGTTTTTCTTTTCACTTTCCTGTATTGATGTTACTTTCAGACATATTTGGACAAATATTCTTGAAATATAGATTCCAAGCCAATCATTCTGATGATCTTGAGTGCATATTGATTGTCTTTGCAGTTCAATTGCACCGATACTTGCCCCGATTTTGCTCCATACAAACACTTAGACGAAGCTTCAAAGGAAATGATGTGCATTGCAGAGAACAACAAGGCTATGTACAAACAGATTTTAAAAACATTTTCATGACTATATACTTATGTGTGATTTGTGTTATGATATATATATATATATATATATATATATATATATATATATACATATATATATATATATATATATATATATTTGTACATTTTCATGACTTTCAAATAGTGGCTTTTGATATTTATTTATCATTTATTTACATTTTGTTGATTTGATATTAAATTATCTCTTTTCTGTTTAGCTTTTTCACTCTTCTTCACTTACACTTTCTAAGGATTTCCATTTTACTGACAGAAAATAATGTTATGGCCCTCTTGATCATCACAGCATTATTTTTATCTTCACATTATACCAATGCTTTGTATTTAGCCCACTGCTACACCTCTTTGTAAATGTTAGCATTGTTTAATGTAACGTATTTTGAAAATTTCTTTAATCATGTCTATCTATTTGATAATCTGTTTTTGTCATTTTCTTTCGCAGACATCGACAGTGGATGTTCATAGTTATCACTGTAGTTGTGGTTGGTATTATGATGGTCCTTCTGGTAGTTAGTCTGATCCTCTGCAATCAGCGCAACAAGGCCTGGAAATCCACGCAGAAACTGATGGAAAGCATGCATCAATACTACGAAGCCGAGGTGCGATGTCCAAATATCACCTTTGCATTTGAACCGGTTTGATCCGGAACAGTGGCGTAACCAGGGTTTTGGAATTGGGGGGGGCTCATTGACGTTTTCGGGTGAAATAGTACCGGTACTTTGATTAAGTTAAAGAGAGCATTTGACTGGTGATCATTTTTGCTTTCAACCATGTTTTAATTTCAAGACACAGTTTTGAGATTTTTTGTGAAGATTTTCATCAACTTTATGCAATTGTCTTCTATAATCACTCATACTGTTCTTATTTGTGCAGACAGTATTTGCTAATTTTGCATGCCACAACATATTATTATTTGATATATATCTAGTAATTTCTGTTAATGGTTTTATTATTATTATTATTATTATTATTATTATTATTATTATTATTATTTTTATTTTTATTTTTATTTTTATTATTAGCAGATTAGGCATTGTTATATGCAATTGCTATAAGTTCTGAGCCTCTTAAACATGTACACTGGTATATTAATGACTTCCAATTTCACATATTGGTTTATGTAATTTTCAGCCACTTAAGCCGACCAATGCAAAGCCAGACATGGCGAAGATGCGAATAGTAAGTGAGTCAGAGCTTCAATGGGGAAGCTACATCCTTGGTTCCGGAGCATTTGGAACTGTCTTTAAGGTTAGCCTGTTGACACCGATATGCATTTTCAAGCAGATGTTTGGAATCTGTCCATAGGCATTCGAGCTGGCAATTTTTCTTAATAAGCTGCCTGGGTACCCGTCCAAATTTTCAGTGCATTCATTACCCAACAGATTTTTAATATATTCAGTTCTGTGCAGAACTACAAGTTTTGTCGGTGTTTTTTTTGTGTTTATTCAGGGTGTCTGGATTCCAGTAGACGGTGATTCGCGGGTCCAGGTGGCCGTCAAGGTCCTTCAGAAGAGTTCCGGCGAGCAGAGCAAGGAATTTCTCGACGAGGCTCGCATCATGTGCTCGGTCGATCATCCGTGCTGCGTTCGCATCCTCGGTATCTGTCTGTCTGCTCGGATGATGCTCGTGACGCAGCTGATGCCGCTCGGCTGTCTGCTCGAGTTCATCCGCAGGAACGCGGATCGAGTCGGATCGACGATGCTGCTCAATTGGTGCAGGCAAATAGCAGAGGTAGGTTCAGTTCGCGAAGAATGTAAATTTTGCAATTATTGTGGAGCAAATTGCTCAGTATGAGTAGATTGGTATTGTCTGTCGTTGCTATTTTAGTGATTAATATGCAATTAATAAATTAATGGTGCTGCCACCTGGTGAATGTAATCACATTGCCTTCTATTAACCCCTTAACTGGGTGCCCTGAGTAACGCCCGTCCATTTTACATTGAGTTACAAATAGTTGCCCAGTTAAGGGGTTAATTATCACAGCTTTTCTCAAATTCTTTCTTGTTAGCTTTTTTATATTTGCCGTAATGCTGAACATTGAAATCGTGAGTTTTTTAAGTTGCCCAAAACATTTTACAGGGCATGAATCATCTCGAGTCCCGTGGTATTGTCCACTGTGATTTGGCTGCAAGAAATGTCTTAGGTTTGTTGCATATTTCATCTGAGATAATTTCCTGCTAAATTGAACTTATTTATCTGTGGTATAATTCATTGGACTGTTATTTCTCTGCTAAATGTTGATGTTTGCTCGGATTGTTCTAGATTTGAATCTAAGAGAAGTACAATGGTGCTTTGGTTGCTACTTTGTTTAAAATGATTTTATCCAGAGTTTGCTTCTATGTGATAAACCGATGTCACGTGCATGATTATTGGCTTAAAATTGTGTCTAGAATGAGTTGGATGTCAGTTTCTTTAATTGACAAATTTGCTATTATTATTATTATTATTATTATTATTATTATTTCATGCTTTTCAAGTTGAATCTACCGAACAAGTTAAAATCACCGACTTTGGTTTAGCAAAAATGCTGGAGCTTGGACACAAGGAGTTTCAGGCGGAAAGAGGCAAAGTAAGTAAGAGAACAGTTCAGTTGAGTTTACCAAAACCTGCTTCTGGTACTTTTTTTTAGCAACTATCGACTCATTTTAAACAACTTTTTCAAAGTACCGGTACTTAAAAAAGCAATAAATTATATATTAGTTGTCTACTAGATGTACCCATAAACACCTGCATTTGCTGATGTTTCATTGCAAGACATGTTTCATATACTGTTGCATTTATGCCTTGATACTAACTTGAATGCATTAACCACATTTGACTATATGTCCTGTATATTAGTCTTAGCTACGAAAGCTGTGAACAAAGTAACTTTGATTTAATGTTTAAGATATCTTTCTGCTACGGTTTACTACCACTGTTGATTTTCATCCAGATGCCAATTAAATGGCTGGCACTTGAAAGTATCACAACCAGGATCTTTACACACAAGAGTGATGTATGGAGCTTTGGTAAGCCTTCTGATGTTCTAACGCATTTGTAGAACAATATACAGGCAGCGTAGGCGTGCATATCCATAATGCTTTTGTTCTAACCATGTCTGCGATCTACTTTCTAGCGGCTTCGTCAATCTTGTTTGCACTTTTTCTCACTTCAGGAGTGACACTGTTGGGAGATTTTCACCTTTGGCAAGCGTCCCTACGAGAACGTTCCAGTGAGAGAGATTCCTGTTCTGCTGGAAAAAGGGGAACGACTTCTCCAGCCGAATGCATGTTCCATTGAACTTTATATGCTGATGACAAAATGTACGCATTCATGACATACCCTCCAATGCATCAATTAAATATATTAATATGCATACACACGCATACATACATATATATATTTTTTTGTATGCCCTCGGTACTTAATTCCCGAAGGTCTTATGAAAAAAAAAAAAATATATGGTGGCACAAAAAATGGACTATATTAAATGCAAACCTAAATGTGGTTGGTCCGGTTTTTTGTGCCACCCTGTATATATGACTGACTATTTGGATACAATGATGGGGATTACAATTCAGATCATGGAGCGACCATCGACTGATGTCAAGAACATTACTATGATGGCACTATAGAAGTTCAATGTAGTTCTCACACAGGACAGGTCCTACTGAGCCACTCTAAACCTTATTATTGTTGTTTTTATTATTATTATTATTATTATTATTATTATTATTATTCACGTACTGAAATATCTAAATGTTAGTCTTTCTGGAATTGCATATCTTAGGCTGGATGTCCGATGCAGACAAGCGTCCGAAGTTTGAAGTTCTGGTGAATGCGTTGTCAGAAATGGCCGCAACTCCTCTTCGATATCTTCGCATCGATGTACGCTCACTCCTAGTCTCTCTCTCTTCACTTTGCATAAATCCAGCTTCTGTTTACATTTGTTTAAGAATTGGAAAGTGCATCCTTGCATCGGATCTCAGAGTCAAAGAGAATATTGCTCCATCCAATCGTGTATATTTGCCAATGCAACGTAACATTTGTTAATCTGTAACATTGTTATACAAATGCATATTGAACAAGTGGTACAATTATTGTGAATGAAATTATGTAAAATGCCTATTAATTTGAATCTTTTCCAAGTACAGGTTCAGATACTGGCTTTATGCTGAGCTAGCCTTACAACCCTAATTTGAACTTGGGACAATGTTCAGAATGAGCCTCAATGGTATCTGTGCAATGTACCGAGTTCGGAACGACCTCTTTGCACTAATACTTATGTGTACAGGGTGGTACAGCATGTACAGGATGGTGCAAAAAAGCCAGACTATATTAAATGCAAACCTAAATGCGAGTAGTCCAGTTTTTTTTGTGCCACCCTGTATACAAACTGTTTTTTTGTTTCTGATGTGCAGTCTGATGACCAAGTGCATAGTTCGGAGCCAGTTTCTCAGAGCAGTGATGATCATCATGATACACGCTTTGAACAGTATATTGAACCAATAAGGAGGGGATCTAACTTATCCGTCCGATACATTCAACAGCCAAGTGCAAATGTACGCAAATCAGCCGTTCATTTTTGCCAATAATAATATACAAAGTATTTCAGAGGTTTCTCTATGATATTTAATGAATGCAAATATTGTTTTTATTAAATAATAAAATTATTAAACAATATATGTAATATTAGTTTATTAAACTATAAAAACAGTGAAAGTTTAGCTGCAGTATGTTTATAGTCAGATGTTTTATTTCCAGTTATGAAGATAAAAATTTTGTGAACCAGGGAGGCGTGGATGCTCGTGCACAGGTGTGGAAAAATTCTTTTGAAGAAGATCGAGTGGTGACTGGAAAATCGAAACTGTGGAGTTCTCGAATTTCTGAATGTGTGAAGTCACTGGACAGCATTGAGGAGTACGAAGTAATGTCTCCCGTATCGATAACGTCAAATGCGAGCGTCCAAACTTCAGACGATCTTCCACAATACATCAACTTCGTTGATACTTTGTCTGACTCTGGTATGAAAGAACATTTTGTGAACAATTAATAACATTATATAAGTAAGTAAGTAAGTAAAGTCTTGTAGATTTATGCAGGCCTGAGGAGAGGGTGGTGCAGCCGGTACAGATCCGGTGACAATAAGTTTTGTTTGAAACCAGCTATCTCTAGACCCATCTTATCTCTCGATCGATTTTGTAGACATTTGACAGAGAATAGATTTCTGAAAGACTTTGTGTAGTGTCATTTCAAATGGCTCACCATTTTTTGTGGCATTTCGAATGCTCTAGAATAAAATTGAGGCAGAATATATTGACAATTCTAGTGCAGTTTGACTCAGCTAAGCTGGGGACACACGAAAATGTGGTTTTAATTTGTTTCATCACTCTTCTGAATTTTGCATATCAGCCTACTGTAGCACTAGCCCTTGCATTGTCCAATGTCAAACAGGGTGTCAATTACATAAGATGTTTGTAGTCTATAGAACTTGTCATACAAGACCAGATTTCTGAAAGACTTTGTATAGCGTCATTTCAAATGGCTCACCATTTTTCGTGGCATTTTGAATGCTCTAGAATAAAATTGAGGCAGAGAGGCAGACACAGACAGACAGACAGACAGACAGACAGAGACACAGACAGACAGAGCTAAGCAAATCTTAAGATCTTGTCCCTCATTTTATATATTGGGATACAAGATATTACCGAGTCTAATAATGAAAGCATTTTGAAAATCGGTTCACGTTTGCCAAAGTTTTGCACAGATATACAGTGACATGTTTTTTATTGGCTCACAGTGCATATTGTATTGTTACTCCTGTGAGAAATTCATAAGTTTGCTTGTTTTTGCAACCATCGATCTGGATTTCTTTCAGAGGAAAACAGCGACGCAGATGACTGCAGCTTCGGCACGATGGATCCCGATCCTCTCGTCTTGACGCTCAAGGAGGACCGTGCCATCGCTAATCCAGAGTATTTTGTCGCTTTCGTCCCGGTGAAAAGCGCGCTTCGACACCCAGGGCAGAGAGCCGATCGCACGGTTCATCATCGGCCGCGCGTTGACAGTTTAGGCTTCACTGAAGAATCTTCGCGCAGCTCAACAGAGGGATCCGAACACGATTATTACAATTTCCTCTGAGCGGGCTTCATTTGTGTTGAGACATCTGAGCTCAAAAACTACTTTTATTTTCTGCAAAGTCTGCATTTCCAAACTGTTGATGAACCGTTGTATAGATTAGAAAATCGTTAATTGTTTCCACTTTAATTAAACAATTTATATAGCGCGTATTACTCAAGAGCTGCTGTGCCTTTTACTGTGTTCTAAATATCACTTATATCGGTTGCCTTAGGTGGCAGAATCAAAATGCATGGAGAGAATATCTATTGCTGTTGCTCAATGTACATCGATGCATTCATATTTTCATTTATTATAAGAGACTGGCTGTTGCTAATGAGTGGAACAGTTTGGGTGCTTTTCAAGATTATTTTGAACATTTTGTAAATAAAAAGAATTTGAATTTGTTATCAATAAATTGGATATGTAGTTGTCTTCAAGTCTTTCCAGTATCTGACTTGTGCATTGTAAGCATATAATTGTCAATCTCTGGTATTCCTCAGGAGTTTGATGTTGTCCAGTGGTGGCTCTAGGATTTGGCAAGTGGGGGCGATGGGGTGGCAACTTCTAATCATGGGGGGCAACCATTTGTTGTTTAATGTGTGTAGTATTAAGTATAGGGTCCCAACTGAGGGGGCCAGGCATTCAATAGGGGGCACGGGCCCCCCGGTGGAGCCGCCACTGATGTCTATATCCAGTCCATCTCTTAGTTTGTATGTATATTTTGATCTATCATGGCGATATAGATGTAGAATGACAACAGAGATCGATGAAAAATCTGACTGAAAAACGAGAACCGGTTTACAATGTATAGGCCTTTGCAGAATAACCACAAAAGCGTTTATAAGTTAATGAGATCTTACGGACTTACTTGAATTAAAGCGCCATAGAAATTCCGGATAGTCTGGTTTCCTGCCGCGCACAGGCACCGACCGGTCGTTATCGTAACCATGGCATTGAGAACGTTTGGAAGACTGTAGCAGTCTCCGTCGTAAATCAATTAAATATCGATATATTTGCATTTTTAATCTTAAATTCATTAAATTTACTAATTATTTTGCGCCGATACGCGAATCCTGCTTTGCATTTTCTCAGTTTTAGCGATTTTTGACTGCGATCGATGCGTCGTTAAGAATATGAAAATGGGATCAGAGATCGAGGAACACATCACCCAGAAATACGAGATTAAAAAGAGATTGGGAAAAGGAGTGAGTCGACCTTTTGGACTGACGATCTGCGCTATAAAAAATTACATCAGCTTCGGTGACCGATTGAGGCAGGGGCTAAGAGTGTCTTTTAAGTACCCAGAATTATTGGCAGGACCCTGGATACGTGTGGTCAAAAATAATAATTAGTTTATATAGCTCCTCCTCATCGCATAACAAATAGATGTGATCGCAGTGGTGGGGGATGGGTTGGTATAGGTGTCCCTATCTCGGAACCCTGGCTACGGCCCTGGTAGGGGGTCTTTTTAATCGGATGATTTTCTTACCTCGTCTAATTGAAGTTATTCATTTTATTATCTCAGCTTTTCAGAATCTCAGTAAATATCAATATTGCGTGATCGATTATCATCAGTTGTAATCTAATCCCTGCTTCATATCTTGCAAGCTGAGCAGTACCTTTTGTATGACTTCAAGCAGTTTGTCTCTGTTCTGTTGCTCACTCAGCCCTGTTCTATTTCCAGGCCTATGGGATTGTTTGGAAGGCTGTTGATAAGCAGACGGGTCAGGTTGTCGCTCTGAAGAAAATCTTCGATGCATTCCGAAACAAAGTCGATGCCCAGCGAACGTTTCGCGAGATTATGTTTCTTCAGGAATTTGCCGATCATCCAAACATCGTGCATCTGTTCAACGTTCTGAAAGCTGAGAATGACAAAGATATCTACTTAGTGTTTGAATTTATGGGTGAGTGTACCATCATCATTTTCACAAAACAAAGCATTTGCCAATAAAAACCAGTAAAATCAGATTCATGTCATAACCAAGGCCTGTGTGTGTGTGTGTGTGCATGTGAGCGTGTTATATGGTAAAGTATAAGATGGCAGGTGATGTGTTATTATAATGCTGGTATGCAGTAACAGAATTATTTAGTTATTTTTGCAGTTTCACGGCACTGTTTGACTTGCATGGCATTTATTTATTCCGAATTTTTTCAGAGACGGATTTGCACAACGTCATCAAAAAGGGCAACGTACTGAAGGACATTCACATGCGCTTCATTATGTATCAACTGCTTGAAGGCGACAAAATATCTCCATTCAGGAAATGTTATTCACCGAGACCAGAAGGTCAGCCATCTTGTGTGTTGTGTTTTCTGAAAGCACTTGACTTAATAAGTTCCTTTGTTACCATATTCCCTGATTACTAGTTGCCTTAGTTCACCATATTCCCTGATTAAAAGTGCTTTTGTTTATCATATTCCCTTATTATAAGTTGCCTTTGTTTACCATATTCCCTCATTATAAATTCCTTTGTTTACCATATTTCCTGATTAAATGTTCCTTTGTTTACCATATTCCATGATTATAAGTTGCCTTTGTTTACCATATTCCCTTATTATAAGTTGCCTTTGTTTACCATATTCCCTCATTATAAGTTCCTTTGCCTGATTAAATGTTGTTTACCATATTCCCTCATTATAAGTTCCATGATTTGTTACTTTGTTTACCATATAATCCCTTTGATTACTAGTTGCTCATTTAGTTCATAATCCCTGATTACTAGTTGCCTTAGTTCACCATATTCCCTGATTTTAAGCTATCTGTGTTTAACCATATATCCCCGATTGTAAGTTACCTCTTTTGTACCATTTACAATTGTGCTGTAGTTATTGTCAGCTTCTGTATTACTGTTGAGTAATTTGTCTTTGTGTGTTTTGCAGCCTTCAAATGTCTTGCTCAACAGTGAGTGCATGGTGAAGATGTGTGACTTTGGCTTAGCGCGGTCGCTCTCTCAGGTTCCCGTCGACGATGCCGGCGATCCGAACCTAACGGAGTATGTCGCCACCGGTGGTACCGAGCACCGGAAATCTTGCTCGCTTCCCACAGGTCGGTAGTACTGAGGAGCATTTATCTTGTCGATATTGTGACCAGAGTATTGTAATGTTCATCCATATAGTATGTATGCACTGAGGGGGTGGAATTAGAAGATTTTGCATATGTACGGTACTACGGTGTGCAAACGGGGGGGGGGAGTTGAAGATATGCCTTTTTTGCGTTGTGTATGTACTATATGGATGAGCCCTAAGTTCTTATCTGTCCCTGTAATTATGGTGAGATATGCTTATGCTTTCATTGCTTATATTCCACTGGATGATTGGCAGGAGCCACAGGTCTTTCATTTGTCTAGGCTCAATAAAAATCAAAGTGCTATATGAATTGAACAGTTTACTATTATTGTATGGCTCTATACGTAATTGTAGTTATACAACTGGGGTCGACATGTGGAGCCTTGGCTGCATATTGGGTGAAATGTTGTTGGGAAAACCACTATTTCCCGGTAGCTCCACCCTCAACCAATTAGAGAGAATCATCTCTGCTATTGATCGGCCATCTGCAGAAGGTACTTACTTACTTACCTATTTATGCATGTGACAGATACAAAGGCCTATCTTATCAGTAATTGTAGTGTAATTAGAGACAATTGAACTAATAAGTAATTTTGCTCAAAAAAATGTCTTTTGAATTTACCTTTAAAATATTCAGTTTTCTTTTGATGTCTTAGGGTCCGTCCATAAATGACGTCACGCGATTTTGGCAGTGTTTTTAACCCCTCGTCACACGTCGTCACAAAAAGTCAGACCCCCTCAATAAGCGTGTGACGTCATTTATGGATGGCCCCTTATTCAGAACAGCTGTTTTCTTTTATTTCTGAATGGTAATTTGTTCTCATTGCTGTAAAAATTCCATTATTCTTAACATTACATGACCTGTTATTCTTAACATTGTGTTCAAATCCATTGCAATGCTACACTTCTTCTGGGTTGTCAAACAGTATCTTGAATGAGATTTGAACCCCTGACATGCACATAAATTGCCCTGCAGTGTTTGTGTAATAATATTTCGTACACAAAAGATATGTTGACTGTTCGTTTTAGATGTTGACAGCATTCACTCCAACTACACGTCTGTTCTTGAGAAAGCAGCGACAAAGTAACCAAATTATAATACAGGGTGGCACAAAAAAACTGGACTATTCACATTTAGATTTGCATTTAATATAGTCTGGTTTTTTTGCACCACCCTGTACATGCATTATTTTTATATCAATTTTGATAGTTTTCATAGCATTGTCGTAACGCATCAGAAACTACCGGTAAGTGAGAGCTTTACAGCTTACAACAGATTAACAAACATACTTGTTTACAAGATCGTATGGCATTACATACTGTTGACTGTACAGCGCTTTTGGCTTTGGCTTATGGCTATGTTACTGCACTTCATAAATTGTCGATGATAATAATAATAATAATAATAATAATAATAATAATAATAATAATAATAATAATAATAATAATAATAATAATAATAATAACATATTTGTAGATGTCACAGTGGCATTGGACTTTATATTATTTGATGTTTTGTGTTTAGGCCTCGTAAGCCTTTGAAGGATATAATCCCAAATGCTGGAGAGGAGGCAATCCACTTGCTGACCCAGCTGCTACAATTCAATCCAAGCAAGCGGCCCTCTGCTGAGCAAGCTCTGAAGCATCCCTACGTCCGAAAGTAAGTTGTCCCGCTGAATTCTGTCGAGTAATTAATTACACGGTGTAAATTTGCTCAGTAATTTAATTACGACATTTGATTTGATTTTTTTCTTCCAAATAAATCTTTACAGCATTATCTTGATAACTGCACGTTGACTATTGACTACATAATTGCTAATTTCTTTAATATTTTTACTAATTCTGTTATATACATACTACATAGGCTTTTAAAAACTTACCATGATTTTAAGTGGCTTAGGAGGCATTACTGCCTGTGTGAAAGCCACAAGAGGCACTAACGGGGCTTGAACCCGCTCCGTCAGCTTGCCGCTCCAGCACATAACCCACTCTGCCATCTTCTGGCTAGATGTTACGTTTTAGCTTGGTTTATATGCTTGAACTATGAGCCATTTTTATTTGGTGTCTATTATAATGATTAGGTTTCATAATCCATCCGAAGAAATGGTCATTGGTCGGGACATTGTTCCTCCCATAGACGACGACGTTCAACTCACTGTCGACGAGTATCGGAGCAATTTGTATGAAGTGAGGATTCACTCGCTGCTCATTAAAATGTTGTTTCAAAATGCCTCTCAGGGTATGCACCGTAGATGGGTTCCGATGTTCACATTTCTATTTGGAACAAGTGCATGCCTTGTTTTTATTTGGTGCCAGGTTTGATTAAACTGATTAAGTTTATTGAATCGTTGTTTTTATATTTAATTAAGTTTCTATGCCAGACCACGCATATTTGTGATCGACTGTCAACGAAATTGCTGTACGTTACAAAGATATAGTCTCTGGTTAACATTGGCGCAAACTTCTGTTAGGCTGTCCAGCTCGAACCACCCACGTTTCGAGAGACTGCCATGGGGACGGGGAAAGTAAAGGGCTGGGTCCCCCAGTTTTTCATCCACGGTTATGCCTATGTGGGTTTAATATGGCAGAATTCATACCGTCTTCTCGAGTATGACTTTTACGTTGATTAATTTTCAGATGATCCGAGAGAAGAAGCTGGAGCGACGACGGAGACGGAAAAAGGAAGTCGTCGAGATCAAGAATCTGGACGAACCGACGCAGCACGAGGACACGCCGAGACCTCCGGCGGAAGACGTCGGAAACGGATCCGACGAGGAGGAAAAGCGTCCGACGGAACATCCCGAGACGAGAAATCCCGAAGCGACCGATCGCAGGAGGCAAAGAAGAAGGCGGCGCAGGAGACCGGCAGCGAAAGCGACAGGAGATCCGACTCCGCCCCGGAAGAGACCGGCGCCAAGGAAACCCGCAGCGATTCCCCGTTGCCGCTGGCCGCCGAACCGCGTCCGAGCGACAGTCCGTCTCGGAGTTCGCCGCTGACCTTGACGCCTCATCCGGTGGTCATGCCGCATACGATCGTCGTGCGTCCCACCGGTCGAAACCCGATGGGGCTGCGGACTCCGAAGCCGCCCGACGGCCAGTTCAGGGTTGCAAGGAAAAATTCCGGTGTGCAGAGAGGATCGTTTAGATGTGAGTTTACGAACCCGCTAATGAAATAATCGTAAATATTTTTGTCAGTGTAATAATAGCAATTGGCCTACTTTGCATTGTGCTACTGGTTCCCTGCAAAAACACCGAAGTTAAGCAGCGTCAAGTGTTATTATTGTGATCTGTTATCAATCATTATTGTTATTATTATTATTATTATTATTGTTATTATTATTATTATTATTATTATTATTATTATTATTATTATTATTATTATTATTATTATTATTATTATTATTATTATTATTATACAAGCAGAGTTTAGAAACTGCAGCATATAAGACCTTTGCTGCTCTATCATTTGTTAATTGAGTTGGTCAATGATGTTAGTCAATTGTTAGTCAATGTTAGTCAATTGTTAGTCAATGTTAGTCAATTTCGCTTTGTTGTTGTTGTTGTATTTCCATTAAACAGCAACCTACAGTCGGTTAGCTAACGAGCAGACGTCACACGTGCAGTCTGTTTCACCGCCTCCTGTTCAAGGTCGACCAAAATCCCGAATCGCATCTAGACGGAGGATGACATTCAATGAAGTGTCCAACAGAATGGTCGACCTAATGGTTAATTCTAATTACAGTATATTACACTTTACAAATCACAGATGATGATGATGGTAGTATTAGTGGTAGTAGCAGCAGCAGTGCAGCAGCAGTAGCAGTAGCAGTAGTGGTAGCAGTAGCAGTAGTAGCAGCAGTAGCAGTAGTAGCAGTAGTAGCAGCAGTAGTAGCAGTAGTAGTAGTAGTAGCAGTAGTAGTAGCAGCAGCAGCAGCAGTAGCAGTAGCAGCAGCAGCAGCAGCAGCAGCAGCAGTAGCAGTAGCAGTAGCAGTAGCAGTAGTAGTAGTAGTAGTAGACTAGTAGTAGTAGTAGTAGTAGTAGTCTATCTAGATGTCTGTGGAGTAAATAATCTTCTTGTGCTGTTTGTCATTTATGATTATATATCCATGAAAATAAGTAAGTAAGTGAATAATTTCTAGGTGTTATATTGTGATCTGTTTTCAATCATCGCGTTGAACGTTTCTCCAGGTAAATCCCGCAGGTAAGCCGCCTCTGAGGAACACCTCGGCTCCGATGATCGGGCGTGTTGCAACGCCCTCTCAAATGGGAGGTCAGTCCAATGCGCCGCTGCAACATGGAAGCAACAATACCCACTACAACCGTGGCCATTACAACTACACCACCCTAAGTAGAATGGTCAGTTTTCTCTCAACCGTTATCTGATCTCTACTTTAATACGAAGCAAATACGATGTATTGGATTGAACTTAATTGATTGAAGCTTGAAAGTGTGCAACTGTTTGTGAGTGACTTCATGACTCATTCGGTAGGGTGTCAGCCCTGCCTTGGCCCTTGGGTAAACCGTGAACTTGGGTTCAATCCTCTGCCATTCACTTTGACCACCAGCAAGAAGTAGGCATGAATATTTTCACTTTAGTGCATTATACTGATGGCTACTGTAGATTAACAAGACACTAAATGATTGAACATTTCTATGCATTGGGCATTGATTTAAATTTAGACTATAATCAGTATTTGACATTTAATTTAGCAGATTATCTAAGCAGATTGTCTCATGGGTTCCAGGGGCGTGCCCCTATTGAATACCTGCCCCTGTGGCCTCCATACTTTAATGCACTCATTATAAGCAATGAGACTAGTCCAAGTTTATAAAAAAAGCTGGCCCCCATATTTAGAACTTTCCACCCCAACGGCCCCCCTCTTGACAAATTCTGGAGCCGCCAATGGGTCTAAGACAATAAAATTATAATTATGCATTTGTAAATACAGTAGGCCTTAGTCTTATTTAAGTTTGAATTAGATTTTTGGGTGTTGACTATTTTTATGTTACGTGAATGTTAGTTTTCTGTGGGGATCTGTTTGTCTTTAGCCCTCTCAGAATATACAGCAGACCCCGGTTTTATATCCGCGACGATGGCTTCCAACGGTAGGACTCTATTCGTCTGACAAAAGACAAAATTTGTCGCATCAATCAATAAATCAATCAATCAAACAGCTTCTGTGGCGCAGATATCATTATATACATGCGGTAGCGTAGCCAGGGGGCTTGGGGGCTATAGCCCCCTTGGTTGTCCGACCAAAACATTTTTATTGTGTATTGTTGTATTATTATTTTTATAAATATATAATTCACTTTTAATCAAGTGCAAAATAATGGTTGACTACCTTTTTTTGTCAGAATTTCTCTGAAGTTGGTAATCATGGGACCCCCCCCCATTGGGAAGTCCTGGCTACGCCACTGTATGTAGATGAACATTCTGTATGATGCTCTGTGATAATATTAATACTGGGTGGTGCAAAAAAACGGACTGTATTAAATGCAAACCTAAATGTGACTAGTCTGGTATTTTTGCGCCACCCTGTATATGGTCGCAGAGCTCTCAGGACCCGAAATGGAAATGTTCAAAGTTGCAATTTGACTCAATTTTTAAAATCCAGATATCCAATCAGAAGCCTCCGACCGGTCGATCCAATTTCCAGTATCCCTCGCCGTACAAGACGCTCCCGTTTGACTCCGCGGTGAAGAGCGCGCCCCCGGAGCGCATGTATCGCCAGATGCGCGGAAACTACGCGAACTACGCGTCCGGTTTGACGGCCGTTGAGAGTCCGGCGATGCCGCCGCCAGGATTTAAGAAAACCCTTTGAACGCCGATTTCTGAACTTCGCAGACAAACATGTTCTATGCCTTTACTCGATGTCGATACGCGTTTCTACCAAACTGGATTGCGGCACATGGTGGTTTGGACATGAACTCACGTAGAGAGAGAGAGAGATTATGGATATGAAGGTCGCAGTTTTGTGCCCTCGCCTAATCCTGCCGAGTTTCTAATAATTTCGCCGCCCTCTGTTGGCCGGACATTGTATGCGTTCTGTTTTTGGTTTGGTAGCTTTGCAGTGTTTTGTTTTGTTTTGCTGACTGTGTAGAAATAAGCCCGCTCGTCTTTATGGCCAGTAAATTGCTACCGAGTGCGATACGAGTTTACGTCGTTACTGGATTACGTTATGTTACGCTCGCTGTTGTGTTTGGGTTATTTTGTTGGCGTTTCTTGTTTTTTCTGCTGAACTCTTGTGTTGTTCTGTCATTGATTTCAATCTGCAAAATTGAATTAATTGCCTAAGGTTTAGCCATGTTGAGGTGTCTCGAAATACTTGAACCTCAAAAATTCTACGTCGTCAGACAAAATAAATTCAAAATATGTCTGGGTGCTGCTTCTTTACCCCATGAAAGTTTCTTCACCATATCCAATCAATTTGTTGGAGTGGAAATGGGAATGTGGGGATACAGTCCACCCCTGTAGTAATATTGTGCCTTCGTCTGCAGTTGTCATGGTAACCCCGAGGGACAGCATTTTCTGATTGGTGGATTTTTATTAGGTAAAAATGTGAATTGTCGATTGTCAACATAGCATAGAATTTGCTTAAGTAAGCTAAAGGAGTGATATCTATTGAATTGGCTGTTTCCTTATTTAATAATTATTATTTATCGCAAGGTGGCGTGTGAACCAATATCTAAATCTATCAGTATTATTGTTAAGCAGTGTTTATTCTAGCCCCTTTGACATTGGGGGGGATTTTGAAATGTTTGGGGGGACAAGGTTTGAGTTTCCACACGTTTGGGGGGGATTTCCATTCCTCCAGCCAACATCTAAAAAAATTGGGGGGGAGTTTTCAAACTTGGGGGATTCCCCCCTAAGAAGGCCTAGAATAAACACTGATTGTTAAGTAAGCATGAAAATTATTTTCAAATTGAGTAAATGGAAGATGCGGTCTGAGAAAGTGTCATGGGCGCCCACAGAATTTTTTCCAGGAGGGGCAAAACACATTTCAACACATTAATGGTCATGGCTAATATTTTGGCAAGGTTTTCAAATTTCAATGTGAAATATTGGCATTTGCGTTTTCCAGGGAGGGGGCAAGTGCCTCCGCTTGCCCTAACGTGGGGGCGCCAGGGTCGGATTAAGGTCCGAGTGGGTCTGGGGTTGAGAAAAAAGGCGGTCGGCGCCTATACTGAAAATCTCTGACAAGCAAAAAAAGGTTATCTCCCTTGCAAATCGTGCTGACAAGCAAAAAACCGGTTATCTCGATAATCGGTGGGCCTATTTTCATGATGGGCCGGGGGGCTACAGCCCCGCCTTAATATGGCCCTGGCGGGCGCCCATGTTCAAAGTGTACATATTAATTTACACGCTACTGTGTTGTGATGCCTTGAATTGCCTTTATGCTGCTGAGTAGATTACACTGTGATATTTTTGTGCTCAGACGAAGTAAAATTAACAACATATCTGTGGTGAAAATTTGATGTCTGTGCTACTAGATTTGTCAGAATGTTATGTCAGTCTCTAAAATGATTTACTTAATCAGACATTGTGTTTAGTTGTATGTAGGCTATGTTGTCTTCTTTTTCAAACAATGCATAAAGGGTGATGTTTGTAATGGGTCATGTATATGATGTTTGTAATGGGTCATCTATATGGTCATGGTAGCCATGCTTTTTAGCCAAAAAGGCGGTATAACCAGATTTTTTTCCCAAAAAGTGATAGTGGCGTAACCAAGATTCCGGAATAGGGGGCCACATTGCACAAATCCTACGTCCGAATAGGGGGCCGGGCCCCCTACCCCCCGTGGCTGCGCCAATGAAAAGTCGCATGGGTCAGACAGAAATTGAAACACTGTGCATAAGGCACTAAGGCACTGGTCCATATTCGTCGAAAGTATTGATATGATGTTATTTTTTTTGTAGCCAAGTTTTGTTTTTTTTCTTTTGAATATTCTTTCCCAAATTTTTAATCTAATTGAAAGTGAAATTCTCAAGATCATCTTTAAGACGCTGGTGTATATTATGTGCTAGACTTTATTCGTTTCATTTTCATTGGCATTTGTGGTTCAAGGATTTGTTTTAATGAGTTCAGTTTCTAGGATCTTATAGTGCGTGTTCTCCTTTGCGTCTCTCATTCATTCTACAAGACTACTTCTGATGTAAAGTACAGTAGTAAGATTGCGTCGAGTTGTCATGATCAAGAGCAGGGCGCGATTTGTAGGAGAAATGGGAATCCTCCCCCCCCCCACTGCCCAACAACTACATCTCCCCTACTGCCACATCCCCCACAGCTACATCCCCCCACTGCTACATTCCCCAACAACTACATCCGCCCCAAGCTCGACATGCCCCCCCCACCCCCACTGCTCCAGGTCACAAATCGCACCCTGATCAAGAGGCTGTTAAAATTATGACGGTAAGGTTTGACATTCCTGGCTAATTTACTGCTCAGTCTAATTTACATCTCATCGATGTCACTACTTTAAGAAAAGCGGCGAGATAGGCAGAATCGACTCTCAGGTAGAACACAGTAATAAATTGTGCAGAGGAGTCATATTCGTCGCCTATGCGATTGCTACTTGACTGCTTTGCGTTATTTCTTATCAGATTGAATGTTTGAAATGGCTTTTTTTATTACCTCTTGGCACGCACACACACACACACACACACACACACACAAGGTAGGTCAAGATGGCCTATTTTCATGTCCAAAATTCGCGAAGATTTCGCAAGAAAATTGCAGGGGACCTTAAAGGGATGCCCTTGCACTAATTGGGCCCAGTGGCGGCTCTAGGATTTGGCAAGTGGGGGGCCGTTGGGATGACAACTTCTAATCATGGGGGCCAACCATTTGTTGTTTAATGTATGTAGCATTAAGTATAGGGTCCCAACTGGGGGGCAGGCACTCAATAGGGGGCACGGGCCCCCATGCCCCACCCCGGTGGAGCCACCACTGTTTGGGCCTAATTCGCCTCGAATTTGTGGCGGTGTGCTAATTTTTTCCTACTAAAACAATTTCTCGCTTTCTCTTAGTATGGATAACAATTTGACAAAGACAAAGACTAAATAAAAGTTAGCAATAGACCTAGGCCTAAATGGAAGGACCCGAAAGACATGGATATTTTTACACCCTCACAGGCACGTGACGCACGTCGGAACGAATTTTCAGCAGGGGGTGCAGATTTTCTCAAGAAAAAATTGCGACAAGGAAAAAATTCGCATCTTAAGAGCCCTGACAAGCAAAAAACGGTCATCATGCACGGACTTTATTCTCTTAAAATCACTGTTTATTCGAGACCTTCTCTAGGGGGGAATTCCCCCACCCCAAAGTTTAACATTCTCCCCCCTCAAATTGTGACATTATGACGAGTAGTATGACCTCCCAAATGTCTATCCTTCCCCAAAAAATGCTAACCCCCAATGTCTAGGTGGCTAGAATAAACACTGATTAAAAGCCTTGACAAGACAAAAAGGTCGTCACCTCACTTTCCTCTGTTAAAAAATCGTCACATGAAAAATTTAAACAACCTTCTCTTCCAACAAACAACAAAAACAACCTTCTTTCTTTTTTTTCTCTCTCTCTCTCTCTCTTCCTGATTCCCCACTTCCTACGGGGGCCTGCACCCTCACAAATATTCGCTTTTGGATTTTTGTATTCGCCGAAGATAGCGTGAGACAGATAATTAATAATTGCACCACTACTCGGTTGGAGGCAGCACTGGCCGCACCGGAGAAGCAGCGTCGAGCGCGGTTAGTACTTGGATGGGTGACCATCCCGGGACCTAATCGTGGTGTCGGCGGCCAATCCAGTCGTTCGTCGCCTGGGCGTCGTTAAATCGGTGGCTGCGGAGGTAAAACGTGGGTCTAGAGAAAGTATTGGAGACCTGCTCTAGTCTAGATTAGTCTAATGCGAAAGCTAAGCAAATTTCCTCTGAGATTAGCTTTACCTCTAGGGGCGGAAGATTGTAGAGTTGGCTACGCGTTGAGCCTCCATCCGCAGCCTACGACATGGTCAAACAATAGGCTGTAAATCCTCATTTCCTTTAATTCCTTCACTAGGCCTATCTCCTTAAGCCTTTAGGTCACAAATTCGGTGTAAACCAACAGTCATTTCCTCCATAGCAATAACATTATAACAACATTGACCCTCTGTCTCACGGATACAGTGCCCGACCCGACAATCCACCTTGCCTATAGCTATTTAAAGAATGATTAAGCGCATAAGAATGAGCAGCTACTTCTGTACTACCCGCATAGGCGCTATATAAATTTACGAGACTACTTTCTTACCAGAACCACGCCTTTAAATATTTGGAGCCATTTGATTGGCCGCGCCCTCGAGCGCAGTCTATAAATAAGCATTGAACGAGTGCTTTCTCACGCTTGTCGCCTTCAGTTCTCGTCTGAACTCAGATCCGAAAACAACGGCGAATGATACTCAACTGAGCGGTCAAAGATAGGTATCCTTTCTATCCGAAATGCGCTCGTTAGAGTGAGAAAGAGAGAGAGAGAGCGAGGTAAGATTACTATTATTATTATTATGGCGAGATTATCTCCTAGGCGCGAACGAAACGGTTTCTCCAGCTGAGGAACTGAGCTTAATCTTTACACTGGCCATCTGTTTTTCGTGGCTGTGATAAAACGATTCTTGTCATGCATGTTCTTGCTTGTCATTTTCCAGTGTCATTCCCACTCTCTCTCTCTCTCTCTCTCTCTCTATATATATATATATATATATATATATATATATATATATATATATATATATATATATATATATATATATATTCCGTCTTACTCTCTCCCTCTGACTGATCTCTGGAATGGCCTGGATCTTTTGCAAATGGATTTGAAGTACCATCGATTGATACCCTTGGGTATTAGAACTGGTGCTATAGAAATGCATAATTATTCTATCTATCTATCTATCCATCCACCCATCCATCCATTCATCCATTCATTCATTCATTCATCCATCCATCCATCCATCTACACTGTATCCATCTATCTATATTTATATCTATATCTCTGTCTCTGTCTCTCTCTCTCCGTACCTGTCTGCGTGATTTTCTGTGCATGCCATGGAGTGAGCTTCGAAGTGTCGGTCTCCCTGTCCCTTTGACCTTTTGGTGCGCCAGGCTGTTTTTTCTGGTGAGGCTGGCATTTCAGCGTTGTCGGAAAATGCCGACACTGTCAGTTGGTCCAATTTTTTCACGGCTGACAGTACGGCTTTTTGTACGCTCAGAAGGTTACGAAAGAAAATACTAACTACTTTATATACAGGTAACAGGCCTGTCGATCGGAGCATATATATATATATATATATATATATATATATATATATATGCCCGGGCAATAAAAAATTTTATATATATATATACATATATATATATATATATATATATATATATATATATATATATATATATGAACAGCGGGGTGGAGGGTACTTTAGAGTGGTCTCGGTAGGATCTGCCCTGTGTGAGAAGTTCTATTGGCTGTCGGTTGGCTGTCGACTATTTGTTTGATATAATGATATTTCGTCATGCAGAAAGTCGACAGTCAGCATGGGTCTCGATTCGTGTAGAGAAAAACTACGTGTCTCTGTATAATATTGTGTAGACTCGCTAATTTACATTCGTGTAAATGTGTGTAACGCCGCGCCAGACGACATATATAGACTGTATGACGTCATAGCCCAGCCAATGCAGACGAGACTCGCGGCCGATCATCATGCGATGCTATTCAGTTATTATAATAAACTCCTCTATGTATTATTATTATTATTATTGTTGCCTGCTTTCTACCGCTGTCTACTTTTACAAAGCAGACGATATAGAACTTCTTCTTCTTCTTCTAAAGTTCTTTTGCGTTCGTTGACTGACTTACTGAAAATTGCCCGCTATATGATATCTCATTAACTGACTGTCGGCTGACATTCTCCTGACTGGCTTATTGTCTGACTGACTGATCGCTGGCAGATATGTATTGCTGCTCTGGCAACTCGATAAAATATACTCGTCTAATTGAATTACAGGTACTGGCTGGCCGCCTCTGTAAGAAGGTCACTACATGAATTGGAGTATCTCTCTCTCTCGCTATAGAAATCCACGAGATTTTACTTTACTTTGCTTTACTTTACTTTACTCTCTTCTTGGTAAAGTACTGGCAGACCGGATTGGCTGTTTGGAAAAATTCGATGTTCACCATGAGCTGAAACTGAGATTTGGGAGATGGAAGGTACCCCCACCCACCCACCCACCTCTAGGAGGTGCCTCTCCCCCACCCGCAATACGCGCTTTTCCCGCGAAATCCGTTCAATATTCTATAAATATCGCTATAGATTGGCATATACAGTAGAACTTCGCTATAACGTATATTTAACGTAGTATTTAGTACGCTATATAACGTTGTATATCCAATTTACGGGACCGTACACTGCGATACTTCATGTAGTATTTATAACGAGTCCGTTATAGTTCCTGTAACTGTCAAGCAGTGGCGTAGCGTGACTTTTGGGGGCCCGGGGGCATCTTTGTCATAGCGCAGTTCCAGTTTCGGGCTGACGAGACCGTCATCAGCCTCCTTTTTACCCTGACGATACTTCTATGGATGGTTAGGTTAATACGTTATAACCGAGTCCGTTATAACGAAGTTAGACCCCTCTTTGGGGCCCCCGCCCGGGGCCAGCGCATCCCCCCCCTGTTACGCCACTGCTGCTGCCTGGTATCTGCTGGCTGCTGCTGCTGGTATCTGCAGGCTAATGCATTAAGCAGTATTTGTAGCGTGGGAAAGTTTCTGAAAGATTTGCACTTAAATAGGAGTGACGAAATGTGCTTGACGCTTTGAATTTTTCACTGTTAACCCATTATCCCATCTAAAAAAGACAGTCATTGCCTCTGATTTTTTGATAAATCGGTTCTAAGGCATTATTTTTGGCTTTGATGCTGAAACTGTCGATAGAAAATTCACTTCCACAGAGCAATCAATGAACAGATATAGATTTAAATCACGGACTGTTTTAAGACAAATTTATCACTGCACTAAACTCAGAAAATTGGTGGACATCCGCGAAAAAAAACCAAGCAATAGGCCTAAAAGGTCGTTCGGAAAATTTATCGCCGCACTGCCCACACAAGGCACAGAAATTGCATTTTAGTCTACCGCTGCACATTTTCATTTTATCACTGCACATTTTGTGTAATGCTGTAGGCCTACGTTAAAACAGACCCTCCCTGGTATAAATAAACTTTTATGTAGACGAAACAGCTTTATTCCGGGTATGTTGCGGTCACAGGGCACCAGTACTTTGCAAAAACGATGGGCGGCAACAAAATCCGACATTGGCGCAAAAAAACATTCTGTGATCTTATGACCTTCACGGACAAACAACACCACCACCTCCCACAACAGATCCCCATGGGCCTATAGCAGCCTTAGGCCCGACGCTAGCTAGCCCCTATAGGCCTGTGGCTAACCAGTCGCTTAAGTGCAGCATTGAATGATCGAACCAGCGTGGAGGGGTGGTTGAAAAGCAGCGCGTGCAATCATCGACCCGCGGCGTCCGTCCGTAGTACAACTGGTTTTGTTCAGCCTTTTTCGGAACGCCCTTCAACAGATTCGTGTTCATTCATAGGTCACTGCCGCTGTGTGAAATCGTTGCGCGGTGAGAGGGGGTCGCGGGGTGCTCTACAGTGCATCTGCTCATCGAGAACACCCCCCATCCCATCCCATCTCCGTCTCTGTCTCTATCTCTCTCTCCTTCGTTCTTTCTCTCTGTTGTGTGAAAATTATTGCGGTGGATTCGAAATTATTCAGAAACTTTCCAATCGAGAGTCGGCCGTTCATGGCGTGATCTCTCGCCTCTGCCTCGGTGCTGCCGTCGGATTTCATTGGGGGGAAAAACAGAGTATTCTGCCCGGAAAAAAACACAGAATCCCTTGGACGTGTTTTTAATCAACTCAAGAGCCGCTTTCAGCGCACTTCTAACGCAGATGTTTACAGTCAAGTGCTGTCAAGTATTGTTGTCTCGTCGGTTGGCGAAGCGGCCGGTGACATTTCTTTCGTCAGGTGTTGGTATTAATTGCGAAATTGGACGTGACCAGTTTTCTGCGGTCTCTTTCATCCGGCTGCGCGTGTCTCGACCTGAAACCTTCGGGTCGACCGGGTCGGACCGACCATTGTCTTCGACCGGCTATGGTTTTGAGTAGTCATCGACACGAAATTATAATGGTAACTGACCTTTAAGACCGGCTTTTTGTGAACGTGACTGCATAAAAAATCGACGACAATCCCGGTTAATGTGAGAATTTAATCGACCATTTGCCCTTTACGCTTCTTCTGTCTCTCTCTGTCGCTCTTTTTGTCTTCTGCATTGGCATAGCTACGGGGTCCGGACCCCCCCCACACACACACAAATTCTGACTGGATCGGTCGTGCAGGGTTATTTCTAGGATTATCAATTTGGGGGTGTCGGTATATTTGGTCCCCTGCCCAAAAAGTCTGAAAAGTCTGACAATCAAAAAGAAGAAAAAAGGTCATCCCTGGCTGCTCAGATTGGAGTCTGTTGGGGGGCGTCGGTCTCAGATTGGGGTGAGTGGGTGTTAGGGGGTGTAAAAATATAAAAATATCCCTGCGGTCGTGGGATTTGCGCAAAACCGCTGAGTAATGGGGTGGGGCATTAGGTAGCATTATCGAAGAGAATACTTGAATATGTGAAGAACTCTTTGCCGAATTTTTGCGCTCGTTGAGGACTTATTTTTACCGGCAAATGTCGATGTGTCGTTCCGCCCCGCCCCCTCCATCCATATTCCAGAACCCTGGCTACGCCACTAGCCTGTCTTTTTTCTCTCTCCTCCTCCCCCTCTCTCTGGTGGTCGTGATTCCTGCCACGAATTGCACCGATCGACTGTTCCTGCTGATGCTTCTATTCCGATTAAGGGCGGTCTTTCCTCTATACGGAAATATCTCCCTCGTGAGTCTACAGTCTACACTCTACGGTCTACACTCTACGGTCTACACTCTACTCTCTACACTCTACTCTCTACGGTCTACACTCTACACTCTACGGCGTGCGTGACTGTATAGACGCCTCCTCTGCAATTGCTTTGATTGTTCTTTGCATTGACTTGAGTCCACGTTTCCGATAATAGAAAGAAATGTCAACTCTAAACTTGAATCATATAGAATATATATATATATATTGAATATATCGAATATATATATATATATATATATATATATATATATATATATATATATATATATATATATGGTGGCATAAAAAAACCGGACTAGTCACATTTAGGTTTGAATTTAATATAGTCCGGTTTTTTGCGCCACCTATATATATATATATATATATATATATATATATATATATATATATATATATATATATATATATATATATGTTGTAGGCCTGGCTTGGAACGGGACCTTAGCGAGCTGTAAACAACGGTCTTCGCCGAATGATTGTTTACGGTTTAAGTCTCTAAGAAGCCACCCACAATAGAACATTTTACGCCATGCGCAGGCATTTCAATACGACGCCTTTGCAACGCAATAGTGACTTGCCAGTTATGGCAATATGGTCGTTGGTCAAATGGGTCGGCAGAGTACTCGATGGGTCATGACCCATGCACGACCCATCCATCAAGTTTTTAAGGTCGCGCGATCACTGTCAGGATTAGCAATACATTGTTCGCATTTTCTCGACCCATTACTTGTGTTGGTCGATTTTTGAAAAAGCAGCTGGAGTAGTCGGTCAAACAACTTGTCAGGTCTAAAACATTTTATACGACTCTCGGCGCTCCATAAAACCTGATAGTTTTATTGACACGTAATCAGTTTATACTACTACTACTACTACTACTACTACTACTACTACTACTACTACTACTACTACTACTACTACTACTACTACTACTACTACTACTACTACTACTACTGTACTACTACTACTGCTGCTACCACCACTGCTACTACCACTACTACTGCCACCACTACACCACTACTGCTACCACCACTACCACCACCACTGCTACTGCCACCACCACCACCACCACCACCACCACCACCACTGCACCACACGCACACGCTGCTGCTGCACCACTACCACCACTGCTGCCACCACTGCCACCACCACTGCTGCTGCACTGCTACTGCCACTGCCACACTGCACCACTGCCACCACTGCTGCCACCACCTGCTGCTACCACCACTGCACTGCTGCTACTGCTGCTGCTGCTACTACTACGACTTACTACGACTTACTACTACTACTACTACTACTACTACTACTACTACTACTGCTACGGTGTGCTGCTACTGACTATTACTACTACCACTACTGCACTACTACTACTACTAGTAGTAGTAGTAGTAGTAGTAGCAGTTGCTAACACTACTAGTAGTAGTAGTAGTGCTACTACTACTGACTACTAGACTACTACTACTACTACTACTACTACTACTACCAAGGACATCGATGCTGGAGTGGATGTTCGACATTAAGGGAAAAAACAAGTATTCAGCCCTGAAGATAAAAGCTCCAGATAGAGAGGAGTGGCGACGCTGGAGTATGGGACCTATATCTTTGGACAGAGCACCTGAAGAAGAAGTTTTATTGAATGCTAAGCTAAGTAAACTTAGAATTAGTTTATTAAATAACACTTTTATTAGCATCAACATTCGTCTTCTTTGTGAGTGCCGTTTACAGAGTACAGACCATGCCATGAGGCTATTTCAACATCAGGAATCGCAGTCTTGGTACGAGCTTACACCATTGTGAACCTTTGTTAGCCTCACATTATTATATCTATCAATTCAGTATTAGGACCTGCCAATGGAAGCCTACGTGAAATTCTGTTGTAAACATTATATTGAGGTCCTATAGCTTAGACGGAGAAAGTTACTGTAAGATCCTTTGAAAAATAATTGTTAATTATACAATAATTACTAATCCCTTAAAATGTTCGGACGTTCGACTTCTCTGGCGTCTAAATACCACGCGATAATTAAACTGATAAATATTCTACCCTTTGGTTGATGATGATCGACGCTGTTAAACAGACGTTCCAAAATGTCGATGTCATTCCAGTTAAAATTCTCTTTCTGTCTGTCTTTCTGTCTGTCTGTCTGTCTGTCTGTCTGTCTCTCTCTCTCTCTCTCTCTCTCTCTCACGTAGGCAGACAGACAGACAGGCAGATGAACATGGTGTACCGCCCATTTAGGCAGTGTTCAGTTTTACCGGTTAGACAGACCAGACACTATATGCTTCATGCGCGAATCAATATTTTGATTAGTATTTATTACAAGATGCTCTTGCGAAGCGATTAGAGAAGTAGCGACAACTGTTTTCTCCATCGATTTGTAACTTTTAGGGCGCTCGAGGCACAATCGACCGACGCGTGGACGGACTGTTTAACAGTTTTGCGGGCCATGCATGTTGATCGGCGTTCAACGCATCGTTTTAAAAGCTCAGAAACTGACACAACGCACACAGTCCCTCCCTGCATAGGCAATGGCGGTTCCACGTGGGGGATGAGTGGGGTGCATCCCTCCACCGGACCTATTTTTGGGTAAAAGTCTAGTAACACTACTGGTTACCTGTTTTTGCTTGCCAGCCTATTTTTCGGTAAAAGTGTAGTAAAATTATGGGGATAAGACTCCATTTTGTCAGCCATTTTGGCAAAGTTTATTGATTTTTGTCTTCTCTTTTCACCCCCCACTTCCTCTGAATTCATTCACCCCCCCCCACCAAAAAATCCTGGAAACGCCACGAGGGGCCGGGCGCCCCCTATTCTGGTCGGAATCGGTTATAGGATTTGCGCCTAAACCGCTGAGAAATGTTCCGTTAGGGCTGGTGGGTGGGTGGGGGTTAGAATACGAGTGAATGTGCGCGAGGAACTTCTTGGCGAAATTTTTTGATCTGCTCGTCGGAGAACCCTCCTCTTTTCCGGAACCAGAAAATGTCGAGGGTATAAAATATTTTGGGTGGGGCCTAAACCCCCCCCCTCTGCTATTCCGGAACCCTGTCTAGGCCTACTCCATTGCTTTCATTAGAAGACTTTTTTGCCGCCGTGTCTCTTGGGAAATGTTCAGACGAAGTAGTCCTCTGTGACCAGAAAGGCTGTATGGCTGTGTTGTTAGTTCAAGAACATGGATATCCCGTGCACTTTGGGAAAGACAGTCGGGACTATTATCTATGCCTCCGTGGCTGTAAAAATCCAACTCCGTATATGTTGTTTATTAGCCGAAGGTTGTTCCGTTAACCGTCGGCAGAGGCGCCACCGCGACCTGTCAGGCGTCGTTCTGCCACTCGGATTGGCAGACGATCTGTCCTGTTCGTTTATTTAGCGCTGACATCCTCCGTAGAATTTTCAACAGCGTTTGGAGTTACGTTACACCTTTCGTATAGTTTAATACGGTATCACGTTTTCCTCTGAATTGAGTCCCTATACTCGTCAAGGGATCGAAAAATGTTCCATTCTTCTTCTCTTCTTTTTCTTCTTCTCCTCCTCCTCCTCCTCCTCCTCCTCTTCTTCTTCTTCATTTTCTTCCTTCTCTCTCTCTCTCTCTCTCTCTCTCTCTCTCTCTCTCTCTCCATCCCTCAATTTTTAGCATTTTGATCCACGTTCTGTTGGCAGGGGCGTAGCCAGGAATTTGATTTGGGGGTATAATGTGATTGGGCTGGGGAGGGGTATAAATCTTTAAAACTCTGAAAATCTTAAAAAGCACATTAACAATTTAAGGTAGTCTGATTTTTGGGGGAGGTATATTTACTAATATACCTCCCCCGTCGCTACGCCCCTGTCTGTTAGATCTTTAGAGACAATCTTAAATACCGGTAGGTCTACTGAAAATCAGGTAGCGGCTGTGTGGGAAACGAGGATCTCGCGTGATTTTGAGGAGAAATCGACAACCGTGGGAAGCTTTTCCCGCTTTGCTTTATGACGTCACAGGAATCCACGCAGAGCGGCAGGTGTCATTCATTCAATTAAAGCCCGAGTCTATACGGAGAGGGCGTGTCCAGGCAGAGAGGTCATCGGGTTCACTGGGTCACCGTAGTCATGACAACCATTGTGACATTGTCACGTGATAGTAGTCGTGACATTTTGAGACGTCTCTTTCTCGCCGTTTGTGAGCGTGCCACGAAGCGGCGGCTTCGACGCATTTAATAAGCTGTTTCGACCTGAATCTGTATGTGTATAATAATGAGTATGTTCTACTTACGATCAGACGAGAGAAAAACGGGGCATTCGAGTGCTCGTCTGGCTTCCAGCAAATGCCTCCGCTAAGCCCTGCATGACGGCGTCTGCTTAGAAGAATACATGCATATTAAGGTCTACAAGTACGGTTATAAGTAAACAGAGCACAGAGAGACAGACAGACAGACAGACAGAGAAAAATACAGAGTGATAGACAGAGACAGACAGAGACAGAGATAGATAGATAGATAGATGATAGATAGACAGAGATAGATAGGCCCTAGATAGACAGAGACAGACAGACAGACAGAGACAAGAGATAGACAGAGACAGACAAGAGAGAGACAAGAGACAGACAGAGACTGACAGAGAGGGAGAGAGAGAGAGACAGACAGAGATAGAGGGAAAGACGAGCCGCGTTTCACGCATGACGTATGGTTATGATTTATGATATTTACGGGCGTCTAAGAGTTAGACTGCGAATAGCAAAAGAAAGTGGGTCCAGGACGAAAGGTCGTATGCATACATAGACCTATAGCGAAGTCGTAATTATGTTGTTACCAGAAAGCTTTTATAGTGCTTCTGAAGTTGCAGCTGCTCATCCATAAAATCGGTGAACTGATTAAACGACGACGACGACGACGAGGAATTAGATGTTCTTGCGAGTTGCGATGATCCCTGCCACGCACGAAGTTCGGCTTCTTTATTTCACTTTTATTGAGTTCTGGCTCGTCATGATTTCAAAGCTGCCGGCACATGCATGCTTTGTGTCATCTCTAGATCCATTTCAGATGGTGTGCCGTTAGTGTGAAAATACCGGTTCTAGAATATACAGTATAGCTGGCCTTCGGACCTGTTTCTCTGACTGGACTTTCACAGCAAAAAGTGCCAAAGCCACAAATAATATCAACTCCACGCAGAAGACCCGCCTATTTATCAGCGCATTTTTGCGGCACAATTTTTGGAACAGACTCAATTTCTGGCGATTTGAGTAACGCTCAATTTTCAAGATCCTCGCTTCATTAAATTAATAGGCGTATACTACTAATAGGCAGCTGGGCTCGAGCCCCCACCCACCTCAACCCCAGCCCAAATTTTTCGGAGAGAGGCCCTCTGGGAATGGGAGGGACTGGGAGTGGTTTACCCGGTATATGGTTTGGGTCTTTACTTTTTCATCCAGGTTAACGCCTACGTCAACAAGTATATACAGCATTTACATTAATAATAATAATAATAATAATAATAATAATAATAATAATAATAATAAAAATAATAATAATAATAATAATAAAAATAATAATAATAATAATATAATAATAATAATAATAATAATGTGATTTTAAGTGGTTTAGGAGGCTAAGTAAGCCTGTGTGAAAACCACTGATTCAACAGATAAATTTTACAGAATGATTGTTATTAATGTCGTTGAAAAGTCTTAGATTAATTCCAAGTATTTGTTGTCAAAATGTTTACAAAATACAGCTCCTTGGGGGAGAATTGAGGAATTAAGCCCGGGGTGGACACATTGGCGTAAACTTTGGTAAAAAGTGGGGGGGGGGAGAGGGGGCTCAACCCCAGTACCTTCCCTTCCCCATGGTAGCCTCTCAAAAACTATGGTGGTCTCGAGCCTAGGGACCTAATAGAAGTTTACGCCTACGGGTTGACAGTTTGACGTTTACCGTATTATAGCTCGTCAGCTCGATAACTCTTGCCATGCGTTTCTACTCCACGATCCAGGACATGAGTTTCAGGTGCCTTTGACTTCTTTCCCATCGTATTCCATTGAGTGAACAGCTCTCTTTAGTTTAGTTTGGCAATAATAAAGGTCGTTGATGTCGTGTTGGCGTGACATGACCAGCTTAACCGCAGACCTAAATCAAATAGACGAAGCAGAGGTGCTTGTTTAGAGCGCCCGAGACGTTTATGCCCGCCATTGAAATGTGCAGGAAGTGCGGAGCGAAGACTTAACTTGATTCCTTTATGATACCATATTTCAGCTCATCGGAGGCGGCAAATGTCATCCGCGTATAGGAAATAGGTGTTAGTTTTAATTATTGCCGCCAGGTGCTGCCGCATCGGCAGTTTCCGTTATTTATCTTTCAATATGCGCCGTCCGCTTCCTCTGTCGATCCCAGCTGTCAGAGACTGGGATTCTATTCCTCAGAGGGGGGGGGGCAGTGAGAGAGCTTTGCCGGTCATAATGTATAGATGCATCAACTATATGCTCTGCTTCGTGACATGTACATTTCCTACAAATAAAACGTGTTGCGAAAAACCTGAACGCATAGACCAGATACATCGTTACCGAGTTTCATCAAGATTTGGTCAACATTTGACAGAGTTACAGCCAAGATAAAAAAAAGGGTGCCGGATTTAGTGACCCACAGTGTAGGACCTGTGTAATGTAATAATGTAACGGAATATTTTTATTGTCAGAGACTACTTCGGACACACAGAAATAGACTTTTATCATAATTTATTTCAGGTAGGCGATGCTTCTATGCATTACAGAGTGGCGCTATAGAAGCATTGAAATTAGATCAGCGACCGCTTCCAATTATATATATATATATATATATATATATATATATATATATATATACATATATATATATATACTTTTACGTTTATCAATGCGTACAACTAACACATGCAATGCTCATTAGCGTTGGACTTGTCAAATAGTATTAAGTCGCTTTTAAGACGGGCATAGACTTTAATTTCTCTAGATAGAGTCTATATAGTATCTGAAAGTGAAGCCAGTTTTCACCATTTTACATGCACTGCGCGTGTCAATGATATCCCTATTTCTTTAGACAAATCGACAATGGTTACCATAGTAACACTAAGTGTAAAATAGCGGAAACTTGCTTCAACTCTCGGCTGCCTTCGCCATTGATAGGCGCCATCTAGTGATAATTAAAATCTATGGTCTTTGCCATTGGATAGACGCTAACTATAGTAGAAATTGCAATCTATGTAGGCGGTGTACCAACTCTGTGTTTATTATGCTGGGCATAATTATTATTATATGCCTAAAATGTCGAAATATATGCATCGTTTTTGATCTAAGAACGCGTAGGCCTTATTACGTGGGGCTGGAACTTGGAACGACCGTTGGAATGTTGTTTACCGGCGCGTAGACGACAACAGTTATTGATCTGTCCGAGTGTTGCCAGAAAAACAGACGAGAATGCGAATTCTCTCGTCTGCATGTAACGAGTCGGAGCAGACGTCCATGTTTTCGCAGTAAATTAACCTAAACGCCCGCTTTGTCTAAGCACGTCTCTCTTTCTCTCTCTCTCTCTCTCTCTCTCTCTCTCTCTCTCTCTTTCTCTCTCTCTCTCTCTCTCTCTCTCTCTCTCTCTCTCTCTCTCTCTCTTTCGCTCTCTCGCTCTCTCTTTCGCTCTCTCTTTCTTTCTCTCGCTCTCTTTCTCTCTCTCTCTCTCTCTCTCTCTCTCTCTCTCTCTCTCTCTCTCTCTCTCTCTCTCTCTCTCTCTCTCTCTCTCTCTCTCTCCAGGTGGATTCGCGGAATATAAAAAATCTGATGCTATTTAGGTCGTCGGAGTGATGATAGTAGAGACTGCTGTTGAGTGGCCTAACTGTTGCAAAATATAGTGCAGCGCCAAAGCGCGTATTAATTTAGGATTTTTCTCTCCCGCTCTTTCGTTGTCTATTTACACCTAAAGAATAAGTCTATAGGCCTAAGCCCTGAGGATATCATTGACATGCACAGCACGTAATAGTTAAAACGGTTTCAAACTGGCTTCACTTTCAAATAATATATATATATATATATATATATATATATATATATATATATATATATATATATATCTGTATATAACTTTTAATTCGTTTCATCACTCTTCTGAATTTTTGCATATCTATAGCCCAATGATGTAGCACTAGCATTGTCCAATTTCAAACAGGGTATCAATTTTATCATATTTTTGTGGTCTATAAAACCTGACGGAGAATAGATTTCTGAAAGACTTTGTATAGTTTCGTTTCAAATGGCTCATTATTTTTCGTGGCATTTCGAAAGCTCTAGAAAAAATTGAGACAGAATATATTGACAATTCTAGTACGGTTTGACACAACAAAGATGGGGACACAAGAATATGTGGGTTTAATTCGTTTCATCACTCTTCTGAATTTTTGCACATCTATAGCCTACTGTAGCACTAGTCCTTGCATTGTCCAATTTCAAACAGGCCATGCTGGCCCACCCAATATTTGGCTTGAGGCGCCCTTTATGATATAAACTACCTAGAGTATGTTTAAAGTCTATGCTCGTTTCCAAAATAGCGACCTAATGCTATTTTAATTTTTATTTGTACCATACATATAGACTGTATCTAGTGATATATTCAGTGTTAGAGTTGCCGGGGGGAGGGGGTGAACCTCCCCCTCCGCCGCTAACTTTGCATCCCTCCCAAAAATCGCATATCGGGTACATGCAGTTTCTGTCATTCATTGAATTTCAGTCTTCAACCCCCCGGCTCAAATTTCACAACTAAAACACTGCATGGATATATTATAGATATATTTAAAGTCTAGGCCCTATACTTTAAATATATCCAGTGTACCGTCATGCAGACAGATAGATATAGAAACAGACAGACAGACAGACAGATAAACGGAGGCAGACGGAGAGAGAGATAGAGAGAGAGAGAGAGAAGAGAGAGAGAGAGAGAGAGAGAGAGAGAGAGAGAGAGAGAGAGAGAGAGAGAGAGAGAGAGAGAGAGAGAGAGAGAGAGAGAGAGAGAGAGAGAGGTCTAAATCTGTTGTGTTTGCGTGTGCCTGTGCGTGTGTGGGGGGTCTGGGGTGTGGGGGTGTGGGGAGGGTGACTGACGCAAGATGCCCAATAAAGATTTCCAGGAAACGTCTACAGAATAACGATTGAATGCCATTTTGATTTTCGTTTTTTCTCTTTTCTACGACGACTTTTTCCGAGGTGAGCGCGTTGCATGGACTTCGAATGGGATTTTGACGCGTTGCGGTCTAGCAGTGTGTCTGTCGTCCGTTTAATTAATTATCCGCGGAGTGGTGGAGGATTAGAACCGGGGACGCCGCTACGGAATTAACTCCGGAGAAAGCGTTGTTGCTTGTGCTGTTCCCGCCGATGAAAACAGCAAATACGCGACGTTCAGTCAGAGCCAACCCAACGCCCCCCTCAACCCCATCTCCGGAAGTTTCTCCGAAAGGCAATTGCTTGCTAGTCCATCCCGTTTCTAGGAAATCTTTATTGGGCATCTTGCGTCAGACACCCCCACCCTCAACAGATTTAGATCTCTATCAGATTTCTCTCTCTCTCTCTCTCTCTCTCTCTCTCTCTCTCTCTCTCTCTCTCTCTCTCTCTCTCTCTCTCTTCGTCTGTCTGTCTGTCTGTCTGTTTCTATATCTATCTGTCTGCATGTATACATATATCTGCGTTCATTTTGGCTCGAAATTTCCGTCCGTATACGATCGAATTTCAAGGCGTCTGATCTCTGCGGAACTCGATCCAGTACGCTATACAGTTGAACAGAGTTGTGTGTGTGTGTCTGTGTGTGTGATTTTTACCGCATTTCCAACGCAGTCTAACCTCCGTGGCGAGACGAAAACGTCTGTCTACCTACTACTATAACCATTGGCAGACAAATCACGTGACGGAATAACCACACCTGAAGTAGAGTAGTAAGTGGATAATGATTTAACCATGATATAACCACGAAATAACCACTTCGGGTCGAACCCCGAAACATGCAGCGGTGTCAAATAAGCTGTTTATTTGTAGTAGAGGGGGTTTCCCCGTGCATCGCCGCGTTGCCTTGACTACTCGCCCATCCGTAGTTTCCTGTTGCCATCAGGGCTGAGGAGAGGGGGTGCAGCTGGTACATTGTGCCGGGGGCCCATGGAGTTTTCAGGGGCCTAGATCCGGTGACGATGTTTTTTTGCTTGTCAGGGTGTTTTTGGAGACTTGATAAATTTGTCTTAAGGGCCCGCAAATTTTTTTGTTCCGGGACCCGGAATTTCTCTCGGCGGCCCTGTCTCTAGACCCTCTTATCTCTCGATCGATTTTGTAGACATTTGACAGAGAATAGATATCTGAAAGACTTTGTATAGCGTCATTTCAAATGGCTCACCATTTTTCGTGGCATTTCGAATGCTCTAGAATAAAATTGAAGCAGAATATATTGACAATTCTAGTACAGTTTGACTCAGCCAAGCTGGGGACATACGAAAATGTGGTTTTAATTTGTTTCATCACTCTTCTGAATTTTGCAATCAGCCTACTGTAGCACTAATCCTTGCCCTGTCAAATGTCAAACAGTTTCAATTGTATAGTATTTTGTGGTCTATAAAAAACTTGAGATACAAGAAACTAGCTATCTCTAGTCAACTTGTCATATATATATATATATATATATATATATATATATATATATAAATAATGTACCCAGGCAGTAAAATGGGCAGTAAAATGGAGTACGTTATATCCAATATCATCCAATACGGTGGCGCATAACACGGGACCGTACATTGCGGTACGTTATGACCGGATGTAAGTTATAACCGAGCCCGTTATAACGAAGTTCTACTGTACATTGGGGTTGTTAAATATCACCAGAGGGCGTTTCACTTGTCTGTCCCCAAATGGGGAGTTTTAGATTTGGTAATGTTTTCTGCTGTGATTTCCTGCATTTTTAATTAAAAGACCGTCTTGTTTGACTGTTTGATTGGCAGATAACGACTTGTTCGACCAATTCTTTCTTATCTATTATCATCGGTGGTCGAAAAACCGCAGAGTAACCGGTGCAGCTGGATCGTTGAATCATCCGGCGATACCCATTCCCATACGCGCCGCCTTTCTTATCATTCGAAGATGCGTTGTTGACTTCATCATCATCATCATCATCATCGTCGTCGTCATCGTCGTCGAAAGATCTCCGCGGATAATAACGGACACGAGATAGATAGCAAGATATCGCTGCAGGGTTCGCGTGATAACGTTATAACTACACAGTAGAACCTATGCCACGCTGGTTCCCTGCCGCCTGTTCGGACGACGATCGTAGACTGGTTCCGTGCGGCTGTGATGCCATTTCCTCCCGATAAGATTCCGTCGCCGCTGTTCCATATCGTGACGTCATCATCATCGTCGTCGTCGTCATTGGCAACCTGGCGTCGTTACGGCTCGCTGTAGTCATCCTGGTCGCCATAGGAGGAGGAGGGGAGGAGGAGGAGGAGGAGGAAAGGGAGGGGGAGAGGCAGAAGCAGCGACCGCCGCCGCCAACAACAACAACACCGACCGTCGGCCGATGTGGCCGCCTCTGCCTTCCGATCCGCGTCGGCTCGGCACCGACCGGAACTCGCACTACCCGGTCCTGAACGCGCCGAGGGCCGGCCAGCTGAACCGGTCCGCCCTCCGGACGCGTCTCGGGGCCGACTACGACGCCGACTGGATGTCGATCGACGAGCCGTACCCGCTGTCGGGGTTCGTCCGGCGGACGCCGGGCGCCGACGCGCTCGATCCGGACCTGGCCGACGAACTGCGAGAGCTGGACTTCAGCTACGCCGACGAGCGCGGCGACCGGCGCACGATCCCGGCGGCCGTCCGGAGCATCTTCGAGCGGTGGCTGGTCGAGCGGGCGACGTCCTGCCGGGTCCGGTTCGAGTGGCACGACCTCGGGGTGACGTTCTGGCCGCGCTGGGTGAAGCAGGGCTACTGCGACGACGACGACGCGACGCCCTGCTCCTGGCCGTCGGGGATGCACTGCAGGGAGACGCAGAGCGACATCATCCGGCTGTTCCACTGGCAGTGCCGTCGGAGACCGGCGGCGGCGGCGGCGGACTCGAGGAGCCTTCGGGTGAAACGACGGAGACGGAGCGGCACCCAGGAGGAGGAGGGCGAGGAGGGCGAGGAGGAGGGCGAGGAGGAAGAGGACTCTTCGGCGGCGGCGGCGGCGGCGGGGGAAGGGGGGGCTGGCAGCCGTCGGCGGCGCAGCCAGAAGCAGATGAAATGCCAATGGAAGAGGGTCCCGTACCCCATCATCACCGACTGCTTCTGCGCCGCCTGCTGATGCCCCCCTGTTTCACCCTTTCGCCCGCTCTCCCCCTATATCTGCCGTCTACGAAAATTTGTAACAGAAAAATTTGTACAGGAATTGTTTTTTCTGAATTTTCAGCCATTATTCGTAATAAATGTTTGGCTCGTTATGCATCTTTTCAATCAAAATAGTTGTCATACTGTAACTTCTTGTCACTGACAGTTTATATATAGTCGTTTAGTCATTTGCACTATGCAGTCCTTCTTTGACGTACAGTACGTTCTGAAGAGGGATTAGGTACCGGAATCGGGTAGTACTAGTACCCAAGTATGCTTGACCTTGGTACTTTATGTGCGACAAGTATAGTCCAAAGCAGGATTCACTTCAGGCAGCCGGCGACCTTAACCGAGATATTCAAGGTCGAATTCCGTGACTGTCCTTGAACTTCGGCCTACATTTTTATTAGAACCGTCTGTGAGTTAATATAATATAATATAATATAACAAGGTTTAAAGTGGTTCAGTAGGGACTGCCCTGTGTGAGAACCACTGTTGTTCCCGTCCAATCTAATACCCTAGACTACTGAGGTTTATTTTGTTCAGGCAGTCGGCGACCTTAACCGAGATATTCAAGGTCGAATTCCGTGACTGTCCTTGAACTTCGGCCTACATTTTTATTAGAACCGTCGAACCCGTAGAACCCGTAGAACCCGAGTAGAACCGAGTTATTCCTAGATAACTGGATGGATGGATGAACGGATGGATGGATGAATAGGTATCGAGTCCTTTGATATAGGCTTACGTTCGCCTCTTGTCTGCCTCCGTGTCAGTCTGTGTGCCTCTGTCTCCGTCTGTCTGTCTATCTGTTTGTCTGTCTGTCTGTCTAATGGCTGCTGATGAGACGCAGGGTTCGACTGAGTGCAGAGGTGTCACTGAATGATTGAGTATCCGACGGACGAAGAAGTGCATCCGCCGAGGTCAGAACAACGCGAAGGTGCTTCATCAACGGATAGATAGAGGACGGTGAAGATGGGAGACGATAGTCAAGGAGAAAGATACGAAGGTTATATATTTAGGCTTACACGTACCATGGTGTCTACACCATGCGATGCCCCAACAGACGTCTGTATGTATCTCTCTCTCTCTCTCTCTCTCTCTCTCTCTCTCTCTCTCTCTCTCTCTCTCTCTCTCTCTCTCACACACACACACACACACACAGAGAAAATGGGATCGCCGAGTTCATATTATGTCCTATGAGAGACATAGCCTACAGTGTACGTTTCCCTCAATAGTCATTTGTCTGTCAAAAATTGATCGAATTTAGCCTTAATATCTGGGTAGGAATACCCAGGGTCGCCGAGAGGGGGTCAGGGGAAAATGCACAGGGGCCCGGCGGCCTGGAGGGGGCCCAGGCCGATGATGAAGATATATTATAATTATCAACAATAATAACACAAAAGGTCATCATGGTATGTGCACAGGGGCCCGGTGAATAAAAGGAGGGGGTGTCCCGGGCGCTGTGACATCATAAACAGCGTGAAAAACAGCATAAGCAAAAAAGGACATCACTAGTTTTCGAGAGTTTAAATCAATGACAAGACAAAGAAAGATTATACAGCGATTTTTTCCAAGACTTGTGACTTGTCAGGGGCCCGCCGGCCCTTCTGCACAGGGGCCCGGAATTTCTCTCGGCGGCCCTGGGGATGCCCAGGCTCGGATTTGAGTCGTTGGCGACGGTCCAGGCTGGTGAATTTGGACCGATATATGAAGCCCCGTTACTCAGATGAAAATTTAGGACTATGCAGCCAAATGCTGCTTGAAAGTTCCACTCTACATGATGTAACAATTCACGCGAAGCAAACGTAGGTTTGACTGTCGTTCGTACGTATAGCTAAATATTTATTTCACTCAACTAAGATCGTCGCCTCACACACTTTAAAGTCTACTGTTCAGGAATTTTCCTACAACCCCCGGTTTGTGACAGACATCCAGTGGCGGCTCCACCGGGGGGGGCAGGGGGGCCTGTGTCCCCCCTATTGAGTGCCTGCCCCCCCTCCAGTGGTCCCCCAGTTGGGACCCTATGCTTAATGCTACATACATTAAACAACAAATGGTTGGCCTCCCATGATTAGAAGTTGCCACCCCAACGCCCCCCCCACTTGCCAAATCCTAGAACCGCCACTGCAGACACCCCCTGCCACTACACCCCTTCCCAGGGGTGGTGTTGGCCATCACCAAAACAGGCCGATGTTAGAACTAGTCTAAAGGGGCAAATGCACCTCTGGAAATTGAAACATGAACCACTATAACTGACCACAACACTTAGAATGCATGGACCGTATGAAAACGGAGGAGATGACAACGGAAATCATGTTTTTTACTTGCAATTTTTCCTTTTCCGGGGGCCAAGCATCGAGCCACGCCCATCTCTATTTCCCCCTGGGTCCAAGAAGTCTATAGACGAAACACTGAAAATTGCATCCCCCTGCCATTGTGTTACACCCCCGCCCGAACGAAAATTCCTGAAAAATAGCCTGCTAATGTCTGGTGCGTTTTCCTCGCTCTAACATTACCCGCTACCTCCTCCACCACTACCCCCCCCCCAACTACTCACCGATTTTGGACGAATCTCACGACCAGTCCAGATCAGAGTTGTCCATGGGTTGGGTTAACCCATGGGTTGGGTTGGGTTAGGTTGGGTTGGGTTTGGGTCGAGATTTTTAAAAAATGATGGGTTGGGTTGGGTTTCGTAAATCTTCACCAGTTATTCTGTTAGCCACGTTAAATATAGGTTTTCTGTTTTCTGCGTTGACAAAGTATTAGATTCTTGTATTATGTCATTAAAAATGGCGCCATATACGTTAGCCTACATTCCATCGTAGGCAGTGCATTCAGAAGTCTGTAGTAAACAGTGGGCAATAGCTATTCAGATAGATCAAATCATGTGAACGGCTGTTGTTGACTTGTTTTAACGCATTCCATTTATAAACCGACCACGGCCAGTTGACAATAGCAGGGCTGGATTAACCATTAAGCATACTAAGCACGTGCTTATGGCTCCATGTGGGAAGGTGCATAACAGTTTTACCTGTTGTTTCTCAGTCAAATAATTTGTGATCTAGTTTAATACATTTATTAATCAGTCGCTTTGTTCTGATCGAAATTCCATCAGAACAACTATGGAAAAGACAGGTTGGATGCCTTATCTCTACTATATAATTATAGATTTTCTTCATGATATTTGTCCTTGCTTTCTTCCTTTTAGAGCTGTGTGTGTGTCTGTCTGTCTGTGTGTCTGTCTGTGTGTCTGTGTGTGTGTGTGTTCTCAGTAACTGTAATTGTGTTCCATCCAGTCTTATAACAGTGAACTATTCTTCTTGTCTGTAAAAAAACTGATCAAGCGAATCGATGTCCAGCAGCGTAGCCAAGAGGGAGGGGGTTACCCCTGGCTACCAACGAAAAATTTAGTTAATGTGGTTCCATCTACTTTTAACTTTCTGACGCGGTTTGGGGGGGGGGTCAAACCCCCCATGGCTGCCGACGCAACGTGCTTCTTTGACCAGTCTATGTTACGGCACTATGGAAGTTGTTTCGAATACATACATACATACATTGAATTAAATGCATCACATCACGGCGACGCTGGCATTAATGCAATCATTGTTTCTCAATTATGAGAATGATGAATTTCCGGTTTGTTGCAATAACAGCTCGAAATAAGCAAATAACTATTTATGTGCTTGAATGTATGTATGTTTTTAAAATTGCGATTGTACTTTCACGTTTTTGTATGGATGCGTTGGGTTGGGTTTGGGTCAGAAAACATGAATTTTGTTTGGGTTGGAAATTTGATGGGTTGGGTTTGGGTTGACAAAACCGACCCATGGACAACTCTGGTCCAGATCCGAATAGGGGGACCGTCCCGGCCCCGGGCGGGGGGGTGGGCTCCCGTAACTACGCCAATGTCGATGATTGACGGTTCTTTAAGCTTTAGAAACGTCCTCATTTTTGTTGAACCCGAGGAAGAATTCTTCCCAGAGAAAGAGAGAGAGAGAAAGAGAGATAGAGATAAAGAGAGAGAGAGAGAGAGAGAGAGAGAGAGAGGAGAGGTAAGGAGGGATGATGGAGGAGACTGTTTTCACGGGTCATAATTCTTCTAATTTTTGGCGCGCCAAAACGAAGTGTCCGCGCTCCGCCTCCGTAGCGATTTCAGTGACGTAATTTCATTGGCCATCAATCAACTACCTCCCCCCTCATCCTCCCCTCGCCCCCTCCCCCCGATTACTATTAGTCGGTTGGACGGTAACGCTTCCGGAAAAATACCAGACCACTTAAAATTGTTCGTCTTCTCGGTGTTTTCACCCTTCGTTCGTTCGTTCGGCGGCGGCGGCGGCGACGGCGGCAACATTCTTCGGATTCTCTCGTCTTTTTCCGCATCCTTCGTTTTAACTTCTTTCGTCCCGACGATTATAGTCTCGCCGGAGACAGACTGCCGGGAGGCGCTTCTAAGGGTCCTCTCCTGCCCTGCCCCTCCCCCAACACACACAGAGAGCGAAGTACCGACGAGACCACGAGGGGCAGAGAGAGAGAGAGAGAGAGAGAGAGAGAGAGAGAGAGAGAGAGACAGACAGACAGACAGACAGACAGACAGACAGACAGACAGACAGACAGACAGACAGACAGACAGACAGAAACAGAGGGAGAGACGGGTCCAGGGACCGAGGTTCGGAGAGTGACCGATAACGTCCGAATGTCTTGTCTATGCGGACGTGGAATTCGCGGCCATTGAGATTAGTTGGACGAGCGCTGGTCGGTCGGTTGATTTTTATTGTGAGAACCTGCTTTGCTTATAGTCGTCTGCTTTCTAATACAGATGAAGCCGTTCCGGCGATTAAAAGTGTCTCTTATCGCGGAACAGTTGTTCTGCTTGAGCATCGCTCCTACTCTCCCACCCCCACTCCCCACCTCAGACTCCCCACTCCTCCCCAGACTCCCTCCTGCCCGCCCCACTCAGATTTTGCCGTTTTCCCTCCTCTTTCGCGTCCGTCTACGTCACTTCCGGAGGAAAGTACAGTAGAACTTCGTTAGAACGACGTGCTTAGCGGGCGGGTAAAATGTGGTTCTACTGTAGCTGCGTAGTAGGCCTAATAAAAGGACGAACGCTTATGTGGCGAAGTAAAGAGGCGCTATATAAATCATGCGATACTTTCACTTTGTATCATCACACCGCCACCACCTCCACCATAACCTTCATCATCATCATCATCATCATCAGCAGCAGCAGCAGCAGCAGCAGCAGCAGCAAAAGAAGTAGCATCTTCTTTTTGAAGTTCGAAGAATTCTAAAGACTGGTTTAAATTAGATTTCTAAATGCATACGCATCGTAGATGTAAAAACGTTGTAAAAATAATATTTAAAATATTTTTAAAACGCAAAAACGCTACAAAAATAAAAAACGTTAAAAAACGTTGAATAAGAAACTTTACCGACCGTAGGGAACGTGTTTTACCCAACCACGCGCGATAAGCAAGCAAATCACACTGTGCAAAAACGTCCAAAACGACTGTGAAATTTAATAAACAGCAATAATACTGGCTTGAATTGTTTCCTCTACGTTGTAAATAAGTAAATCTGCATGACCTGCTAATAAACAATCGACGGTATTCTATAGATAAACAGCAGAGAGCTAATTAAATAGCTCGTTGTTGCTGGTTTCAGAAAATCTGTGTTTCTTTATTTTGCCAACGTTTTTAATAATAAAAAACGTTGGCAAAAAGTTTTAAAAAACGCTTTATAAAACGTAAATAACGCGGAAAAAATTAGAAAAACGTAAAAAACGTTGATTGCATCTATGATCTCCATCGTAATGTTAAAACCCGTAACTGTCCATCCATGCACCTATCTCTTTGTCTGTCTGTCTGTCTGTCTGTCTGTCTGTCTGTCTGTCTGTCTGTCTGTCTGTCTGTCTGTCTGTCTGTCTGTCTGTCTGTCTGTCTGTCTGTCTGTGTCTGTGCCTCATTTCCGGTTTCGGTGCATTTTTTACCAAGCAGATGTTACAGACGCCAAATAACAGACGGCCATTGAGATGATAATGATGATGATGATGATGATGATGATGATGAAGATGAAGAAGACACCGTGCAATCGTTATTCGCTATTGCATCAGCATCGACGGTACTTAGTCAGCCCATGCATCTGCCCAGGCAGGCTGTATCGTTTATACAGAGAACGCACGAGACCGTGAAAATTAATCTATTAACGGCGCGCTCTCACGCCGTACCGTCATCCATTCACACGCACGCTCCGTCACACCCCAACCCCCTCACCCCGACCCCACCGCCCCATCACGAACCGGGCAGAGCACATGACTGACCTTTACGGAGATGTCACCAGACGTCGCGAGATTAGAATGATAATGACGACTATGATGATGATGATGATGATGATGATGATGATGATGATGACCTGGCTTTAAAAATCAAGTTTGATTCACCGGGTCATGTTTGTCCGTAATGCTGAAGTTAGCGTGTGTTCGTGGGGCGGCAAGGGCAAATATAATAGCACGCGACGCCAATGTTGAGTAATGGGGGAGTGGCCGCAAGCCCTTCTCATTATAAAAATCCTGACATCGCCCTTTTATTGGATATAGTGAGTGTGGTGTTTGTCGGGAGATTTCTTGTAACTGCTTACTGACTTCCTCCTCTGGTCCACTCTATACATAGAACAAGTTGTCATGGACTTATTTTTAACTAACTTATTTGACATAACGAAAAAAAAATTAAAAATTAACCCGTCCCACACACACACACTTTTCTAATTTTTTCCTCCCAGTCGTTTTACTCTTAGATACAATTCTTTAAATTAGAAGAGAATAACAAGCTCTTAACCCCTTAACTGCATGGGGATCCCGGATATATCCGTCCATTTTACATTGAGTTACAGTTAAATACACGGTTAAGGGGGGTTAAAAGTGTATCATGTAAGCCTATACACCCATTGGTTTGTATAGTTCAATACATTTAACTTTTATTTAATACTAAACCACTCGCCCACTCTTGGCGAGAATCGGATGAGTGACGCAATATGGCGTATCGAGTACCGACCCTTAGCGAAACCGGCGTTCAGATAAATCATTGCTATTACTAATATCTGTCCGATTGCACGCAGTGGGCAGGATTCGAGCAACCTGGAAGTGGGCGGATAATCGAACAGCTGTGCAGTTAGCTATACATGCTCGGGAACCGTTTATCTGCACGTTGCATATGATACCAAATCATATGCTTAGTATACATACGCCCTTCATTGACAGGAAACGCTGGTGGGGAAAATGCAGAGCTGTAGGAAGGACTCGTGGTTCAAAATACAATTAAAAAGCAACTGATTTCATGCAAGCGGCAGGATGTCCGAACAACACGATTAGGCCGCACTATAATAAGTTTTAGCCATATCCCAGGAAGTAAAAAAAATAAAATAAAAGCGGCCTGCCTCAGAGACAAGGTACTCAAAATGGGGAGCCAGCCGTAGGCCTATTAGAGAAGAAAAATAGCACCAAAAACCTGGCGGAGAGAACTGTGGGTCGCCGGTCGCGACCCAACCCAATAGTGGGTCGCAGGGCTCAGTCCAGTGGATGGCGGGGTGGCATGAAGCTAGATTCAAAAGTGTCATTTTCTAACCGACACCAAAATATCACCAGCTTTGCAAGGTTGCAAGTAGGTTTTGTTCTTAAGAAACTTATATACATGCAATCCATTCAATGCTTAAATTGGGCCTAAACTGATTAGTGCTTTATCCATTTTTAGTTGACGCAACGTTTGCAGGGTCTCCGCACATTAAAAAACTGCTGTAGTGGGCCGCTGTCCCCCAAAAAACTTAGAGAAACCCTGCATTATAGAGTGGACAAGAAAGCTGAATGTAATACAACTAATTTTATCGATTATGTTGGCAATCACGCCTACACCCTCCAGTAAACATTTCTCGTCGGTTTTGTGTACGAATTCCACGACTGGCAGTCTGGTCCTAGTAAGAACGGGGATGGGGGGGTATCCTGGGTTCCTTCGTGGCTGCGCTAATGTTGTTTACGATATGCACTTTTCTATCGGTTAAAGATCTTTTTCGCATTCTTTGCGTTTGTTTCTGGTTGCCTTAGAGGCTTATAGGCTCGTATATTACGCCCAAATCAACTTGTTCTCGAAAGGTTTATTTTCTGTTTGGATGTAATTTGTAGTCTAACTAATTTGTAGTCTGGAATGCTGATAATTATCATTTGCGACGACCGCAGAATTTTTAAACCTTGAAACTTTGTGAAATTTAAAAAAGCAATCGTGCCTTCGTCTTAGGTGTGCTCATTATAGGCCTGTACAGAAACGTTCAGGGTGAAGAATAAATTATCAATTACTCGACACCTGCTGTTCAAATTAAAATTTCTAATTCGATTATGCTTTACCTTAGTAGTCAAGTTTTGCTATATTCATTTCTTATAACAGGGGCGCAGCTAGGGTGTCCGGCGCCCGCGGACAAAGCATATCGATGGCGCCCCTCAACTTGACGAAAATCACAAAGAGCAAAGAAGGGCGCCGTTCTGTCCATTTTGGCACCCCTTCATTCTTCATTCAACTTCGCGAATACCCTGACAAGCAAAAAAACGGTCATCGCCCGTAGCGGAACATCCTACCTTAAACCAATTTTGGCGTCCCCCACCTTGGCGCCGGGGGGAACGTCTGTACCCCCTGCACCCCCTAGATCCGCCTCTGTGTTATAACACGTCGTCGTGTTTTTAGTATTTCAAAACATCAGCTCAGCCGTTTCAAAGTGCGGTTAAAGTGACACTTTGAAGCAAACACGAGAGTAAACAGAATTCACCAACAGCTAATTAATCATCTGTTGAACCGTAAAAAATCATTTTCTAGCTCTCCGAGCAAAAAAATTCGAACACGTTGACAATCGAATTCATCGAAATCGCCCGTCATATTTTAGTTTCGGATGTAGGTAGGCCTGTATTTCTCATTCTTGGACGTCAGACCGATCTGAAGAGACGTCCATGCAGTCGGTGCACTATGCAGTATATGCGCCCATATACGTCACGTAGCATACGTTACGTGGCGGATTTTCCTGCGGGGTGCTATAACTAGGCCTATTTCCATCAACGATGCATTTATTTTGCTATACTGTACAGCTAAACAGGAACGTCGTGCGCTGATTGGCCAATTTGAAATGCACTTTGCGTTGTGTACCGAGTGACGTCTCAAAGTGGCGCCAAGTTTCATCTATCTCCGTTTGTCCGATCGACCTTTCGTCCGTGATTGGCGACACGCAACGCGGCTTTGCTGCTGACCTAACGAACGCCTCACAGCGTTGCTTCCGCTGTGTTTAATCACGTATGGCTACGTGTTTCTGTTGGTTTTTTAAACCCTTAACCGTGTATTTAACTGTAACTCAATGTAAAATGGACGGATATATCCGGAATTCCCAGTTTAGGGGTTAAACCGCGGTTTTAGACCGTCTTCCTGTGTAAAAAATCATAGAATTTCATCATCGCTAGAGTGAGTCTATGAATCATGGCGTCTTAAGTTAAACAGTGAAGCCAATTTTCCACCATTTTGTTAAAAGCATGATCGCATTACCGTGAAACTCCTACTAGAAGCCGGACATAAAACAAGCCGGAGTACAAAGCAATTTGTTTGAATAGAAACCGGAGTTTGTATCGGAAGTTTCATGGTAATTTTTATGATAACCATGGTTATCATTGTCTGAATTGATAAAAGATGGTGGCAAATCGGCTTCAACTTTCCTCTGTCTTTGCCATAGACTACTAAGTCTTACAGTGGGTATCAATTTCTAAGTTTGAACTTAGCCAATAGGGGGTGTCAGAGCATTAGGAATATGTACCCTTAAACTAAACGGTTCTTATTGCGCAGCGGCTGCAAGTGATTTTTAAAAGCTGTTGACAAATTTTTACCACAAAAATTCCATTTAAGTCTTAACAAATCAAACAGCTAAACTTTTATGTAGAACAATTTGATGACATCGCAGCGGGACATGCATGCACATTTGGTTCACTCCCAGTGTCCGATGCATTCGCGACATTATGCGCCCTTGACTTTGGTCTACCATGGGTACGGCGCTATATAAGTTGTCTCAATAATAATAATAATAATAATAATAATAATAATAATAATAATAATAATAATAATAATAATAATAATAATTATTATTATTATTATTATTATTATTATTATTATTATTATTATTATTATTATTATTATTTGCACACGGTTCCCTTTTGCCAGGTGTTCATATTTATCCCGGTCCCCTATCCAGTAAATCTAAGCAGGGGTGTAGCCAGGAATTTGATTTGGGAGGGTATAAATATTGGAGGGGGGTATAAACCTTAACTATAAACCATATAAACTACATATAAATCACATATAAATCACATAAAAAATTAAAGGTAGACTGATTTTGGGGGTATATATACCGACATACCACCCCCTCCGTCGCTACGCCCCTGGATCTAAGAACCACTTTAAAGTTTGCCCAATAGTCTGTCACACTGCGTAGAGCACTCTTCTAGCTTCGAGAAAATATGCTGTGGAATCTTCAACTACTGTAATAATCGACTTTAAAGCCGTAAGCGAGTCTACTTTATCGCACTATCTTCAAAGAATGTCAACAAGTCGTACTCAGTGGCGGCTCTAGGATTTGGCAAGTGGGGGGGGGCGTTGGGATGGCAACTTCTAATCATGGGGGGTCAACTATTTGTTGTTTAATGTATGTAGCATTAAGTATAGGGTCCCAACGGGGGGCCACTGGGGGGGCCAGGCACTCAATAGGGGGCACGGACCCCCCTGGCCTCCCGGTGGAGCCGCCACTGGTCGTACTGTACATTTGATGGCTTTGACGCCATTCTGCAAACATATAAACTGACGACATCTCACGCTCGACTCGCACGGTATGACGTAGGTCGGTATATAGTCTAATACTGCGTTCTCTTCTTTGCCCAGATGGTCCCAATTGCCCCGGTCTCCCCTACGCTCTGTCTAGGTTGCCTTCGAGGGGGTTACGTCAATGTTTTTAAAACCGCAGCGGCAAAACAATCTGGTGGAGCTCTTGCACGATGCATCATCCCGGTGGCTTCCGTGCTGCGTCTGTCGACCGCTGCGTCTACGTGATGTGCCTGGTGTATACGAAGACCGCGGAACGCACTAAACGGCACGATGGAGCCATGTTTCCTACGTGACATCAGGAAACTCATCCATCCCAATACGGTCCATCCATCCATCCATCCATCCATCCATCCATCCATCCATCCATGACCATCCATCCATCCATCCATCCATCCATGATCCATCCATCCATCCGTCTGTCTGTAGGCCTATATATCCGGGGATAACAACAATAATACGAGCATTAGTTTCTAATAATAAATCAAAATCGTAGACACGGATCAGTCTGGTTTACCCAAATCACTCGACAAGTTTTCAATGGTGATATAGCATGTAGACACAACTATATATATATATATATATATATATATATATATATATATATATATATATATATATATATATATATGCGCGCATATGACTTGGATTTTCTATGAAATATTGCTTTCAAATGCCTCCTGCCTCGAGGAGTGTGTCAGGGTACGATGACATCAAAGACAGTGACTGATAGAGACCGGAGACAATGCATATTTCGTGTCAGCGTTCGCGGTATTTTAATTTTTTAAATGGAAATTTAATATAGCCCATAGGCCGTCTGGAAGGCGAGTCTCGGGTTACCCTGCACTGCTCTTTCGGCAGCCTTGAACCAGTTCAAGTTTAGGGGCATATATAATTTTATTTTATTTTTTTATTCTCTGGCCTGTGGCATTGTTCCATATTCCACTCAGTCGACAGCTTGTTGAGTGATTGGAGTAAACTCGATGCTGACCGGTGCCTGGGTTTGGAGTAATCAATCGTTAGACCGTTTGACACAACTTCCACCCGAAAACAATTGATTAATGGGCATAGGATTTTGATTTATTGTCCAGCCTTCTTCCACGATGCTGGACTTTGCTCTTGTATTTTCTCAAACCTAAATTTGATTTTGTTCACGAGAAGTTCTGAATGTAGGCCTGCACATTTCTACAGGCAAGAGCCCATCAGAATATTTTCCAGATTAGCGGCACCCAATATTTCCCATAAAATGATAAAACCTTGCTTTGGTCCAAAATAACTGAACATTTGGCGTATAAATCATGCAAATATTTGGGTGCTTTGGTGGTCCAATGCAGTAGCCTTGCCCAGACAAGTAAGACAGGTCCATTGTATGGGCTAATCCTCTATGACATTTTGATCCCGTTCTTTACAGTTCTGTATTCTGTAGGCATATGCCTATATACAAGCCCCTTAATTTTCTGGATTGGGGAATGTCGGTAATGAAGCCAACATGGCTAACATGGCAACGATTATATTCATCACCCAACCACGGAAATACCTGCGTAGGTATATTGACTCCTCGGGAGTTGTTACGGTTAGTTCAATAGATGGCGATACCACTTATGAAATGTAATGCAAGATTGTTCAGTAGCCCATCTCAACCACAAGCGTACCGGTAAACAGGGCGCGAATTGTGGAGGGAAGGAGGAGGGATTCCCCCAACCAGTGGCGGCTCCACCGGAAGGGCGGGGGGCCCGTGCCCCCTATTGAGAGCCTGGCCCCTCCCAGTGCCTCCCCCCAGTTGGAACCTTATACTTAATGATACATACATTAAACAACAAATGGCTGGCCCCCCATGATTAGAAGTTGCCACCCCAACGGTCCCCCACTTGCCAAATCCTAGAGCCGCCACAGCCTACAAAGAATCTGGACCCACATTTTGGATATCTATCAGGTGTCTGATTGTTTTAAGGGTCTAAAAATATATACAATCTATAGTCACCATTATTAGATTGCCAATATAGAGACATTAATAAGGTGGAAAGTGACGGATTTTTCTAGTCCACTGACATCATTGCAAAGCGTTTGAGGGTTCTAAAGAGAAATTTGGGTGAAATATCGACATGAATTTTTTGGTCGCCCGAAAATTTTTCATGGACTATAGTCCAGGTTTTTTTTCGAAATTTGAGCGAAAATTTGTGGTGTCGTAGGCCTTTCATATTTGCACCGATTGAAGCCCAGTCGATGCCTACAAGGAATCTGGACCCGCATTTTGGATATCTATCAGATATCTGACTGCTCTAAAGGTTTGAAAATCTATAAAATGTATAGCCACCATTATTATATTTTGCAATATAGACACATTAATAGGGTGGAAAGTGACGGATTTTTCTACTCCACTGACATCACTGCAAGGGGTTTGAAGGTTCTAAATAGAAATTTGGAGGAAATATCGACATAAATTTTTGGGTCGCCCGAAAATTTTTCATGGACTATTATAGTCCAGGGTTTTTTTTCGAAATTTGAGCGAAAATTTGTGGTGTCGTAGGCCTTTCATATTTGCACCGATTGAAGCCCAGTCGATGCCTACAAAGGAATCTGGACCCGCATTTTGGATATCTATCAGATATCTGACTGCTCTAAAGGTTTGAAAATCTATAAAATGTATAGCCACCATTATTATATTTTGCAATATAGACACATTAATAGGGTGGAAAGTGACGGATTTTTCTACTCCACTGACATCACTGCAAGGTGTTTGAAGGTTCTAAATAGAAATTTGGAGGAAATATCGACATACATTTTTGGGTCGCCCGAAAATTTTTCATGGATATCTATCAGATATCTGACTGCTCTAAATGTTTGAAAATCTATAAAATGTATAGCCACCATTATTATATTTTGCAACATAGACACATTAATAGGGTGGAAAGTGACGGATTTTTCTACTCCACTGACATCACTGCAAGGTGTTTGAAGGTTCTAAATAGAAATTTGGAGGAAATATCGACATACATTTTTGGGTCGCCCGAAAATTTTTCATGGACTATAGTCCAGGGTTTTTTTTCGAAATTTGAGCGAAAATTTGCGGTGTCGTAGGCCTTTCATATTTGCACCGATTGAAGCCCAGTCGATCCCTACAAGGAATCTGGACCCGCATTTTGGATATCTATCAGATATCTGACTGCTCTAAAGGTTTGAAAATCTATAAAATGTATAGCCACCATTATTATATTTTGCAATATAGACACATTAATAGGGTGGAAAGTGACGGATTTTTCTACTCCACTGACATCACTGCAAGGTGTTTGAAGGTTCTAAATAGAAATTTGGAGGAAATATCGACATACAATGAAAATTTTCATGGACTATAGTCCAGGTTTTTTTTCGAAATTTGAGCGAAAATTTGTGGTGTCGTAGGCCTTTCATATTTGCACCGATTGAAGCTCAGTCGATGCCTACAAGGAATCTGGACCCGCATTTTGGATATCTATCAGATATCTGACTGCTCTAAATGTTTGAAAATCTATAAAATGTATAGCCACCATTATTATATTTTGCAACATAGACACATTAATAGGGTGGAAAGTGACGGATTTTTCTACTCCACTGACATCACTGCAAGGTGTTTGAAGGTTCTAAATAGAAATTTGGCTGAAATATCGACATGAATTTTTGGGTCGCCCGAAAATTTTTCATGGACTATAGTCCAGGGTTTTTTTTCGAAATTTGAGCGAAAATTTGTGGTGTCGTAGGCCTTTCATATTTGCACCGATTGAAGCCCAGTCGATGCCTACAAGGAATCTGGACCCGCATTTTGGATATCTATCAGATATCTGACTGCTCTAAAGGTTTGAAAATCTATAAAATGTATAGCCACCATTATTATATTTTGCAATATAGACACATTAATAGGGTGGAAAGTGACGGATTTTTCTACTCCACTGACATCACTGCAAGGGGTTTGAAGGTTCTAAATAGAAATTTGGAGGAAATATCGACATAAATTTTTGGGTCGCCCGAAAATTTTTCATGGACTATAGTCCAGGGTTTTTTTCGAAATTTGAGCGAAAATTTGCGGTGTCGTAGGCCTTTCATATTTGCACCGATTGAAGCCCAGTCGATCCCTACAAGGAATCTGGACCCGCATTTTGGATATCTATCAGATATCTGACTGCTCTAAAGGTTTGAAAATCTATAAAATGTATAGCCACCATTATTATATTTTGCAATATAGACACATTAATAGTTTGGAAAGTGACGGATTTTTCTACTCCACTGACATCACTGCAAGGTGTTTGAAGGTTCTAAATAGAAATTTGGAGGAAATATCGACATACATTTTTGGGTCGCCCGAAAATTTTTCATGGACTATAGTCCAGGGTTTTTTTTCGAAATTTGAGCGAAAATTTGTGGTGTCGTAGGCCTTTCATATTTGCACCGATTGAAGCCCAGTCGATGCCTACAAGGAATCTGGACCCGCATTTTGGATATCTATCAGATATCTGACTGCTCTAAATGTTTGAAAATCTATAAAATGTATAGCCACCATTATTATATTTTGCAATATAGACACATTAATAGGGTGGAAAGTGACGGATTTTTCTACTCCACTGACATCACTGCAAGGTGTTTGAAGGTTCTAAATAGAAATTTGGCTGAAATATCGACATGAATTTTTGGGTCGCCCGAAAATTTTTCATGGACTATAGTCCAGGGTTTTTTTTCGAAATTTGAGCGAAAATTTGTGGTGTCGTAGGCCTTTCATATTTGCACCGATTGAAGCCCAGTCGATGCCTACAAGGAATCTGGACCCGCATTTTGGATATCTATCAGATATCTGACTGCTCTAAAGGTTTGAAAATCTATAAAATGTATAGCCACCATTATTATATTTTGCAATATAGACACATTAATAGGGTGGAAAGTGACGGATTTTTCTACTCCACTGACATCACTGCAAGGCGTTTGAGGGTGCTGAAGAGAAATTTGGCTGAAATATCGACATGAATTTTTGGGTCGCCCGAAAATTTTTCATGGACTATAGTCCAGGGTTTTTTTCGAAATTTGAGCGAAAATTTGTGGTGTCGTAGGCCTTTCATATTTGCACCGATTGAAGCCCAGTCGATGCCTACAAGGAATCTGGACCCGCATTTTGGATATCTATCAGATATCTGACTGCTCTAAAGGTTTGAAAATCTATAAAATGTATAGCCACCATTATTATATTTTGCAATATAGACACATTAATAGGGTGGAAAGTGACGGATTTTTCTACTCCACTGACATCACTGCAAGGGGTTTGAAGGTTCTAAATAGAAATTTGGAGGAAATATCGACATAAATTTTTGGGTCGCCCGAAAATTTTTCATGGACTATAGTCCAGGGTTTTTTTCGAAATTTGAGCGAAAATTTGCGGTGTCGTAGGCCTTTCATATTTGCACCGATTGAAGCCCAGTCGATCCTACACAAGGAATCTGGACCCGCATTTTGGATATCTATCAGATATCTGACTGCTCTAAAGGTTTGAAAATCTATAAAATGTATAGCCACCATTATTATATTTTGCAATATAGACACATTAATAGGGTGGAAAGTGACGGATTTTTCTACTCCACTGACATCACTGCAAGGTGTTTGAAGGTTCTAAATAGAAATTTGGAGGAAATATCGACATACATTTTTGGGTCGCCCGAAAATTTTTCATGGACTATAGGTTATAGACTATACATGGACCAGGGTTTTTTTTCGAAATTTGAGCGAAAATTTGTGGTGTCGTAGGCCTTTCATATTTGCACCGATTGAAGCCCAGTCGATGCCTACAAGGAATCTGGACCCGCATTTTGGATATCTATCAGATATCTGACTGCTCTAAAGGTTTGAAAATCTATAAAATGTATAGCCACCATTATTATATTTTGCAATATAGACACATTAATAGGGTGGAAAGTGACGGATTTTTCTACTCCACTGACATCACTGCAAGGTGTTTGAAGGTTCTAAATAGAAATTTGGCTGAAATATCGACATGACATTTTGGGTCGCCCGAAAATTTTTCATGGACTATAGTCCAGGGTTTTTTTTCGAAATTTGAGCGAAAATTTGTGGTGTCGTAGGCCTTTCATATTTGCACCGATTGAAGCCCAGTCGATGCCTACAAGGAATCTGGACCCGCATTTTGGATATCTATCAGATATCTGACTGCTCTAAAGGTTTGAAAATCTATAAAATGTATAGCCACCATTATTATATTTTGCAATATAGACACATTAATAGGGTGGAAAGTGACGGATTTTTCTACTCCACTGACATCACTGCAAGGCGTTTGAGGGTGCTGAAGAGAAATTTGGCTGAAATATCGACATGAATTTTTGGGTCGCCCGAAAATTTTTCATGGACTATAGTCCAGGGTTTTTTTTCGAAATTTGAGCGAAAATTTGTGGTGTCGTAGGCCTTTCATATTTGCACCGATTGAAGCCCAGTCGATGCCTACAAGGAATCTGGACCCGCATTTTGGATATCTATCAGATATCTGACTGCTCTAAAGGTTTGAAAATCTATAAAATGTATAGCCACCATTATTATATTTTGCAATATAGACACATTAATAGGGTGGAAAGTGACGGATTTTTCTACTCCACTGACATCACTGCAAGGTGTTTGAAGGTTCTAAATAGAAATTTGGAGGAAATATCGACATACATTTTTGGGTCGCCCGAAAATTTTTCATGGACTATAGTCCAGGGTTTTTTTTCGAAATTTGAGCGAAAATTTGTGGTGTCGTAGGCCTTTCATATTTGCACCGATTGAAGCCCAGTCGATGCCTACAAGGAATCTGGACCCGCATTTTGGATATCTATCAGATATCTGACTGCTCTAAATGTTTGAAAATCTATAAAATGTATAGCCACCATTATTATATTTTGCAACATAGACACATTAATAGGGTGGAAAGTGACGGATTTTTCTACTCCACTGACATCACTGCAAGGTGTTTGAAGGTTCTAAATAGAAATTTGGCTGAAATATCGACATGAATTTTTGGGTCGCCCGAAAATTTTTCATGGACTATAGTCAAGGGTTTTTTTCGAAATTTGAGCGAAAATTTGTGGTGTCGTAGGCCTTTCATATTTGCACCGATTGAAGCCCAGTCGATGCCTACAAGGAATCTGGACCCGCATTTTGGATATCTATCAGATATCTGACTGCTCTAAAGGTTTGAAAATCTATAAAATGTATAGCCACCATTATTATATTTTGCAATATAGACACATTAATAGGGTGGAAAGTGACGGATTTTTCTACTCCACTGACATCACTGCAAGGGGTTTGAAGGTTCTAAATAGAAATTTGGAGGAAATATCGACATAAATTTTTGGGTCGCCCGAAAATTTTTCATGGACTATAGTCCAGGGTTTTTTTTCGAAATTTGAGCGAAAATTTGCGGTGTCGTAGGCCTTTCATATTTGCACCGATTGAAGCCCAGTCGATGCCTACAAGCAGTGGCGGCTTCACCGGGGAGCCAGTGCCCCCTATTGAGAGCCTGTCCCCTAGTGGCCCTCCAGTCGGGACCCTATACTTAATGCTACATACATTAAACAACAAATGGTTGGCCACCCCATGATTAGAAATTGCCACCCCAACGCCCCCCCCACTTGCCAAATCCTAGAGCCGCCACTTCCCCCAACTGCATCCCCCCAAACTCGACATATCCCCCCACACTGTTCCAGGTCACAAATCGCAACTTTCCGGTAAATTCTATTAAGCTGGACCGCCCACTTTTCGTACAGGTTAACGCCCATGACCTCGACACAATCCTAACCAATTCACTTTCACACACCCCAGTGCCCACAATCATAGGATTAAATCCGGGCTGACCAAAAATAAAGACCTGGTCCAAAAGAATTGAAAATTCCAGTCAACTCGTCTATTCTAATTGATATAGGGCCATTCTGAAATTTTGGGAGACATAAACACCCCCACCAAAATTTGGAAACTACCTTTTGCCTAAATTTCCCAAGTAAATTGTTTCCAATACCTTAGTAGGCCTCAGGGGCGTAGCCAGGAATTTGATTAGGGAGGGTATATATACAGTATACCGATATACCCCCCGTCGCTACGCCCCTGGTAGACCCGTTCCTACAATAGCTACATCTATTATCAGGAATGACTAACAAAGTACAGTAGATTCTAATTTATCATCATAGGCTTACACGTGTATAGTATTAATTTTAAAAGTCATATTATAAAGTACTGTTAGCAATGAATAATTTCCAAAACCTTTTACTCATATGCCGAGCCGTAAGCAATAGTCTTTGGCGCATGGGGTAAGGTATAAAATTGTCACCGCCAATATAGGTATAAATTTTTTGCCCCAATATAGTTTGAAAACTGGAAATGACTTTTGGTTTTCAGAATTTTACCACTTTGAGGAGTAAAAGAGTAAATAAAGTCAGCAAAAGACATTTTTTGCTTGTCGTACATACTGGTAATGTTTTCAGCAGATATTTTTAACTTCTCAATTGAAAAACTTCTGTCGTGAATAAAATCAAGGCAGCTTGCCCCTCATCCCCCACCTAGTTACGGCTCTGCCCATATGTTAGAGTTAATTTTAAATAATCGCTTAAACTCATTTATTGATTAGTCCAGTAGTCCAGGAAAAACTAACTTTAATAAATTAAGTAATTAACTAATTAGGCGCAATGGTCTTGGTGGCCATTGTGCACTTGAGGCCAGCACTGTGGAAATGAATGTTCGGGCAAATGTTTCACTGTCACTGACAAACTTCTTAAGTAGAAAAAACAACAGGTCTCCTTTATCACCAGACTTGCAGAGTACAAGCATTATTCCGAGAGCTCATTGCTGCTTTAACTGAAACATAACACACACAAATAAAAATTACATCTTTATCCAGACAAACAGGCCTACTATCATAATCTACACTCTACAATCTAGATGAAGTTTACTTTATATGAGAATTTAATCTTGGGGCAACGCGAAAACTTTTGCTAAACAATACCTTTTTCACCAAGAGCTTTTGGCCCCTGTAATAAGAATTGTGCAACATCTTAATACAAAACGTAACGTCGCGCGCCGTCTCCATCGTAACAAGGGCAAACAGGCCAGCGTCCTTCTGCGATTTCATCGAACCAACCCTGCACTTAAGAACCTGCAAACAAAGAAAGCCTCAAGCTAGTAAGCACCGATCGAAAAAGAAGCAGATATGGTTCTTGACAAAATGCAAAACCTAGACTACAATTATACCGTACGGCGACTAGTTGTAGCGACAGCAGGTATTTATCTGTGCTCTACCTTTCCGTATCTGCTCATCAAAGCTCTAACGTCGACAGCGAGGATTCCACTCGGAAGATTACCGACCCATAAATTGTTTTCTGCCTCCTGGTCGCTCTGCGAGGAGGTGCCTATTTGAAACCAGAACAAAAAACCAAACACTGGCTCAACCAACATCACAATGCAACCCGGTTAAAAGTTCGCCGATGTCACAAAATATTAATTAAACAACGCTCAAGAAATTAGATGTACTCACCAAGGGTTAGGTCAGCATCTTGCATCAACTATTCTGAGGAAATTCATGCCATGTCCAATACTTTGGCTAGAATAGGTGGTTTACGATATTAAAGTTCTACTATGGGGCCTACAACAACATATTGCACCTGGTAGAGTAACTCCTCCTAGATTTATAAGTTATGTACGAAAGAAACCGAGTTCACGATATTTCTGGTAAATATGGTGAAAATTTTACCATACGTTGGGGATCGTCCATAAATTACGTCACGCGGTTAGGGAGGGGCTCCGGCCATTTGTGACGAAGTGTGACGGCGGGGGGTCCGTAAATGTGACGTCACGCAAAAAAATTAGGTCATGACCTTTGACCTTTTTTGCTTGTCATGGATTTTGGAGGGGAAAATACAAGGATGGCATTTTTTGGAAGACGAAAATGGGGGGAGGGGTCTTCGGCCCGTTGTGACGTCATATTTTAGGGGGTCCGACGTTTTGTGACGTCGCGTTACGTAGGGGGCAGGGGGTCAAAAAGTGCCAAATTCGCGTGACGTAATTTATGGACGACCCCTTAGTCACTGATTTGACAGTAGAGTATTTATGCCTTACGAAATCCCATTATACTGGTTGTTTAAGATGGTCGAGCTATTAACGATGACGTGTGCTGCTATTTCAATCCTTGGTTTAAAACAATATGGATTCATGAAAATGACATTCAAAAGTCAAATTAACATACAAAGTATGATAAAATGTGTTAGGAAGAAGACATCAATTCTTTGCAGTGGTGTAGCCAGGGTTCTGGAATAGGGGGGGGGGGCACATCAACACTTTTGGGCAAAGAAAAACTTATCAAGGATTTCTTCACATACTCACGGATTCTCTTTGAACATGTTACCTACACCCACAAACATTTCTCATCCGTTTTGCACAAGTCCTACAACTGGTCCAAGCCATAATAGGAGGGGCCAGCCCCCCCTGCACCTCACCTGCCACAAAAAATCTGGTGGCAGGTGATTTAATTTTAATAAATTAACAAAATATTTATGTCAAAAAGTGAAGTCTTAAAACTATCGAAACTTGATAGCGCACAAAGTTTACACAAGTATATTGATTTGTATAAAATATCATCAGTCTTCAGCATAAATCACAGATAAAAGAGAAAGTTAATCATGTAAATGAACGTGCATCCACTGTATTCCAGTAAATCATTAGATCACAAAATACCGTACATAAAATATTTAATGTAAAAAGTGCAGTTTAAAGGAAATAAATAAGCAACATATCAACCAATGGAGTAGATTAACTCACAATTTGGGACTATGAAGAAACAATCACACATTGTCAAGCAGTGCCATGCTGGGGGTTAATACTTGGATTGATGATGACTGAGTAACAGTTAAAATTTGGCTAAATATATCTCATTTAAAATATATCTCATTTGGTTCACACTGCAAAACTTGTATAAGAAAAAAACCTATACAACATCATATTTAAAAAGTGTAAGACAATTCTGCGATAACAAACTTCAAAACTGGGTTCTAAAATGCTGCGTGGACAAATCAACTTGATGACGACGACGATGATGATGGAGGTGGTGATGATGATATTGATGAGTTCTCTACCTTAAGGCAAGTCCCACTGGTTTTAGTTTACGCCACTCAGGGACGAGGCGACAGGCAATTTCCAATGGGAACCCGTAAAACCCTTCGATTTCACAAAGTTGTCTTCTATTAAATGCGTCAATCCGGTTATAACAAAGAGAATATAAACAATAGAATTAAATCACCTGCCACCAGATTTTTTGTGGCCGAGCTTTCTGCGGACTTGGACGCCGCGGAGGTCTTCTGTAGTGACGACGACGAAATCGCACCCCCTTCGAATGAAAACCGCAACCTTGGCCCCGACGGAGGACTTGCCGTGGTGTGGAGGACTGGTCCCTTTGCCACGGTTGGCTTGTAAGTGACTTTCGAGTCTGCCGCACTGTTCCTGGTTTCATTCTTCTTTGACCTGGCAGACGCAGAAGCCGCCGCCGAGGCAGACGGAGCAGTCGCGGAGGCAGGCGGCGCTGCATATCGCTGTTGCTGGGTGGAGGCCCACGACCCCTGAGATGAGTAGTGTGCCGGGTCTGGCGCGCGCGGCGGCGGCTGCTGCTGCTGCTGCTGGTTCCAGCCCGTCATGTAATTCTGATACCACGACGTGTAACTCTGCCACCACGAACACCAGTCCTGGTACTGCTGGTTCATCTGTCCACCGTACGGTGGCATCGGACATTGCCACTGGCTGCTGCTGCTGCTGACCCCATGGATTAAAACCGGGATGCTGGTGTGACACATCCCCGTAGGGTGGCTGCTCTCCGTGGTAGCCCTGCGGTGGCTGCTCTCCGTGGTAGCCCTGCGGTGGCTGCTCTCCGTGGTAGCCCTGCGGTGGCGGCATCGGTGGATAGTTTTGCGGCGGCATGTCGTACGGCACGCCGCTGCCCTCTCCGACAGGATTAAAACCAGGCCCGGGTCCTCCGTAATCTGGCCCAGGAGGTCCAAAATCTCGTCTGTTTCTCATCGGCGGGGGCCCGAGCTTTTGAGAAGTCGCACCCCTGCTCTCGGCATATGCTTCGTTACAACCAAGCCAATCAGAAGGGTTAGAATGTCTGGAGTGGGGCCAAGACTCGTAACCCGCCCATAATTATCCGGACCTTGCTTGGACTCGACATCGGGCCAGTGGCGTTTGGGTTTCCCTTTCTTTCCTCGTACAGATGTGATTAGCAAATCAACCTTTTTGCTACACAGCACCTCGATCCTTTCCTCTGAAATGCTGGCACCCTCGTCATCAGAACCCGAGTCAACTTCAACGACGTCCATGTCGAGAAGATCGTCAGGGCTTTCTCCTGGATTTTCCGTCGCAGCCGGCACATCCGTTTTTGAAACTTTGTCGGCCGAATTTTGTTCCACACTTTCGCTCTTGTCCTTCTTCTTGCACGGTGCTTTCTCTGCCCGCTGTGGTCCAGTAAAAACACCTTCCGCTTCCGCATTTTCCTCGTCGATTTCAATTTCGGTCATTTCTGTAACGTCCTCGACATCGTTGCCAATTTCGGAAGCAACCACTTCTTGCAAACCCCCTTCACTTTCAATTTTCAGCGATTGGTAGAATTCTTCCATATCCTTGTCAGTACCCGATCCTTCATTGGCAGCATTGTCAAGCTCTATCAGATCTTCGTCATTCATATAAGAGTCATCGCCTTGTATAACACTCTTGGAATTGTCAGCAGCATCTGTCAAAATTTGAGGCTGTTCCAACTTTTCATTTTCAACAGATTCATCTTTGTTGGCATTACACAGCTCTACAACACAATCTGTAATCTCCACTGACTCCCTGTAACCCAACGGTATGACATTTTTCTCCCTCATTTCCATGATAAAATCCCAATCGACTTCTGAAGACTTGGATGTATCGGTAGTCTTAAAACGCTCCAAAGAAGCACTCGTTCCACAGACATCCTTTTTCGAGTCGCTTTCCACATTCGCAGCTGAATTGGTTACGGTTGTCTCATCGAGACTTTTGGATACACTATCTTCTTGAGTCTCAGTAGAAATACATTCTCCAGTGTCTAAATCACAACCTGGATGTTCGCTACTGTCAAATGTTCGTAAAATACTTTCATCGTGTGATATAGTTTCAACATTATCTTTACACTGACCGACATCATTTGAAATCAGCAAATGGCAGCATGCTTCCATCTCCTTCGAAGTAGCAATTCCCTCTTTGGCCACATCTTCAACCTCAATTAAATCATCGTTATTCACATAAGAATCTATGCGTTGTGTGGCACCCTCGGGGTTTTCGGTGTCTGTCAATATTTGAGGCTGTTCAAATGTTTCACTTTCAATGGAATTTTCTTTGTTATTAACGGCCGAATCAAGATCTTCGGATAAACCATCTCCTTGAGCCCGAATAGTCACACATTCCCTCACATTCATAGCACTTTCTAAAGGTTCAATAATGTCTAAAGTTTCCACAAGTGTTTCATGTGAAGTAATTTTGCAGTTATTATGTTGACTGGCATCATCTGATTGGCGACATTCGTCCAAATCTTTTTCAGTAATCGATCTTTCTCTCTCAACCTCTTCAACTTCAATCATATCCTCCTCACTCATATAAGAATTACTGCATTCAATGACATCCTTCTTGAAATTTTCAGTGTCTTTTGAAAGTGATGTAGTACAGTCAACATCTGAAATGGTCAGTTCTGTATCTTTATCACGGCAGATTCGGCCATCTTATCAACAAAATGATCTGTAACCTGATTTTCCACTGACTCCCTGTAACCCATCGGTATAACATTTCTTTCCATCATTTTTTCATAAAAATCAACATCATCTGTGAATTCTGAAGCCTTGGAGGTACCAGCAGTCTTAAAACGCTTCGGAACGGCAAACATTTCACAAGCATCTAGGCCCCTTTTCTTTGAGTCACCACCATCCACATTCACCGTTGAATGATAACTGGGTGACTTGAGTAATGGAGAAGTGCAGGAATCTTCACTTGTAGGTTGGCACTGTCTGTTGTCTAAGTTATCTTCAGTAGACTTCAAAAGATCATTTTGAAAATGACCGGGTCCTGAAATCACAAGCACGTCTCCATCGCAAATTAATTGACCCAAACATTCTCCAGTGCAAATTTCAGACTGTGATACTTCAGGAACAATATCTGGTGGCAGTAGGCCGTTAACATTATCCTCGATAACAGATTCCTTGCCAAGAGTTGGCTGTTCCCCAGAACTGTATTTGAAGCAGAAATTATCAAACGGAACCTCGTTTTTCATCACAACATCTGATCCAACTCCACTTGCAGATATGTCTTCTTCAAATTCCTCTCCAACTCCTAGTTGAATTACGCAGTTAGCATCGAGATTTACTTCTGTATCTTCACCCATAACAAAGTGTTCGTTCAAATTAGATTCGGAGCAAATATGGTCCGAACATTCTGCCGGAAAGTCCAAATAATTTCCAATTGCAGAGGTGCTTGTCATTTTCTCTTCAATCTCAGAGATAGTCTCAGAAGACACTCCAATACTGCTATCCTCTATTCTTGAATTATTCATCTTATAAAACAAGAAAAACGTATAACCTTAATATCAATGCAACGTAATTCAGAAGTTAAGATGGCATTGCAGAATCGATGTGCTGGACTAATCACCAAGAAACTCTGGGGAATGACCTCTGCTCTGTTAGTAACAGTGCACAACGTAAACAACCGCTCCTATTCCTGTTTAGCATTGGGGGAAATAGGTTTCTATTTCTTTTAAATTCACAACTTTGCTTCACAGAACATTCGCCAAGAAAATCCTTCTAATACACACAATCGCTGCCAAAGGTGCATGACTTATTGGATTCGACAATCGGGATTACAATTCAAATCAAGGAGCGACCATCGACTGATGGCAAGAACATAAAATGGCGCTATAAAATGAAAATGATGTCACCAAACAATAACAATGGACGACTGAATGCGCTAAAACATCGTGTAACTAACCTCTGCAATAACCGCTACTTAGATCTTAGATGTAAAATTTAAAATCGAGAATAGGCATTTTTCCCAGTAAAATGATTTAATTCTTAAATTAAAAATATCAACAAGCACATAGAATATAAAACTGCGATTATATACATAGAGATCAAAAGAATAGCATGATCTTTATATATTGCTATTTTTTAATATGCCAATGAAATTTATCATTAAAACTATTCGGCAGCAGAGCTGTTAAAAATGATTGAATCACCAAATCGGCGCTTAGCATAATACATTATAATGCTCTTTGTTATCAAACATTGTCAAACAGTTGGCCTTCGTTGACTGACGTTTCGCTAAAAGATTTCCTTGACAAAGATTCCACGAAAGCCAGATTTTAATGAGCAGATAATTTGTAACAGACCGAAAATATAATTAAATATGAAAAATTCCATATATCATCCCCAAAAGTGAAGATGTCTTGATATTTGCGACCCAACTTCACGTGTGGCGTGAGTGGTATAGCGGTAGCATAGTTGCCTTCCAAGCAATTGACACGGGTTCGACTCCCGGCTCACGCAGTCGTTTTTTTTAAATTTTGTAATGTCATTATTTCAGTTTTCAGTTATCGCTTATAAGCCAAAGAACAGTAGTTAAATTTCGGTCAAGGCCATTAATTTTTTACTATTCATTTATCTACAACACAATTTAACAATGACAACACCCGTCACAAATTTTACTTAAATATTACAAGTGACGATTCAGATCACAGAGCCAATTTCTATTTCAGCACCGCAAGTGCTATTGTAATGCTTCCACTTATAAATAATAGCCAAATCCAACTATTGTCATCCCTTGCGATATTAAATTTGTCCAACGTCTATTGTCTATTGTCCAACATAACGTCTATTTTTCATCAGCACCGCATCTACATCCGAGTTGTAAAACCGGATGAAGTAAATACAGCGTAAATATAAAGATTTTCCTTGAATAAACATGGCAAAAGGGTTGACTGTAGCCTGCCACATGATAATATGATAGACAAAGCATTCAAGAACTGGTTTAATTCCTTCACTGAAGTCGTGGGGCAATATCTAATTTGAGAAAATGCTACTATTTTCACAGCAACAAAAATATTATTGCACCACAGAGGGCGGCTAGGTGGTCTTGGCCCGAATGGCCGCTCTCTTGCTCGTAACGGCCTGAAAGCCAGATTTGATGCTCGCGACCGAGCATCGCGAGCCACAGGTCTCACACTGGAGGAAATATAAACGCGTGTCTTTCTGTAGCAATGTGTCTGGAGATCGGCACGTGTGACACGTCACATACTCTTCTGCAATGTCAACAAAACACAGAAGTTACTGTAAACAGAGCGTGAATCTCACAGGAAATGATCACCGTAGTTTAACAGAGCAATTGAAAAGCCCAAGGGAGGGATCAAAATATGGGGATGTACGCGGGTTCTGTTAGGCCGCTATAGGCTGGCTCGAGCCCTCATCCCCATTTATTAAGAGGCTACCCCATGGAAGGGGATAAAATATAGGGGTGCCCCCACATTTTCCTCTAACTTTGCGATTATTATAGGGGATGGGATGTAAAGCCAGTCTAAATATGTCACATTCTTCTATTTTTGGAATCCAGCTTTTCAACTGCAGTAAATAAAATAAGCTCCTGACTCAATCGATCATACTGAATAAAACTAAGGCAGGCAAAACGTAATGCAGCACATGTCTGAATTGGGCACTGCCCCCCCCCCCCAGTTCCCACAAAAATCGTTTGAAACGCGGCATAAAAAGCAGCCCATATCAAGACATTTACTACTAAATGAAAGCATGGCCAGAAATTACCAAAGAGAACAGAATAGCACATAACTCACTTATATAATGACGCAAGACACTTTCAATCTGCTTCTGTTGAAATCGACCCCTGATGATGAGTTGCGAATTACCATCCAAAGAACCGCTAACAAGATCATTAAAATATCAAGAATTATAGCACTTCCATTGCACTGACTTTAAAAATCAAAGGTCTTACCAAGGGCTCGTCTATGACCAAAATTATTACATTAAACGACAAAAAAGTGACCTAGTATCGGATAACTAGCATACAGTCATACGTGCAGTAAAGCAAGGCTTTCTTTGTATCCAACTTGTAATTACAATCTTGAAAAGTCACTTGAATATATTACAACAATAGCTAGGTTTGACCTCAAACACAATTTGAAAACTAACCTGGTACCAAGTTCTGACAGAAGAAATGCCAGCAGATGCTTTGGCTGCCTGTGTAACCTGCAAGAACATATCACATACTGTCAAACTCAAATAGTTTTATACACTTTTGCATTAACACGTCACATTATATGAATAGAGATTTACACAGATGACGTACATTCTGCAGATCTCGACAAAGTTCGAAAACGATGATTTCTTCGTTCCGACGCGCATGACCTGCGGCGGCTTCATGATGATCCGCCTCTTTTCGCCAGCCACCATGTCGGGGTTTTTCTCGCGCATAACGTCGAAGACTCGCTTAAGAAGCTACGCAAACAAAAAACAATAAAACCTCACGTCAAGTCCATAACGAGCCATGATCGAACCTCATCGTGAATTAATACAGTAATCTCCAACACAAACTATGCTTCAGCAAATTGGTGTTACGAGCAATTCACTTTAGCGGAGCACGTCCGTAAAAACCGAAAAACCAATTTCTGCAATTAACCGAGCAAAATTAGTAATATTCAGTTGAAATAAAAATAGTTTAACCAAGACAACAGAAAAACAAAGAGGGATCAGTGTTTGCATTTTAGCGTGGGTGTCAAGAGAACTGCAGACCTCGTCGTAAGCATAATCGCGATCACACTCGTCCCACGTATGTCCAGTAGGTGTAGTAGTATCAACTGTGGCAACCTCTGAAATGTTCAAAAAGTTAGCCAAAATCATTGAAATATGCATTAAATTCTTGTTACTAGTTGAAAGCAATGAGCTCTAAAATGAAACTACTATTAATAACCCAAACAACTGAACCACAATGAAATAATTCTGGCAAAAAGAAAATTTAAATTTTTGCAACAGTGTGAAAATAGAAAGAGTGAACATAAAAAAGATAATGATTAAGTCAAAGACAACTGATTTAGTCTTTGTTTCATTCTCAAGTTATAAAATTTGTCCCTTAGGAACACATTCAACAGGCTGGCCTCACTACTAAAACAAACTGCCTAAACTTTTTCACACTATTACTTTTTGTTTTGAATTTAGGCACGTTAAATTTCAGAACGGTGAAGCAGCTATGAATGCAACAATTCAATCATTAAAAAATTCATCGAATAAGATGATAATAACGATCGAAACCTTTCTCATCATCAACATCGTCTGTTGTCGTTGTCTTTGTTTTCTTCTTTTTCTTCTTTATTCCGAAATCAAGGTCGTTGTCTGGTTCAGCGGCAACACTGTCCTTCTGCATTTCGCTCGCAATCTCATCATCACCATTCACTTCGACTTCTTCTTTCTATAAGAAATAAATCTTTAAATGCAATATCAAATTTGTCAGAGTTTCACGATGGAGCGGATGGACTAACCCTTCCCTGCCATCTGTAAGCAGAACTGCATTGAGATAGGGCCCATCCATATAGTAAGTATGCAAAAAGGCATATTGTCAACTCCTTCCCACCATTTGCACGCCATACATATGCAAAATCTCCTAAATCCAAACCCCACTCCTCCTTCAATGCGTACGGCCGTACGTACTATATGGATGGACCCATAGAAAGTTTTGTCCAAGAGTAAGCAGTCTGTTGCCACTGTATTTTAGAAAAATTGACATTTCTTGGAGGCAACTTTGATTCATTCCAACTGCATGATACATCTAGGTACACACACACATAAGGGGCATTCAGCTATAATTAGCACTCACAGGCAAGGCAGTTCCCACTTCTGACATGTCAAAGGTCTTCTTTTTCTTCTTTTTCTTTGTCGACAATAAAAAGTCGTCGTCAACACCAAATTCTGTAAAACGCACACTCAAAATGTCAAATAAAAATTGTGAAACGCCACTTTCACGACAAGAATAGTACGTTGTTATTTTGTTCAATGATAAGAACAACTCAATTAAATACCAGAATGGTTTCAAGCTGTTGTATTTAGCTTTCTCATATGCTGCACCAGAATTTTGGAACTCAATTCCAGCTTCCTTCTGCAGCCTACGACTTGGTCAAACAACAAGCTCTGGATCTGCATGTCCTTTAATTCCTCACTATCTCCTCAAGCCTCTAGGCCTAACTGAAAACCTTCCTATTACAGAAGTAATTTTCTCCGTAGCTATAACAACCCGATCCATTGCCTCAAGGATACACCGACCTTGCCTGGCCCCAACATCTCACCTTGCCTATATGGCTATTTCAAGAAAGACTAAGCGCATAAGAATATGCTGCTACTACTGTAGTACTTTCCATAGTGCTATAAAAATTCACAAGATTTTACTTACTTAATTACTAGCTTACTTAATAAAATAACTTAACATGGTCTTAAGGGAACCATGGCAACCAAAAGTTGTCAATTTTATGTGTGACTGACAGATACCTAGATTATGTCCTATTGCTTTAAAGGTACTGTAAATTCTATTGGCTTATCCACTATAGAGTCCATATGTTGTACAATACGATACAAGATTGCTTTTATAAAATCAACCTTAGCAAAATGCAAGATCAAAACATAATACATAATAATACATAATCATACATAATACATACCTTACACATAACTTACAAATAAAATGTTATTGGAATTTAAAATTATTTTTACATTTACGTCCTGAATATAATATAATCTTATAATAAAGTTTTTATCAGTGAAATTATTAATCCAGTGAAGAATTTCCAGGTTGAGTCCTCGAGGTCAAAGTTCGTAGTTCTGCTGAGAGGTCGCTTTAGGTGTCCAGTCTGATATCCTGAATTTGACCTGGATCTTGCAATATTGTGATCCGGTGTGCCATCGGTTGATGCACTATGAAGTGGCACTATAGAAGTTTAAGATTAGAATATGCACATCACTGTAATGACAACAACCCACCTGCGGTCGGTTCTCTGCTGGGATCGTCAGTTGGGATCACCGTCGATGAAAGTGTATCTTCAGTTGGAACGTCGATTGGTGGAGCATCATCGCCTATTAAAACATCTGAATCAAATGTTGCCCTCTTTTTCTTCTTCTTCTTCTTCAGATTTGGATCGAAAATGTCCTTCAACAAAAGCAAACATATCACCCTGCAATTAATTTAAGGCAAATGTTCCCACATATGATTTTGAGCATCGGGGCCAGCATTGATCTCCAGTTTCATAGGCACTGGATTATGCAGGTGGCTTATGCCATGAATCTAGAGTAGCCTGTCAGTCACACACCTGGAAGTAAATTAATTTCAAAAGCTTGCATATAGGTCGATGAAGCTTAAAACACTGGGAAGCCACAGGATTCTAAACAGACAAAAATGTGAGCAAACTGCAACAAGGAACCTAGCATCAACTGATACTTTAATCATGACTACAAGTGATGGCATATTTTTTATCAATCAATCAATCAATTTATATATAATACATGATATGCCAAAAATAGCTAAACACTTACAAGACACGATAAAATAATATAAAACTGTTCCATTCCTTTAAGCATAACTTAACCATAAGCTAACCTTAACCCCTAAGTTGACCCTTGATCAACACGCATGTGCAAAGCTGGTTAAAATGTACCGATAGAAACAACGCTGCATAATAACCAATAATTCAATAAAAATAACTCACCAGTTCGTTTTCACTCATCTTCAGTGACAAAAATATTAAGAAAAGGCGTAGAATCAAATAATTTATAAGCAGAAAATTCTGATGCAAGACATAACCAATCAAATTTCAACATAATCAATCATTCAATCAAATTTCATCACCGGATGTGAAAATTACGCATGCGCGGCGAAGATGTTGCCGCTGTATATTCCCAGTCTGCTTAATTACAAATATTCCTGCCCTCATGGACATATTTGGAAATGCTAGCAGGCCTATAATGAACCAGATATCTTAATACGCGGCTCTTCCCTCGATCGCCCTACTAGGCATTCCGTTAGGTATACGCCAGGTCTTTCATTTTAGTTGATGTCCCTCGTTCTCGTACAGTCAATGGCGTTAGTGTGTAGTATGAAATGGCTGCATGTGCTCTATTTCGAACCCTGTAGATCAAAAGTAACAATGATATTGTTGATAGTTCTTGCAAAACTTAAAGCAATGAAGAAGGAACAAGAGGAAAATGTGGATTATGTCGAAAAATTTCCTCAAATCGATTAGATTTTTACAGTCTAGGGCCTATAAAACCTTTTTATTCAACAGGCCTTCATTGGGCTTCTCTCGCAGAGCGAATTAATTATAAAACTTGTTTTTATGTCTATAAAAACCTGTTGCAGCCTATTATGCTATAGTCATGATTTTCGTAGGCCGTCTATTTTTACTTTTATTTTCGTTTAGGTCTAGCGCTGCTAAGTTATGACAATGACATTTTTACTATGTCATTTTGCCTATGGACCTCTAGTTGCTTAGGCCTATAACTTTTGATATCTTGGAAGTAGCGACTAAATCTTTGAGTTATACAGGGTGTAACAAACCCCCAAACAAACCCCCAAACAAAAGCATATGTAATACTTGCTAACTTATTAAAGGAATTAGCTGGAATTATGTCACCATTGGTGTTCCATACCAGCTTCCTCAGTTTGTTTACTCTTCGGCCGTGCTAAAACAACTAAAGAAAATTGTTATTTTTGTGATATATTTGAGCTGTTTGTGATACCACTCTTCAGAGGTAAGAATTTTTGTAGTATATTTTCGCCTTGTGCTGCCAATTTCATAGTTTTGCTTATAATGTTTTTACTCTATATATTTAATCTACTATGGCATATCCTCTAATAATAACAAGTGCTATTATTATGGTACTCAAGCCAAACCATTTTTTCTAGGTAAGTGTCCCTGTGACAATAGTTTCTGAACCCCTTCAGGAATTTATGTTACATGGCCTAGGAGTGCAGTGCCCAGTCACCTGTTTTGTCATTTCAAACCATATTAAGCTGCAGGAACATCGTTTTCTTGTGTCATGTTTGAACTACTAACCTTGAGCTATTTTATAATTTATGATCCATCATGTTTCAGATAAAATGTCTAATCCAAGGCTGTTCGCAAGCAAAATCCAGGCTCTTTCGGAAACCGGTTTAAGCACAAGACAGATTGCCAATCAGCTGAACATCTCACTAACCACAGTTAGAAAGTGGACAAGTAAATCTGTTGAGCCGTTTCCATATCCAAACAGACAAAACCGGAGAATCAGAACTGCTAAACCACAAACAATACCCACTATCAGATGACCCAAATTCAGCACGAAGATCATGGTTGCTGGTGGCATTTCGCGTTATGGAAAAACTGAACTGATAGTTGTGGACAAAGGGAAAACAGTGAATGGGGAATACTACAGAGATAGAATCTTGCCATTTTATACTGCAACAGATGCAGGATGGAGCTCCGGCCCACACAGCAAATGCTACCATGACGAAGATCCAGTCTGACTTTCCAAGGTGGGGAGTGACTGGCCAGACTGTGGAGTGACTGTGGAGTGACTGATCTTAATTCCATAGAACATCTATGGGCAAAGCTTCAGGACAGTGTTACACGAAAACCGCGTCCTAGAAACCGGGATGAACTCATAAAGCGTGTGAAGAAAGAATGGGTTTCCGTCACACAGCAAGACATTTATAATCTGATCGAGAGTTTTCTCAAAAGAAGGACACAATGCCTTGAGAATAAAGGTTAGTCTACTAAATACTAACTGTTTACTATCTCCCTTATGCAAGAAAAATCAAATTATGTATAAGAAAGCAAAATAACGAATGCTGTAGTCTCCTTCACGGACATACTTGGGGGTTCAGAAACTTTTGTTACACCCTGTATGGTCCAGAGGGCTAGCACCCTCTAGAGAAATTGGCAGAAATTGATTGCTATTAAAATATATTTCTTATGACAATGGCATTTTTACTATGTCATTTTGCCTATGGACCGCTAGTTGCTTAGGCCTATAACTTTTGATATCTTGGAAGGAGCGACTAAATCTTTGAGTTATGTGGTTCAGAGGGCTAGCACCCTCTATTGAAATTGGCAGAAATTGTTTGCTATTAAAATATATTTCTTAACTTCTTATGACAATGGTATTTTTATATGTTGTTTTGCCTATGGACCTCTAGCTGTTTAGGCCTATAACCTTTTATATCTTTGAAGGAGCGACTAAATCTTTGAGTTATATGGTCCAGAGGGCTAGCACCCATTATTGAAATTGGCATAAATTGTTTGCTATTAAAATATATTTCTTAACTTCTTATGACAATGGCATTTTTACTATGTCATTTTGCCTATGGACCGCTAGTTGCTTAGGCCTATAACTTTTGATATCTTGGAAGGAGCGACTAAATCTTTGAGTTATGTGGTCCAGAGGGCTAGCACCCTCTACTGAAATTGGCAGAAATTGATTGCTATTAAAATATATTTCTTAACTTCTTAACTTCTTATGACAATGGTATTTTTTCTATGTTGTTTTGCCTATGGACCTCTAGCTGTTTAGGCCTATAACCTTTTATATCTTTGAAGGAGCGACTAAATCTTTGAGTTATGTGGTCCAGAGGGCTAGCATCCTCTATTGAAATTGGCAGAAATTGATTGCTATTAAAATATATTTCTTATGACAATGGCATTTTTACTATTAAAATATATCTTTAAATCTTTAGTTATGTGGTCCAGAGGGCTAGCATCTACTGAAACAGAAATTGATTGCTATTAAAATAATGACAATGGTATTTTTTTCTATGTTGTTTTGCCTATGGACCTCTAGCTGTTTAGGCCTATAACTTTTTATATCTTTGAAGGAGCGACTAAATCCTTGAGTTATATGGTCAACCGGGCTAGCACCCACTATTGAAATTGGCAGAAATTGATTGCTATTAAAATATATTTCTTATGGCAATGGTATTTTTTCTATGTTGTTTTGTCTATGGATCTCTAGCTGTTTAGGCCAATAACTGTTGATATCTTGGACGGAGCAACTAAATCTTTGAGTTATATGGTCCAGAGGGCTTAGCACCCACTGATGAAATTGGAAGAGATTGATTGCTATTAAAATATATTTCTTATGAGTCGCGCAAATTTGCTGAAATTTCAGAAATTTAGGGAGTTTCTGTTCTGCCAAAGCCCTTGAATTTGTTGAAGTGATAATCAGTGTCCTTTACTAGAGGACAGAAGGATACCAAGGATTGCTGAATCCGATTGCGAAGAGTATTTTGGAATCGAGTGATGTACCAGTCACTGTCTTCAACCCGATTCCGTCTCTCCTCCTTCTCCCCCTCCCCCGAAAACGTCTTGAGGATCGGCGCCTTCGAGCAGCACAATGTGGACATGTTTTTAACTTTCTGACCAGGGGCGTAGCGACGGGGTGTATATCGGTATATATACCGCCCCCCCCCAAAAAAAATCAGTCTTCCTTAAAGCTTTTTATGTGATTTACATGTGGTTATATGTAGTTTATATGGTTTATGTGGTTTATAGTTAAGATTTATACCCACCCAAATATTTATACCCTCCCAAATCAAATTCCTGACTACGCCCCTGTTTCTGACTTACTGGATCTTACCCTGACTGATTCAATTGGACTGACTATAGGAAGAGGGCGATTCTGCTTCGGGCACCGTCTAATTTCGGAGGAAAGGGAAGGAGGTGGGGATGGATGAGAAGAAACTGTGAGGACTTAAGCCACCTCTGACCCGCTTGAAGAGCCGCCATTCTACCCAACTCCCAGGGCAATTTGAGAGCGCTGCTTAAGTAGGAAAGCTGCTTAAGATAAGATACGACATAGACCCTAATTCTCTGCACTGAAGCACTTAACCTCCAATAAATCTTTAGACATTTAGCTGAGGTCTCTCTGGCTGTCTCTGCCCCTGTCTGTCTGTCTGTCTGTCTGTGTCTGTGTGTGCCTGTGTGTGTGTCTGTCTGTCTGTCTGTCTGTCTGTCTGTCTCTCTCTCTCTCTCTCTCTCTCTCTCTCTCTCTCTCTCTCTCTCTCTCTCTCTCTCTCTCTCTCTCTCTCTCTCTCCTCTCTGATTCTATGAGGTTTAGGGTATCCTGCATTCGTTGGCCATTTTAAAAATGTTCTCTACAGTGTAGGCCTATTATCCTATAATTCTATGGTTTTGATTGGTACTGTGAATTAAATGACGATCAGGTTGCCTGTAGAGCAGCGGTTCTCAACCCGTGGTCCGCGGACCAAAAGTGGTCCGCGAGAGGGGGTCTAGTGGTCCGCAGCAGATTCTGAGAAAAACGTTAATAAAAGTTAGACTATTTCAGTAAGTTGCGATAAGGTTTGTTTGCTTGTCAAGAACTTTAGTAAGTTGTGATGTTGCGATGATAAGGTTCTTTTTAATTGCTTGTCAGTTGCCATGATTTTTCTAAATTTTCAGGTGGTCCGCGAGAAATTTTTGATCTTCAACGGTGGTCCACGAGACAAAGAGGTCTGAGAACCACTGCTGTTAGAGCGTATGAACTATGAAGTGTGTCGTCATATCAGGGTCGTTGTTTCAAATTGCTTCGGACGTCGTCGTTGTCGTTTCAAATTCACCGATTCACAGGCCCGTACGAAGTGGGGGTGCATGGGGTGCAGCTGCAACCCCTGGAAGAAAGTAGGCTCACTTTTAATTCGTTTCATCACTCTTCTGAATTTTTACATATCTATAGCCTACTGTAGCACTAGTCCTTGCGTTGTCCCATTTCAAACAGGGTATCAATTTTATAATATTTCTGTGGTCTATAAAACCTGTAATAGAAGAAACCAACTCTCTTAAGCGCCATCTTATCTCTTGATTGATTTTTTAGACATTTGACAGAGAAGAGATTTCTGAAAGACTTTGTATAGTGTCGTTTCAAATGGCTCATTATTTTTCGTGGCATTTCGAAAGCTCTAGAAAAAAACCGAGACAAAATATATTGACAATTCTAGTACGGTTTGACACAGCAAAGATAGGGACACAAGAATATGTGGTTTTAATTCGCTTCATCACTCTTCTGAATGTTTGAATATCTATAGCCTACTCGCCCTACTGTAGCACTAGTCCTTGCATTGTCCAGTTTCAAGCAAGGCATTTTGGCCCACCCAATATTTGGCTTGTGCGCCCTCCATGCGAGGCTGGGGGTGCAGATCTGCACCTTTTGGATTTTTCGACTCAAAGATATATCGGAAATGACCTTTTTTGGCTTGTCCGCCGAAATATGTGACAACCAAACACCTCGCCTCGGAAAATCTGCACCCCCTGCTAAAAATTCGTTCCGACGTGCCTGCCGATTCATCATCATCATCATCATCATCATCATCATCATCATCATCATCATCATCATCATCATCAATTTAATGTGGCTGTTAGAAGAGAATTAGATCTACGCTGATCGGCGTCGTTATATTTTTATCATCTCTCAAAGTCTCAATCACGTGGCCCTAATTGGAGCCATGCATTCAAAAAAACACTCGAGCCCTAAAGATTAACAATCTATTTGGCATATTCGTTCTATTTAGAAGCTCTTAGATTTGAATTGCGAAGGCAAGCAGACAGACAGACATACAGACAGACTGACAGAGAGACAGACAGACAGAGAGACAGCGAAGTGATTAGAGTATGGACAGTAGCGTATCCAGGTTATGATAGGTAGGGCGGATTAAGGGCGTAAGAAACTCACTGTTCAACTGAACATAGAAAGAGAAGAAACTGAGAAAACTGACTGACCTCAGTTCTCATCTGTAGTAAAAGCAAGAAAATCCCATCTGTAGTTTAATCCTGTGCCATTAAAACGGCGCGATTTGCTAACTGAACATTTTGTTAATCTGTTAATCTAATTTTCTTACCCCCTGTCTCTCTCTCTCTCTCTCTCTCTCTCTCTCTCTCTCTCTCTCTCTCTCTCTCTCTCTCGCTCTCTCTCACACACATGCAAGCACACATCGTAGAATAGAAAACGATATATGATATTTCTATTTCTATCGAAAGAATAATATAGGACAGTAGGTCTACTTGGTAGAATAAAAAGGTATCGACAGAATTTCCATGACGGTAAAGCGCGGGCAGAGAAGAAGCAAATAGGCCTACATATATTATTTCTGCTTAATACTACTTCTATTTTAAAAGGCTTTCAGCAATAATGACAGGCAACTAGACAGCATCACACAGTCGTTTATTATGGCATGCTAAAAAAACTGCCTCAGATGGCTGCTCGCGTGGGTTGGTTGGTTGGTTGGTTGGCCGCACGCAGTCGATCGTAGTGCACGCTAAAGTTAGAAACTTTGTCAGTTTGGTCGGGCAGTGTTGTTCTGCTATCGTTAGTGAATTCTATGAACGCACGCATTGCAGTGGGTAGCGTCAGAGAGACTGCTCTATCTATCTCTCTATCTGTCTCTCTCTATCTCGCTATCTCCTCTTTCCTGTTTTCCTATATCGAAATACACAGATCGAAGAGAAAAATAATATCGAACGTGCACCGCCAACTATATCTATGATTGGTAGTCCGTTGGCTGTACGGTGAGAGGCAACCAACGTATAGACCGATCGACGGCCAAGGTGAGTTTCATTTGACCATCGATGGGCCTATCTAGTGGTCTAGTCAAGTGGCGAAGCCAGGATTCTGGAATGGGGGGGGCACATCGACATTTTAGGCGTCCAGCTGAAAAGTCTTGACGAGCAAAAACGGGGGGAGGGCGGCCCCCCGTGGCTACGCCAATGGTCTAGTCCAGTGGTTGCCTGGTATTGGTATTTGCATTTTCCAGGGGGGAGGCATGTGCCTCCTCTTGCCCCAATGTGCGGGCGCCCATGGTAAGGAATTTGACACGCCGGCCCCCTTTTGCCCCAACCAAAAATTCCTGGCGACGCCACTGAATGGCACATTGAGAAAATCAATACCAAAGTTACCAGCGATGCGATAAACCAATGTACTATCCGTGAAACCATGCGAGGCATTTTCTATATTGTCTTTGACCTGTGTTGAACCCTCTTCAGTGGGTCAAAGGTCAAACGTTCAATGTTTAGGCTTTATATATATGAACGGAATGCAGACTGCACGTCAAGTGTTTTCACCGATCGTTAAGAATTTATCCAGATTGAGCAGACGACATTTGAAACTAAACATCGACTATCGTCACTATCCGACCGAGTGCAGTGATTTATTTCACTGCTTTGTCGTATGCCTAAAGTCCCTAAACAAATACGAAAATCGCTTTTATTGCGCTATATGAGTTCTAGAATGTCTTGTACTGTACCAAATGTACAATTTTATAATTGACTTATAACCAGGGTTATTTAGGCCCTATTTCTAGGATTAGCAATTTGAGTGGGGGGGGGTGTCGGTAAATTATAGGGGTCCCCTGCCCAAAAAATCCCGACAAGCAAAAAAAGGTCATCCCATAGGCCTATCTGAAATTGGGGGGGGGGTGTTGGGGTGTCGGTCTCAAATTGGGGGTGTTGGGGCGGGTGTTATAGGTGTGTAAAAATATCCCTGCTTATAACTTACTTCATACATCAAAACCAGTCTACCTACGAAATATGACAATCTCACAATATCCTCTATCCCCTGTCATGTGACTCTCCTTCGTTTGAATCAATCATCTCTTAGAATTCGCAACCGTGCTTTTTCATGCGCTTTTTAGTCAAAACGGCGCGTTTAAGTCTCGACCCTTTCGCTTCGGTGGACAGATAACGAAAATTTAAAAAATTAAATCTGCTAAAATCCTGCGAAGGAGAGATGTTAGGTCTGGCGCCGCGTAAAGGCAAATCTCAACCCACGCGTTGCTGACTCTTTCTGTCGTTTGTAAGGGCGTGCGAAGACCGTCGACTATCATGGGACGTTTTTCTGCATGTATACAAACGCTCCTCCCCCACCCCAAACACACCGCCCCAACATGACGTGTCTGCAGTATCACTTTTTGTCTATCTGCCTGCGCACAAATGTCTCTCTCTCTCTCTATCTATCTCTCTCTCTCTCTCTGTCTGTCTATCTACTATATGTATGCCTCTCTCTAACTCTTTAGGCCTAGGGCTATAGGGCTGTTTTAATTGTTGTCATAGCTGTAAAGTCGGATGAAAAAATGGTGGACCCCAATCTCTATACCTTCCCCTCTCCTAGCTTAGCTTCTCAAAAAGTGGCCCAACAGAAGTTTAGGCCATGCAGGGCCGTGGCCTATGGTTGTTTTTGTTGTTGTTGCCCCGTTTTTGTTCAGGCTGAACCTTTTGTGGTTGTTTTGCCAATCGGAGAGCTGATGTTTACTATAGGCCTATACTATAGCAATCGAAGCCATTATCGTGAAAGCGCCGCAGTATATAGAAGGAACAGGGCCATTACTGCATCGCGCCGATCTGCGCCTAACATCGTTGCTTGTCTCGTAATATTGCTCGATCCAGCTCTATACAGTACCTGCGAAGCATGTAAGTGCCAATCTGCTCATATTTGCGTCTGTGTGTGTATGTGTGCCTGTCTGTCTGTCTGTCTGTCTGTCTGTCTCTCTATAGACTGTCCGGGTCTCTATAGTGCTACGTTGTCCTTTTTTGCCTGTTTTGTTTTCTTGTGAGCACCTATAGTGGAAGGAATGTTAATGGGTAAAACGCCGAGAAGCACCTATATACACGAGAAAATAGTGCAATTATTACAGCGTGTACAGCGCGCGCCGGTCATTTGCTCGCCAACAAATTAGACCTATTAGTCTCGGTGTCTTGAGTGCAATCAGACCACGGGACACGTGTCAAAAATGTTGTTGATTTTGCGATAGGAAAAAAATCATTGCAAAATGCAATATAATGCGCCGTTAACAGCTTTTGCAATCGTGCCTCTCAATAATCACACCCCTACCCTCAATCAATCATCTCTCTCTCTCTCCCTTCCCCTCTCTCTCTCTCTCTTTCTCTCTCTCTCTCTCTCTCCCTTCCCCTCTCTCTCTTTCTCTCTCTCTCTCTCTCTCTCTCTCTCTCTCTCTCTCGTATCTTGTTTTTTTCGATGTTCAAAATCGAAGTCGAGAAGTTAATAGAGTTGCAAATTCGAGATGAAATTCAACGACGTCGGTTTTATATTAGCATAACGACTCTGATCTCCGTGTTAAGTTCACAGTTAGACTTGAATATGAAATCAATACCACATTTTTACAACATAGCCTACTCTTTATCAGTCCTATTAGGCATAATATCCCAGCATAAGCATAATTATATTATAATCTTACGATACATTCCATCCACACTGTGTGACGAAGTTGTTGGAACGAAGCAGAGCCTATAGGCCTTTGTTGGCCCCTTGCTATAGGTATAGCCTTATACGCTGGCTTTGAATCAATTATTAAAACACTGCATTATAACAGCAGGTCTTGCTTCTTAGATCAGAGTTATTCATTGAACCATGACGTTTGAAGTTCGTTGACAACATACATACAGCTCCTATATGCTCAAGCATATGGACACATTGGACACATCTATCTGTACGCATTACGCAATTTTAAAATATTTATGCATGGTAATATATTACCGGTACTTATCAAATGTGTGCTTATATATATATATATATATATATATATATATATATATATATATATATATATATATATGCCTATATATTAGGCTCCAACGTGACAACCCCGTCATTCAACTATATTGTGCCACTGTCTTTAGCATTCTTCACTGCATCGATGTCAATCGCTATTGTAAACGTAGGCCATCGTCTTCTGTAGTTATAGCGCATCCAGCATGACAACCCTCGTTATTCCATAATGCTAATAATGCATAGGATTTGTGCAAATTCAACCCCATGTTTGAACCTTATTTCGTCCTTTTAGAGATCAATTTCAAGTACCTTACTGAGCCAATATCTTTAGCATTCTTAACTACATCGATATCAATCGCTATTGCAAACATAGGCCATCGCCTTCTGTATTTAGAGCGCCTCCAATATAGACACCATTGACGTAAACGTTAATGAAAATTAACTCATTAACTGCAGAGTTTGAAGCCTGCAGTCCTTTCTTGTGTGTTTGTTACATTGGCTGGCTTACTTACTTATATACGATTTTAGCAATACTAATAGTAATAATAATAATAATAATAATAATAATAATAGTAATAATCAACGCCGACAGTTTTCGCTTTGTCTTCGTGTCCGATTATGTCGATTTTATTCAGAGAGCATTGGCGTAGCTAAAGGGGAGGGGGCGTCCCCCTATTTGGGTTGGGACCGACCGTGGGATTTGTGCGGAACCGCTGAGTTGTTTTTTTGGGGGAGAGGGTGGGTAGGTAGGTAGTAGACCTGTGATGAAAATGAACGAAAGAAATTGAAAGCGTTGAAGCTTGACACGTGTTTTTGGTCGTCAAGATTTTTTCGCCTGGAAATGTCGATGTGCCGCCCCCCCCATTCCAGAAACCTGGCTACGCCGCTGTCGGAAAGTATAATCTGTGATACGAGCGGGGCTCTGGGAATATTGTATAGGATTATAAGTATTTAAATGTTGTGCATTAGACCCTAGTTTGCCTATACCCCTCCCCCATCTCAACCCTCACATTACGGAGCTCAACACACAAACCGGTTTAAGATTCATTCAGGCCATGTATAGGTGAAGTGAACAATGAGTGAAAAGTTTATCACGCAAAGTTGCCTTTTCGTAATGCATATATATATATATATATATATATATATATATATATATATATATATATATATATATATATATATATATATATATATATTAGCCCTCGGTACTTCATTCCCGAAGGGCTTATGATAAAAGTGTCCGGAGACATGTGTCCGAAGGTGTGTGTATATATATATATATATACAGGGTGTAAAAGTGAAAAGTGAAAACCTTTATGATATTTAATATCTCGGCTGCGTATATAGCGATTTCAATGAAATTTATAGACCATATACCTGGGAATGTTTCTGATGTAATTGCCAAATTTCATGCTGATGGCTTTAGAGTTTGCTAAAATATGGCCAAAAAACTAAAGAGACCCAAATTTTAAAATTGACAAACAGAAGATAACGTCATAGTAATTTGTATCGTTTTTAAGTCTAAAATTGCGTCGTTGTCATTGCGTCAGACAAGGTCAAGGGTTACTTACGGCCAACAGATAAACACAGCAGCATTATGATTGGCTGCAGGACTGTCATGATTTGCTAGGAGAAGATTTTATTTTCCAGCAAGACGGAGCACCTGCGCACTGCTTTCAGGACCCAGGATTTTCTGGAGCAAAATTGTCCAGATTTCATCAAGAAAGATGACTGGCCACCCAACTCCCCAGATATCAATCCACTTGACTTCCACGTCTGGGGAATCATGCTCGAGCAGCTCGACAGATATAAAAATATCAGCCAAAGCCACAAAACATCACGGAGTTGAAGACGGTGCTGAAGAATATCTGGGAAAGTTTGCCTGAGAACCAGATCAAGAAGTCGATACTGTCAGTGGAGAAGCGCTTGTCGGCATGTGTGAAGGCTGAGGGGGGCATTTTGAGCACCTGCTCCCGTAGCAAATCATCTGAAATCCCCTTTAAAACGGCCCTTTTCAGGGCCAAATAAAAAAGCATTTTTATCACTTTATTATGACGTTATGTTCCAATGTCAATTTTAAAATTTGGGTCTCTTTAGTTTTTTGGCCATATTTCAGCAAACACTAAAGATATCAACATGAAATTTGGCAATTGCATCAAAAACATTCCCAGGTATATGACCTATAAATTTCATTGAAATCGCTATACACGCAGCTGAGATATTAAATATCATAAAGGGGTGCCCTTTTCACTTTTACACCCTGTATACTGCATATATATTGCATATTTCTTCGTATCTAGGTTCGTTTTACAGATGTTATCGTGCTCATGTATAAAATGACAATCCGTCACTTATGAAATGGTTTGACAGTTGATGCATGGGGTGAGTGACCGAGTGACGATGGTGCAGTGAGAGCGATCTTTTGTCGAGCAGGCCTACGTCACACCCCGACCACCATCATCGTCTCCTCAGCTGGTCACAGTGGACGCCCTGTTGACGCCATGTCGCTCTGTCATTCAACGCAAACTGCGTCGTGGCAGCAAAACATTTCAAGACCCAAAAGCGTTCTTAGAGGCTCGTCTATATAGGGAAGGGGAAAAGGTATAGGAATTGTGCCCCGCCCCCTACTTTTTCATCCAAGTTTACGCCTATGCTCTCGGACCTTAATTCTCGAGCCTTAGTCATGCATAGGTCTATACAATAGGTCTAAATACTTGATTTAGGCCCCTATATGCTAGGCCTAGACCTCGCGCTGGGGTACAACGGCGTAGAGGCGCGTCCCCCGGGTGGCGGATGGGGGGAAGTCCTGGGCTGGGAAACCTCCTGGGATTGCACCGAATAATACGGAATAAGGTGCCGTGGACCAACTGTACCAGAAGACAACGGCAGGGATGGTGGATGTATTCAACTGAAGAGCATGGAAGAACAGCATCACTGGCGGAAGATCTTCGTACGCTGTCGTGCCAGCAGAGGGCGCGTGTCCAACTACTGTATATGGGGCATTGCGGCCAGCTCGATATACCGAGAAATCATGACCAGTGCTCGGCGAAAACAGGGTCATGGAAGGACACAAGACGGGAACAGGAGGCGGATCAACATTCTGTGTCTCGCTATTGCCGCTGAAGAGCTGGCAGAGGGCAGGATGGTGACGATGCCTCTTGGAAATGTCTTGTGCCCAGCTATTGCCACCAATGGGTTGGCAGAAAGCAATGATGATGATGATGATGATGCTAGGCCTAGTGTTTTAAACAGCCGTTTAGTGTTTGGTTTAGACTGTGCTTATATATTTTTAACTGGTCTATATTTATAGATATTTTTAGAGCGAATCTGCAGTTTTTCTCGTAGTAACTGCCTTTCATATTAATCGGAAATGTTTCTTATTTTTAAACGTTTTGTTCGTTCAAGACGCACATTAGTTTAAACTTTCCTTTCAACGGTCTTAATTAATTTTCAGACGTTTCGACTAATGACTGTCTAGAATAATTAGATTGGTAAAAACTAAAGGTAAGCATATAGGTCCACAGGCCCATCGAACCCTGTAACGGAGTCCCGGAAAGAAATTATTCTTACGTTCTTATGGGAGGGGCAATTTCGCCCTCTTCCCCCACCCTCGCCACAGCCCTGTGGGGCGTCTTAAATTCTACGGCAAGCTGCTCACCTCATCTGAACCCACTACAGAGTTATGCGGATGTGAACACAGCCAAGCGTTTCATGCAAAGACCTACTGAAGAGAGAAGCCTAGTACACTGTGCAGTGTGCATTCAACGCCGTCGAATTATGAAGTAAAATGTATGCCATATATTATGCCCACATAATATATTATGGCATTTTTTGCTAGATAAAAATAGCTTTGCCCGTACCCAATATTTGTACAAATTTCTGCGTGGGTGTGAGGCAAACGCCATGGCTCCATCCTGCGAATATATATATATATATATATATATATATATATATATATATATATATATATATATATATATATATAGGTGGTGCAATAAACCGGACTATATTAAATGCAAACCTAAATGTGACTAGTCTTTTTCGGTTTTTTTGCCACCCTGTATATATATATATATATATATATATATATATATATATATATATATACAGAGAGAGAGAGAGAGCGAAATTGAATTTTCAGTTATTCCTCTGAGGTGTTGAGGATTGAGATAAGTCAAAATGCGCACGTTCGAATGCAAGCCTTGTGTTTTTTTTCGTGCCATTGAAACATTAACGTCTTTTGCAGGTGCGTGCCTGTAGCATCGTCGAAGGAACCTTTTGTGACTGCCGAGGTCAAAATTCCCGTGAAAATGTACGACTCTTTTTTATCGCTCAAAGAAGCTTTTGTCGTCTGCATAATCGTCGGTGTATACGCAGACGTTGATAATTGCCCGAGCAGACGTCGAGATGTTTATTTATTCTACTACGGCAAAATTAATAAGCAAACCATCTTCTTTCTCGACCTCGGCCCACTTATCTGCCATTGATTCTCTACCGTAGCGGCGTATCCAATCCATTACCTCAGAATTGGAGGGCCAACAGCGCCTTTGACGTTGGTAGACGCCATGCTTACGGCGCTATATAAATTGTCTGAATAATAATAATAATAATAACATCTCTTATACGCGTTAAGGCAGTGTTTATTCTAGGCCTTCTTAGGGGGAATTTCCTCCCCCCCAAGTTTGAAAATCCCCCCAATTTTTTTAGATGTTGGCTGGGGAATGGAAATTTCCCCCTCCCCAAACGTGTGGAAACTCAAACCTTGTCCCCCAAACATTTCAAAATCCCCCCCAATGTCAAGGGGGCTAGAATAAACACGCGTTAAGGGGCCATCCATATGGTACGTACGCACTGAGAGGGTTGGATTTGGGAGATTTTGCTTATTACGGTGTTTGCAACGAGAGGTGGGTATTGAAAAACTTGAGAATATGCCATTTTTGCTAACGTATTATATGGATGAGCCTTAACTTCGCCCTATCCGACAATGAGGGCCCTGGGAGCTACGTGGGCTCTCACAGCGTTGCCTAGGGGGTGCAAACAGGGTATCGTGACGAAAGAAATGAAAATAATTTTCCAGGGGGTGCAATTGCATCCCCTTGCCCTCTGCAAAAAAATGGCTCAATTCAAATCCTTCACTCTGGAACAATATTGCAGACTGTGTTACAACGTACAGCATATATATATTAATAGGCGGTCCATAGACTCCATACATTGTAATGGGTCATTCGAAATTACCCATAATCTACGCTATTTGACCCGCTGTACCTCAGACCCATACGACCATTGGAAATTAGATAGTTTTATATATTTTTAAAAACGTTACAAATGTCACATCTAATGTTGAGAGAATAGAGTATGCCTTTTGGTAAAACATAAAAGAACATAACTTAACCACCCCATTGGCGTCCGCAAAATTTTTTACTGGGGGTGCAAAACAGGGTACTGTGACGAAAGCCTTGCACTTCCCCCTCCGGACGCCCATGAACCACCCAACAATAAATACCGGAAGACAAACCAATTACAGGCTTAACCAACACGGCAAATAGACCTAAACAAGAGCAACGTTATTATCCCATGCATAACAGCCTAACAGGTGCAAAAATTGCATTTCAAACTATTATGAGTCACTGTTTTTTTAAAGATGCAGTTCACAAGAGTGCAGTTATGATATCATCAGAGTTCAGAGTTCATAGGTCAAAGGGAGCCCAGGATCATTTATGTCCTAAAGATTTTAGGTCCCCTATTCCCTAACTCTTAGTGCGGATCTAGGGCTTTAAGATAATTACAAAATATCATTTATGTAGGCCTATTATTTCGAAGCCACCTTTAGGCAGAGGCCTTGGGGCGTCAAGTGGTCTTCTTGGCCCCCTCTCCGTGTTTTATCCCGATCCCAGGCATTGGGGTGGGAGGTTGAGTTGGCTTGGGGGAAATTGGGGAAAGACTCCGAAAGAGACACGGTTCAATTCAAACAATCTAGGTATGTCACTTTATTTTGTGGGATTTTGAGGTTTTAGAGGGGAATCTCCCCACCCCCACCCCGCAACAGGCTTGGATAAAACACTACCCCTATGAAAAGGTCTGCCGAGTTACTCTCTTCTCTGCTTTCAGCATGTCTTTGCATCTAGACCTCTTTCTCTTTTTTTCTAAACAGGCGTTGAACACGTGATCACCTTTTACTATTTCTTCCTATAGAGCGGCACATCTTCTTGTTTATCGTCTGGTAAAGGGCGCCGTCGATAATTATTGCGAGAACCAAAGCGCCTTTGAAGCACTCTTTCGTTTCTCCCGTGGTTTTGAATTCCGTTATTGCGTGTAATTACATGTATAGATGTGCGCCCATGTACATGACATTGTATACATGTATTAGAGCGTCAATGCCTGTGGCATGACTTCCTCTCTTGATCGTATAGTTTATCGTTTTCGTCTGTTCGTAGTAAACGTTGAACCTAAGTCTTAACATCATATTCTGATCAACGTTTATATTTTGACTAAGTAAAACCTCGTTCCAAGTCCTTTAGGCCTACAGCAAGATCTGGTTTATTCTTCTTACAATGTTGATGCAGTTATAAATTATTGACGATGTTTAAACGTTTCTGTAATAATTTTAAAATAGAAGAAAAACAACTGTGATAACAATAATAAAACTGGGGTTGTAGAGTGGTTCGGTAGGATCTGCTCTGTGTGAGAACTATTACTAGGAGGTGAGATTGTCTTTAATGTTTTTTTAAGGAATGACGGTTGTTGAATGACTGCATTCTTCGTCATCCATGTCGGTGGAGTGGAGACAAATGGACCGGCGTCCCCCGCCGCTGCGAACGAGCCCAGGGGGCGCCGACGGGGGCCCCTCGCCCTCCGTCGACAGCATCGGGCCTCTGTCGATGCCGATACCTCACGGACGGAACAGCCCGAAGCCCTCGTGGGAGGAGACGATGAACGACCTCTCGCGGGGCCTCCAGTTGATCTGCGGAAGCCCTCCCAGCTCCGCAGCGGCCGGGTCCACGTCCCCCGGTCGTTTTCCCTCGTCTTGCTCCCCCACCGTGTTCGCGTTCGGGGACCGGTCGACTCCCCCTCTGTCGTCGTCGAATCCCCCTCGCGGCGGCGGCGGCCTCCAGCGGGCGAAAAGCGTCCAGGCGCAGGGGATGCGTCTCGTCCACCGCCCCGTCTTCGTCCGCCACATCGAGACGCAGGCGGAGCTGTCCAACCGCCTGGTCGAGATCTGCCAACCGACCGTGACTCGGCGAACCGGAAGTCCGGTTCCTTCCACCGCGCATGTGCAGACGACGACGACGAAGACGCCGCCTTTCCCGGTTTTAGCGAGACCCTTCGATCGGAACTGGGCGCCGTCTTACTCGTCCTCCACACGCGTTCGCGTCCGAGTGGCCCCTCACCGAGCAGAGGACCTGATCGTCAGCGTTCGCGAAGACGGAGACCGCCTTCTGGTGGCGGTGGAGGCCGTCTCCGGGTGTTCCCGTAAGGTCCGCGTCCTCCACCAGGCGCCGCTGCCCGCCGGTACCCAGCCGCGGCGTCTCGTCGCCGATCTCGGCGTCGACGGCGTCCTCAGCGTCCGGGAGCGGGCGTCGACCAGGGCGGAAGTGACGCTCAACAACGTCGCCACCGGAAGCGTCTTCCTTCCGGTCGTCAGACGGGACGAATCGAGCCTCGAACTGACGATCGCCCTTCACGTTCCGCGTAACTTCCGGTTCGAGGACATTTCCGTTCAGACGGTCGACGACAGGGTCGTCGTCGTGGGAAAGAGGCGGTCGTTCTCGCCGCCAGGTGGCGCCGCGGCGGCGTTCAGCTTCCGGTCTGCGACGTCCGTCCTGCCGATGTTTCGCGTCTCGTTGCAACTTCCTTCCGGAACCGACAGCAGAAGTGTTAGTGCGCTGCTCACCGAGCATCACCAGCTGGTGATAAGAGGTACTCTAGGCCCGCTGTCACGTCGAAATACTCTCTAGAAAGTACTCTTTCAGAAAGTACAAAATCTGCAACCGCGCTTTCTCATACGCCGCACCAGAACTTTGGAACTCATTTCCAGCCTCCCTCCGCAGCCTACGACATGGTCAAACAATAAGCTCCGAATCCTCATTTCCTTTAATTCCTTCACTGTCTCCTCAAACCTTTAGGTCTAAACTTAAAACCTTCCTATTCGAAGAGTCATTTCCCCCATAGCAACAACAACCTGACCCGCCGCCTCATGGATACACTGACCTTTGCCCGGCTGACAAACCACCCTGCCTAAAGCTATTTCAAGAAAGATTAAGCGCATAAGAATAAGCAGCTACTGCTGTGCTGCTTTCCGGGGCGCTGTAGAAGTTTACGAGATTTTACTTTACTTTACTTACTATCTAGAAAAGCACTTTCTACAAACGTACTCTCTAGAAAAGTACTTTCTATAATAGTATTCTCTACAGAAGTACTTTCGATAAAAGTACTCTGATCCACCCAAGTTCACAGAAGACTGCGGTGTTTTTTTAATCAAATTGCAGTCGATTATTGCCGGTGGCTATTTGTATTTCTGCATCTTCAATCACGGGACCAAGGTTTCCATCTAAAATATACTTACCAGAATTTTAAAATATATGCCAATTTTAGTCCTATGTGGATTGGTGTGGTGGCCCAAGGACCATGAGCATCCACAAAAATTTTTCCAGGGGTGCAAAACAGGGTCTTGTGACGGAAGAAATGAAAACGTTTTCAAGGCACAAAAGAAAAGAATTTTACTTTTTCACAATTTTTCTAGGGGGGTGCAATTGTACCCCCCTCCCCGGACGCCCATGCCAAGGACTAGAGGCTTTCCTGTATATGCCTGTGGTTGGACCCATAGTGATGGGTTGGACCAGTAGTTCTAATGACAATCACCGAGTTTAGTTCTAAAACTGATGTAACCATTATTTTGTATGTGAGCATTTATAGTGTAAAGTTATAGATTAGACTGGATTTAGATCTGCCTTGAAGTAATATTTTTATATGAGATTACAGAATTTTTGTGTATTTTTACTGAAAGTTATTAACTGGAAACTTTTATTTTTCATGACATTAGCAAAATCTGTAGATGTGCATAAAAAGAGCTATTTTTGCAAAAGCTTTATACAAAGCCTTTTGCCATTTTCTGGATGGACTACATGTATCAAAAGTTATGCCTTTAGGTAAATAATTATAATACAATGCTGATTAACAGAACACAAAGGAAAAAACAAGGCAGCAGGAGGTTTACGACAGAATAGAATTTTGCATGTAAGATTAGGGATCGTATGATTCGTATCACTAAAACCTGGCAAATTTTAGATTTTGACCTCAATTTTGAAATAAATTCAGGCCAAAGTGCTGCAGATTGCAAAACTGAAACCCTTAGCAAACCATTATATGCCGAAAAAGAAGTAATTGAAAGTCAACAACCCAACATACCAGAACAGGAATCATGTACAGCTGTACCAGTTCAAGCATCGTTGGAAACAAATGTTCTAACACTCAAAGTAAAAATATCTTGGAAGAAAAATCAAATGACACCAATAAATACCTTTTTTTCTGTAGCCAACATATTGATTCTTGTGTTGTAATATTATTAATCAATTACACAAGGCTGTAAACAACAGTAATTAAACATGTGCGCAAACCATACAAAGTGTGAGGTATTCAATAACCATAAATGTGCAGCATCAACTGAAACAAATTCTAATCTGACATGCTATTATGAACACAATCCAAACATTTACATAAAAACTATTGTATTGTATAACTACTGTATATCAAGAATTTTAAGTAGCATAAATCTCATCTATCATCCACTTCAACTTTTAGAAAAAAACCACAGAAACTAGTTTGCATGAACACTTTTAAATGCACTTTTCTTTGTTCACAATAAAATAAGAACTTGCCAATACTAAATGAAAACACAATTTAACTGCCTGAACAACAATAACAACAAATGAAAGACAAGTCAAAATACTTCAATTACAGAAACAACGTAAAGAATACAAACTGAAATCAAATTCAAGTAGGAAAGAAATGATAAGTAAAATAACGTAAATAGACACTTGAGGTCGATAAGATGCAAAAACGTGATTACAAAGATATTATAACGTGCTTAACACTGCTAGTATGAATAGAGGAAGTTTTTAGAAATCCTCGTTAAAGAAATCACAGTCCAAGGAAATTGAAAATCAGAAAAACTTTGCTTAAGATGAACATCCAAATTGTTTTAATAAGTATCTCAATTTTGGCGGTTCAACTTGACAAATGAGTTATATACTGTAAATAGTGCTAGAACATGGTCGAACAGAGAACCAGTTGATATGTATTCAATGACGTTGAGAACCAGCTCAAATGACGTTCCCAGATGAATGGCCATCGCTATAATGTCCAACTTCAGAACTTGGCTGCAACGGCTGGATTCTGGCACTTGGCAATGGTAAGGTTTCTTGGCAAGGTTCTTCCGACTGCATCCCATTGTCCTGCATCAGTGCACTCCGATAGGTCGGTGCGGACGAAGTCCTGACTGACTCCTGAGCGCGCGGACCGATGTCGAGACGGAGAAAATCATTGGGAAGATCTCCAAGAAGTGGCGGGTGCCATCTTGTCTTCGTCAAGTCACGCGATATCGGATTCCCGTCAGTTCCATGGCCAGAACCAGCAGCGGCCGACAACACCAGTGACATATTTGGGGGCAGAGGAGGTGCCACACGAGGAAGGCGCGGAGGTTTGGGAGGTGCAGGAGTTGGTGGAAGAAAACCACTGTCGTCCCACGAGCCATTTGACGGAGTCAATCCGAAGCAACCCACTGCACCATCACCTGCTGAACTATTGAATACCTGTGATGACTCGTCAGTTGTGGTTTCAAGAATGACAAAATCTTCTAACATGTCGACTGACAGTGAAGAAAGGCCACAAGATTCTGCCTGTTCGGAACCGTGGTTCCCTGTTTTGCTGTCCACGCTGCTTCTAGCGGAAGACTTTGAGCCAAACAGTTGGTCTAAGACGGATCGCGAACGGTTTGACGCCGAATCATTGCCGTAACTGCTTTCCGATGTTCCGGAAGTCAGAAACTGATTTACAAATACACAAACAATTTCACAGATCAATATCTCACAGCTTTTTCAATCAACAAATCAATCAACTTCTATGGCACCACTACCATACTGCCTAAGATATCACCCAATAGTGTGCCAAATTCAAACCGAATTAGTTGCAGAAAGCAACTCTAATTCTATAAATCAACTGCAAAATTCCATGTGTGCATGCGGACTAAGTTAGAATCATACAATATATTGCGCAACAGCTTCTAACCCATTTCCTGAAATGCCCATCAAAAACTGGCAGTTGCCAATTTTCCGCTCTTAAACTGCATAACTACAGAGTCAGTCATTGCCTGGTAGAAATTGAAATAAAAAGATCAACAAATCAAATTGTCCTTCTTAGCAACAGAAAATCACTCCAACAAAAAACCAATTATCATCAAACTAGAGGTAGGTATATTTAAAGAATTGAAAAAATGAGCCTACAATAAGAATCACAGAACAAGATTATGTACACACCCTGTTTCTACCGATAAGTTCCAAGAGACGGTTAACTTTGGCACTGGATTGCGGTCGAGGCCCGTCCGATGTGGCAACTGCTGCTGGTTGGTCAGAATCAATGTTCATGGTCAGGAGCTGGTCAACTGTTGCGTCTACTGCGCCCCCGTTTGCCCTCAGCACCGCTTCAATTACCCTTTCATCCATGTCTGGAAACATGAGCTTGAATTCGGTCATCGCCTGGCAGAAGTCGAGTCGATGAGCGCTGTGAGCACTGTCCACACTGCCAGACATTTCTGAAACTAGATAAATACCCGAATCAATTAAAATTCTGTGACTAATTAAACTTCTTTTTATAATAATTGTCATTAATAGATTTGAGGAACTCTTCATTCCGATGCCGTTTTGCCTCTGTACTATTCCAAAATCACTCAATAACCTAGCACAATCCGCAGTAGCATAGTAGCATCTGATAGTATCCTGCTTAATTTCATTACATTTAAATTATCAGTTAGCTAAGAAAGCTAACCATAACCCTAACACCCCCAAAGTTAGCCTAATCCTAAACCTGACCCTAACCCTTGTTTACGTATGGTTTACCTATTCTGAAATTCTACCCAAGAGGCAACCACAGCACAAATGGAAATTATTGTGCTAAGTAAATTCTTTTAAAACTTGCAAAACAACTATAAACTTAGTAGACACTAACGTGCCAACGACTAAAGGTAAAGCAACTAACATACAAATATCAAACTAACCGCATTAAATAAAATAATAATAGACAATTTCCACTCACTTAAATTACAGCAGCTAGTTTGACCATTTGAATAATGAATCCATACCTATCATCTGATTGGACGAGGCTCTCTGGCTGGAAAATGTTATGTACCGGTAATGTAAGTATCGTCAATTTCTCTAGCGCAATTATTATCTGAATTCTTACATGATTGCCTTTTCGTGAATGCTTTTCTTTTCGCATGCCCAAGCTCTTTCGATCGTGCCCTGCGGCCAACCGAATCGGGTTTTGTACGTATTTTGATAATTGTGTGAAGCTGCTTTGTCAGGTATCTCTTAGAGGATGAATGATCCCTTGAGCAGATGCGCGTTGTCAAAGAAACGACGTTACAAAGTTAAGCAACATTGGGTAATAGAATAGAATTATGTATTTGACAATTTTCACTCAATAAATCGAAATTTTAAACCAATCGACAAAATGCCAGCAAATGCTCAGAGATGTCTCGTTGAAATCGACGTGAAATCCGTAAGTTAGACACAATGGTAATGCTCTTTAGGTAAAATAATTGAGCAAACCTCGTGAATTTTATATAGCGCTCTCTGTGACCTTTTAATTCGTTTCATCACTCTTCTGAATTTTTGCATATCTATAGCCTACTGTAGCACTAGCATTGTCCAATTTCAAACAGGGTATAAATTTTATAATATTTTTGTGGTCTATAAAACCTGACAGAATAGATTTCTGAAAGACTTTGTATAATGTCGTTTCAAATGGCTCATTATTTTTCGTGGCATTTCGAAAGCTCTAGAAAAAAAATTGAGACAGAATATATTGACAATTCTAGTACGGTTTGGCACAGCAAAGATGGGGACACAAGAATGTGTGGGTTTAATTCGTTTCATCACTCTTCTGAATTTTTGCATATCTATAGCCTACTGTAGCACTAATCCTTGCATTGTCTAATTTCAAACAGGCCATGTTGGCCCACCCAATATTTGGCTTGTGCGCCCTCCATGTCTCTGTCATTATCATGGTTGCTGCTTATTCTTAGGCACTTAGCACGTTTCAGTCTAAACCCATTTGCTAGGTTTCTTAATCCCGGCTGACACAGCCTTACAGCTATTTTATGATTGTTACCCACATTTTTGTAGACAGTACTATAATGCAAGCAGTTGCAATTGCCTAATATTTTTTATTGAATATTGATAAAGTTTTTGTTGCATTTGCCTATGCCAGTTTGCTCTGATTTTTGTCGTGTTTCATCGCTTTCGCTTCTGTAACGCTTATGCTTATGCAGCACGTACGGCATTTATTCTGCCATGAATTCGTTCCAGGTGACATGTTCTGGAATGTGGCTTCCGAACAGAGACGATGTTTATTTGTCAGTGAGCTTGTTTGGTCAAGTGAGGAAAACGAGTGCGGCCGACTGCACTTTTCCACTGCCCTTCAACGATAGTCTACTGTTTGACAAAGTGAGATTTCAGCACACCACAGCTACTTGTTTATAAGTATGTCCAGTGGTTAAAGTGGTTTGTTGGACGTGCCGGGGCCCTACGCTGCGAAAACCCTGGGCCTGGGATTTATTTGTTGGGGCCGATCAATGAGGTGCCGGGGCCCATAACAGAGGTGCCAGGCCGGGCCCCGGTGGACCCCGACCCACTTTATCCACTGAGTATGTCCTACTGAATTATTCATCGAGAATTCACTTATTTCTACTTGTATGTTCATAATTATTGATGGCTCATGTGTGAGTGCAAAATTAAAACTGTTTTAATTAGTACTGTCAAGTTAGCGCGTTAAGGATTCATCGTGATTTTAAAAATTAAACACTTGCAAATTTTAGCGCAAATTTTCGTTTGTGATTGATTCAAATTCTTTAATCTGTGAAGGTTTTCAAAACCGCTTACGAGTCAAGTCAAGTAGTGGATGCGCTAGAAGGTAATTCTTTAATTTTTTTTTATATGAAGTCAAACTTACCTATTGTCACTTTCACATCACTCTTCTTCATTTCACGTCTTCATCTTAATAATGAGTCTCAAAAAATGTCAAAACCATTTTCGTATTTCAAGATTTTAACAGTAATTGCAGCATTACACTGATTTTATTGGTTTAATCTTGACAAAACTTGGCATTATGCAGCAGGTTTGCAATCTTAGTAACAAGATGTAGTATGCATTGGTGTAAACTTGGACGAAAAAGTGGGGGCCCAACCTCCTATGCCTTCCCCTTCCCAATGGTAACTTTGTAAAAAGTGGGGGGCTCAAGCATAGAAGCCTAATAGAAGTTTACACCTCTGGTAGTACGATCATTAACCCCTTAACCAGGCACGATGGCTCAGAGCCGTTCAGTTTACATTGAGTTACAGATTTATTCCCCGGTTAAGGGGTTAAGGTAGGTAATGACTCTTCTTAAGAATCTGTAGATGCTAGCCTCAGTTGATGCTGCTGTAGATTTTACAATCAAGATCAATTTGATCCAGTTATCAGACACTTTCACTGGCGGTCGCCTTCTAGCGTACCATGAGTCCAACGCCCGAGATTTCCTCTATCCATATTCATCTCGATCGAATTCGTACAGCGTGAGAGATCGCGAGCTGGTGCTCGAGCGTACCGCAACCTTTCCGGTTGGAACATTTTCGAAATCAGTCTTGTTTTTGTCACAGTATTCAATCTTATATTTGAGGGACGTGTACATTTAACCCCTTACCTTCGTGTCACGGATATATCTGTCCATTTTACATTGAGTTACAGTTAAATACATGGTTAAGGGGTTAATCTAGTTTCTCTTGCTTTTTAGGCTGCTTCAGCTATTTTCTGCTGAGCAGTTTCAGACAAAATTAAACTGACTTGCAGAAGAGGTAGCTTAGGAGTTGCTATATTGCCGGAATTCCGTGCAACACAGTTGCCTCAAGTGGACTCAGCCTGGCTGAGATGGAGCGGATTTTATTACAGGAATAGCAGTGTGGTCATTTTTCCACATAAGGCCAACATTTTGGCTTCATATCCTATTGGTTATGTGCTTATGTGGATCACCGGGGTAAAAAAACAACTATGTTTTACGTTCGTAAATATTTCAGGGTGTAAATCCGTGTTTGGAATTCTCAACAAGGATAGCTATTGAAGACATTCTTGCCACAAACAGAGAACTTCTGGAAACTGAATTACCATACAAAGTATGTACAATTGTACATGTCAACAAAATCACATTGCTTTTTTCTGCCTTGTGTACAAAACTATCTACCGATACTCGACTCATCAAGAAAATGCGCCTTAACGTATTGAATTTGTCATTGGATGCTTCATGAATTAGAATTATTTTAAGATATATGAATTATTTGAGATTTTATTGTAGACTGTAAGGATTTGCCTTAATTTACCTTGCATTATTACATTCTGGTAGCTAGTGAATTTTTTGGCAAAAGAAGATGCAACAAAGCACACTGTATAATTCGTATTTGTTTCTCAGGAGGAAGATGAAGACTACGACTACAGCCATGGGACTGGACGTCAGTCAAGATCCCAAATCAGGTCTGAACCTATTTGGCATGCTTAAATCTTTAGTAAAACAGTCATGTCAAATTGATGTATGGATATATAGACCAGTGGCGTAGCCAGGATTTCCCGAAGGGGGCGTTATGGTTCCCATGATTTCCATTGGAAAAATTCTGACAGGCAAAAGCAGGTCATTAAATATTATTTTGCACTTGATTAAGTGCATTATATATATAATATAATAATAATAATAATATAATAATAATATAATAATAATAATAATAATAATAATAATAATAATAATAATAATAATAATAATAATAATAATAATAATAATAATAATAATAATAATAATAATAATAATATGCAATACAAAAGTTTTTGGTTGGACAACCAAGGGGTTTTAACCCCAAAAACCTCCCATCGGCTACGCCCCTGATGTAGACATATAGACATAGTGATGTACCATAAATTATTTTAGCACTACTTTTGATGATTTGTTTCCACTAGCAGCTTATGATCATTGATTCTATGCAACATAGATATCCGGATCGAATGTCTGCCTATGACCGGCAAACCCTGCGCCACAGATCTCCATCTTCTTTGATGAGCAATCAGATGAAGTTTCACGATTTCTATGATCGAGATTATTGCGATCAACCATTTGATGATCATCCACCGTTTGCTCATGGAGAGGTATTTACCATAGATGGATTTATTATTCCAGTTTTACATATTGCTGCTTCCAACGCCTCTGGTAAGCCTGAGATCGAGGGCATTTTTCTGCCTGGAATGAAATTTAAGAATTCTGGTTTGCAATTCAAATATAATTATTGTGCAGAATTTGTCAATTATACATTATTGCTTTCATCAGTGGTTTTCACACAGGCTTACTTACCGGTAGTCTCCTAAACCACTTAAAATCACATAATTATTATTATTATTATTATTATTATTATTATTATTATTATTGTTATTTAAAATAGTGCTTTTGTGCACAATGAGTTGTTCTTGGTGAACAATTGTCTTCAGGTGGGAGGAGATTTCATTGGACAAAGACCAAAGTCCAGGTCCATTCATGATATGCCACTCAATAGAATCTACAGAGACACTATTCCTATGGGTGAGTGATTAAATAATGAAGATTATTCACTTTTAGTTAGTTATATCATAAAGCAATACAATGAGGCATTTAAGTGCCAGTGGCGGCTCCACATGGGGGCCTAAGGGGGTCCCGTGTCCCCTTATTGAATGCCTGCCCCCCTCCAGTGGCCCCCTGTTTGGACCCTATACTTACTACTACATGCCTAACAACAAATAGTTGTCCCCATGCTTAGAAGTTGTCACCCCAACGGTCCCCTCCACTTGCCAAATCCTGGAGCCGCCACTGTTCAGTGCTTTCCCATGCCTGCTATTGCCAACTGCTTCTTGTACTTGTGAAGGTTTGTTAATACTGTCAAATGTGAGTAGAAAAAGTTTCATAGCTAAATGGTCCTAGATTCTATTTTTGTAAATATATTTTATCATGAATGATCTTGATTATTCGACTGTTTCTACAAGATACTTGTGATGTTACACTGTAGGTTTCAGTCTGATGTTTGACCATTGGTCTATATATATAGCTGTGAATAAAACCGTCTTTTCACCTGACAAATTCACCATAGACTGTCAGACTGAACTGGAGTTGTCCTGAATTGCATAACTTATGTGGAAAATTACTGAACATTAAAAAAATAATGTGACGATAGGTGATAATAAAGATCCAAACATGTTAGAAGAGACATTAACAGTACTTTGGATGTTGACTATTGCCTGGCTGATCATATACCTTCCCCATAGGCCAGTTTAAGAAAGGCTGAGCATGCTAAGAATAAGCAGCTACTGTTGTGCTGCTTACCAAGGCACTATAGAAATCCACAAGATTTTACTTTACTTTACTTTACTTTCCTATGCTCTCTTAGATCCAGTCGGATGGGAAAGAGAGACAGCCTACCAGCGGCGCCCTTCCAGTCCATCTCGCTACCTTTCCAGACTCCGGGACCAATATGACCTTCAATTTGACGACCAATACAAAAATCCACAGCACAGGATGGTTCAGTATCCTTCTAGTAATGGAGGACGACCTTATTGGAATCATTCTTTCAATCATCATGAGCAATCAAAAGCATATCATGGCCACATGGTAATGTCTTTTGATTTTGTTTTGCTACATGTAATGCTATGACTGGCTCCTCTATGTCTCTAAGGTGTACAGAAATTGCTCTGAATACCTATCTATAATATATAATGTTTAACCCTAATCCTATTCCTAAACCGAACCTTTATGTAATGTAGCAGTCTAACTTTGCTTAACGTATTATGCTTTTAGCAGAAAATTGGGGTGTAATAATAATAATAATAATAATAATAATAATAATAATAATAATAATAATAATAATAATAATAATAATAATAATAATAATAATAATAATAATAATAACAAGGTTTAAAGTGGTTCAGCATAAGTGGTATAGACCTGCTGTAATGAATAATAAATTATATTTATGAATTTTATTCATAGAAATTATTTGCCTATAAGAAACAATTCTAACTGTGTGCTATAAAATTGCAAATTTTTCTTGCAAGTTTTGAATTTCATAAGCAAATTCTTGATCATACTCAAACCTTGTTTAACTCATAATTAAAACAGCAGTATAAATTATTTAGAAACTTTATTGAATGAGTTTAAATGTGTGGCAATATTATTCACAGAATGCTTGTCATTGGTGATTTGAATTCTTGGAAAGTCTCTGCAAAATGATCTCCTACCAACCATACCTCATCAACTGAATTAGCCATTTTACTTCATAACAAGATCATCACAGATCATTGTTTTCTTATATTTGATACAGTATCTAGATGTAAGATATTTACATGAGTTAGATTGTACTGTGATAAGAATATTGCTTGCTGTTAATAAATATATAGCTGTTTATTATATTTGTAATCTCGCCAAAGAACTTGATTTTGCGTGAAGCTGCTTTAGAGATATTTGACATTTGAATTAACAGTGTTCAAATATTCCAAATTTTCAGTTTTTTGTCTTGGTTTAATAGGTCCAATAATGTGCCATTTTCAAAACTACTGGTGTCAGCAACAGGTTTTAAATTCCTTTTGCAATGCTCAGATAATTGTATTTCCAGTAGATGCCTGCTTGGTAGCATGACAAAAAGAAAACACTCTTTGAGAACAAATCAAATTGGGGTGTGTCGACTCCCACTGCACTTTTTAAATATAAATCATTATACCTCGTGAAACCATTCTTTAAAATTTTTATACTTGCAGGATTCAAAATAAAGAACAACCTATTAATTTATAAGGAAATAACACATGAGAGATCCTAGTAAACTAATTAAACACCAGTTATAATAATAATAATAATAATAATAATAATGACAAGGTTTAGAGTGATTCAGTAGGCCCAGTAGGGTTTGCTCTGTGTGAGAACCACTATTAATATACAGCATAGGCCTACTATTTCATGTACTTCAAAATGGCCAGCCTTAACTTCCTTAAGACAACTAACGTAAGAGCAAAATCTTCAATATCTATATATCTAGTTTCTTGATATCTAGTTTCTGGTATTAGATATCAGAAAAGAGAGTAAAATATGAAGATGACGACGATGATGATGAGGACGCATGCGCGTTAGGTTGATTGCAAATGGCGTCCGATGTTGTTGTTGAAGTTGTTCGTTGTCTCTGCGTTTTCGTCTTGTCTTTTAGATCGAATAAACTGTTAATTGTAACAAATTACTAGTCAGGTTAATCGTATTTTGCGTTCGGAATAGACGAGACTCCTCCGGATTGTAGAGCGGTCTGTGCGCGTGTGTGTGCCTGTTGTGTCTGGACCCTTGGACAGTGAAGACAGGAGATGATCGACACTGACCCTCCGATCTTATTTATTGATTTCTGAACGATCTGATGACATGACGATAATTCGCAGTCGTTGAAAGCATTACTTCGGGGTAAGGATGCCCCTCCTTTGCGCCGATCTTCATGGCAATCCAATTGAATCAGCTCCTGTAGTGTCATGCTCTGTATTGTAATATCCATGTTGTTGTTGTTGTTGTTGTTGTTGTTGTTGGGCCACTTGTATTAAAGCAAGAATTGCATACTGGACATTACGCTTTATTCAGATTTAACCAAACACCTTAGTTGTGTCAATTCTAATAAATAATAAAAGTATAAATTGATATTGAAGTTACTCAAAGTCCACTTGAGATAGATTGTGCTACCGTGCTTGAGTTTTATTTAAAAGAAATTTGGCAGATTATTGTATGATTTGTAACTAACATAGTTTGTCTTGTTAGGACTTGCCGATGTTCGTAATGATTTCGCTCATCTGTTTGTCTTGTTAGGACTTGCCGCCATTGCTAAGTAGTTCTGATGGGTTCAACATGGATGCGGAAGATGGTTGTGCCGAAGTCGCTCTCATCTATGACGCTGATCTCTTAGACGCTGACCTCCACACTCGGCTAATGAGCGTACAGGATTGCCTGCAGAATGCTGTCTCAGGTACGCGTGTTCTTTCAGCTACTTTAACCGACATTTCCTTTGTAGTCTTTCACTGTTTCCCAGTGCAAGAGGATTTCTTTAACCCTTTCACTGCCACGGTATGAACGAAATATCCCAAATCCACTTTACCAACATCCACCAGTATTTTGATGTTCTTTACATGTCACGATCGCATACAGAGCACTAGAGGTTCATAAAGTGTTAAAATGTCGTAATGGTAGTGAAAGGGTTAACACTGACTTAACCTTCAATTTGTGGATGAACTTAGGAATAATATAAACCAAGTTGTCTACCTGATGGTGATCTTCTGTAGAAGTCAGATTTGTATAATTACTTGTTTATGCATTGTAATGTTTATTTATTCGCCTTAAGAGGTGTTTCAGTGGTGTTTGGGCTTGTTAGTAATTGGCCCATGAGCTTTACATATTTTATTTGAAATGTTTGCACCTTGGTTAAAATGTTAACCCTATCACACGTAGAACCGATATTATTGGCTATACAGATCACCGTGGTCCAAGGGTTAACTTGGATTCGGTCTGTTAACCCTTGATTTATCCAATTTTCTAGGTGATGAGGCTGTCTCGGTGAATAAGGTTGAACCATGGAACAGCGTTCGGATTACGTTGAACATCTCGAGGGAGGATGCTTGCACGCTGCACCAGCTTGCTGTTCAGAACAGCAAGATTCTTCGTGACCTTGGAATTCTGACGTTGTCTGTCGAGAACGGCCAGATCGTTAACCTTACTGACTCAAAAGTAGCAAGCGTTTCTACGAAAGAGATCTGTGCCACTCCAGTAAATCCGTCTGGTAACATGACACCTGTTCCACGCTTGTCTCTTGAGCCAGCTGTGCTACATGAGTTGCAGGCTTACGACAATAACTCGGCGCATCGTCGGAACGCCGATGTCCGTAATGATTTCGCTCAGCACTGGCCCCCCGATGGCTTCTCATCCAGGGCGCCGCTCTTGAAACATTTCGGTGGCGAAACGGAAGGGTGGTCGGTTTCAACGCATGCCCGACGGGAACAGTTTAATTTTCCGGTTTCAAAGTCGGAAACGTTTGGAAACTGCGCTGCCTTTCATAAGATTTCCAACAGATGTTCAACTTATCCTGAAGCCATTTCTGATTGTTTACCTCCTCCTCCTCCTCCTCCTTCTGACACGCGTGGTCAGTCGTCAGTGTCATTAACAGCGTCGCATGACAACCGTTTAGAAGCACACAGTGCTAGACGCGCATGTTGCCAAGATGGAGGCGATCAAATATATAAGAATTTTGAAAGTAGTTTTGGTCAGGTTGTGACGTTGCCTGCTACTGCTGCTGCTACTGCATTCAATAGAAGTCAGAATAACATTCCAACGCAAGTAGCTGGTTTATCCACCGAAGTTAATGGCTGGGGGTTATTTGATGAGCAGAGATCACACTGCGCGGGTGTGACATCAAGAGGTGCTCACCTACAGATGAACTGGGCCAATGCAGTATATTATCGTTCGGCTGAAGACTTAGGCAACGGTGTCTTTGGTCCGGCTAAATGCGGGCAGGAAAAGCCATCTGGTGACGACTATTTTACAAATCTTAGAAGAGGTAAAATTGTTTTCGACAAGAACAAGGATTTGACAGTTGATTTTAAAAGACATCGGCGTTGTGATCCTCGAATTCTGCCCACGGACCGCACCGAGAGACGTTGTTCGTTTGACGTCAGTCCTGTAGACGTCGATCTTGGTGGCCGCTCGTATGTGCCTACTGTTGAGCTCTGCAGCTCCTCCGATTTCTCGGTTTTCTCTCCGGCGTCGCTGGAAGAGATGTGGGACTCGAAAGAAAGCATCCTGTGCGACCAGATGCACGCTGCTCCGCTCGCGGAGTCGTCAAAGTTCGCAGTGGAACGGGCCTTAACGTTGCTTTCTGAAAACGACGAAGGTACGCCCCACAAGACAATCGGTAATTCCGCCAATGTTCTGGAAAGTTCGCTCCCGTCGAGTTTATGCCGTCAGAATCTGGAACAGACGTTTGATAGTCAGCAGAATTCGCTGGTAAAGCTTAGAGGAATGTCTTCGGCGTTGGAACGAAATATGGGCAACTTTAGATACGGAGACAGATTTTCCGCGTCGTGCGACGGCAATTCAGAGCACTTTTTCGAAAACCCAGGCCAGTCGAAAACTTTCAATGACAGCAAGAGTTGCAATTTCTTGGAAAACCGTTGGAATGCCTTTGCGGCTACAGCAAACAAGACGTCGGCTTGCAGGAGTGCGAGTTTTGGATCGAGTGAGAGTTGCATTAGGGCCGATGGCCGAAACTACCCTCGCACTTATTCGGACGGTGGTTGTGCAGAATTGCAATTTAGTCCCTTGTCTCGGATTCAGACCCCAGCGGCTTTATTCAACTCGAGTGAAAATCCAGGATATAATTCAGATATCTTCAGTTATCCGCGCAGATCCACGGCTGCTGGCTTCTCTCAGACGCCAGCAAAATCCTGCACTGTACAACGGTCGAGGTACTCTTCTCTGTGTAACCTGCCAATTTCAGCAACACATGATTCTCTGCAGAGTCAACCACATAAGAAATCATTTTACGATGGTCGCCAAAAACTGGAGCCGAGCACCGACTGCGTTCTGCCGGGGTCGTCGCCGCGAGACAATTGCGCATGGAACGAGTTTGACCTTTGCGGCTCGATCCCCGACAGTGGAATTGCGTCAAACACTTCGAGTGGCGGATCCGACCTTTCTGAACTCGAACGCACTCTTGGAAGCTCTGTCGAGAGTTTCACGAGGTGTCAGGAGATGGCAGAGGTGAGATCCAGGTTTCGAAGCGGAGGCACAGCGGATGACGAGGTCAACACCTTGGAAAAACGACACGGCTATCTGTCAAAGCCTTTGGCCCAGAATAACAGTTCTGGTGTCCACGTGGAGCCATTTTTCCATAAAGATACCGCGAATTCTGGGTCGTGGCACGAAAATCCAGAAAATTATATGTCTCAGACACCAACCGAATGCTCCAAAGGAGGATTCGGCCGAAGTAGGGACTCGGGCGATGACCAGAACAAAACAGACGCACATGGAAAAGTCACGGAGATGCCGGCGAGCGTTTCGAACGAACACGGCGTTTTGCCGGGATCGGATTTGATAAACTCCGGCCAGAAAGTGAGAGTGAAGCTGAAAGTTGCGAGCCATCCAAGCGACGTGTCGCCGCCAAAGATAATCGGCAGTGGCTGCTTCGAGCCGTCGATTACGTGCCCCAATCTTCCGCGCCGTCTGAGCGAAAGCATAAAGCTCGTGATGCGGGGCGTCCCGCTGGTTGGGACGCCCTCGGCCTCCGTCCCGGCGGCCTCCGCGAGCACCGGCGGCGGCCAGACGTCCGATCCTGCCGAGGACGCTCGGCCGAGCACCGTCATCCGGATAACGAAAACCAGATCCGCTCACTGCTCGAAGCAGAAGGAGACGTGGAGCATACAACCGGTCATTCGGCAGTCGCAGAACGGTGCCGGCGCGAGCGATGCGGCCGCATCGGTGGCTTTCAGCGTTCACGAAACGGCCCCAGAACCCTCGTGCGTCGACATTCCGCCTCGGCCAGCAAAGCCGACCGTACATGCCAAGGTCAGCTCCAAGTTCGCCAGAAAAGTGGTCATAGACGTCGACGGCACCGCGAAAAGACGTAAACTGACTGCCGATGCGCTGCCGTTTGGCACCGCGAGATGCAGGCTTTGGCAGAATAGCGGAACGAAGGGTCACAAGCGGAATTCGAATATCGGCGGCCAAGCGTCGTGCGAGAAAGTTCAGGGCGGCATTCGTGTCGAAACACAGCCTTTCTGCGGCATTCTGAGAAATGAATTTGACGCCAAAGGTTTGGAAAAGAGAACTCGTGAAGGCGTTTGGCGCGCAGACGTCGCAAATAAACAGAGATGCGGTTCGCACGAGAAGTTTTCGTGAAATTTCTTGTCCAACTAAGAGCTGAGCCCTTAGTGAAATCATTTTTTTTGATTGAGAAATACAAATCTCAGCGTTTTTACGGAGAGTTTTCATGCACGAGTTATTATAATTTCTAGTCAGATATGACGTCAATTTGTAACATTTAATTTTACAGGTTTACACCAATTATGTGTTCATTTTAATTGCTTTTGTAATTTATATTATTCACAAGTTTAGATTATTGTGCAACAGGCATTTATTTCGTAATGGAGTAATGTAATTTTGAAACATCCAGCTTGCAAAAAAGTAATCAAAACACCTGTATAGATGGTAATTCTTAATTTTTTTTCTTATTTCATTGGCAAGGACTTTATTTGTTATTAGAAAGTATTGAGCTATTCAAATTTTGTGAATTATATTTAAATATTTAGTTTAATGTTTCTTCTGGCTAGACCTAGTGTTGATTTTTTGAGTATTGAGTGTTTTGCTTAAATGAGCAATATATGCAGGAAAAGGTTCGAGTTGAATGCCTTGGGTAAAGCTATAAGCCTAGTGATTAGTGGATTGTGAAAGCAAAGTATCGTGGGTTTGAAACCTGACTTTGAAAAGGCTGTGTTTGGTTGTTTGCTAATTGGCAGCCAGGGTTTTAAATAAGCTGTTGTTGATGAATTACGAACAATAAAACATCCAATGTTTTTATCAAAATGACTTAGATTTTTCCTGCAGCAGATTGAGATATTAAATCGTGTTTTTATATGAGTTTTACAAACTTACATATTTACTGCACGGTTTTGGAGAACTTTTCTAAGTTCAGTTACAAATTGTCAGTTACACAAGTTGAGCCCATAGAATATGCCTTCAGTTGGCTTTTGGACACATTTAAAAATTATATTGTGTGCTTAATATCATATGCATTGGTTGTTATGGAGAAGTTTTTCTCCTGACCACGCTAATCTACAGCCATGTAATTCGTGCTGGCCACCATTTTATGTTCATGTTTATTCATATATTCAAAGTTTTCTTTTGCTTATTTGAATATTCATTATGGTGTTGACTGTTTAACTGCTTGTGTTATTATTTATTAACGCCTATATTTATTGCTTATATCTGCCTTTGTTTCATCGTTGTCTGGGTTTTTTTGTGACAATTTTCTAAGTGTTTCTGCTGAAATGTTTGTTCTTGCAATGAGAAAATCAAAGCTATTTGAACAATTTCTTGTTTACACAAATGACAGAATTTTGCTACCTATGTAAAGATGTTGCTGCAATATTGTTGAATATTCAAGCAATTGGTAATTAATTATTTTAACCCAATCTTTCTGCTATTAATCTTTCTGCTATTAATCGTATATAAAATGTACCATGTTCTGACAATTGCAGGCTGTTTTAGGTCTATTGTCAAACATACTCTATTGTGTGCAGTTTGCCCATTCAAAATGAACAGAACTATTCTCATTGGGCAGAATACTAATGCAATGTGGCCAGTATCCATATTTTTAGTGCTCCTCAATTTTTACTAGAATTTGTAGTCACTTTGCAAAATGTGAACGTGTGATTTTGGTTGTCATGGTGATCAAAATTGGGCTTATTTTGATTGGTATCCATTACAATAATTATTGAGATTGTCAGCAGCTGAAATGTTTCAAACTGTGGTGACAATCTAGTGTACTGCTGATGTCAGTTAGGATATTGAATGTTTTATTTATTTACCAGAGGGCGCTAGTGACAAAATCAAATCGGGGTCACAGCCCCCGAGGGTTGTCTTGTCCATTTCAATTGACCAAATTTCTGGGATTATGTGGGATATTCCCACCACCCCTTGGTGATCTTTCTGGTTCAGTTTTTTGGTGGATAGTTTTCTCCCTCCACCACCCCGCCATGCCAGATATACAGAACTAGAGACGAAATCAGACAATTGATTAATTTAAACTACAGAACATGCAATTTCCCAATTCTCATACAGTCAAATTCTGTTAAAATCACATGTGAGGAAATGTTCATGTTCAGATAATGTGATGCCGAGATCAGTTGACATGTGGATATGGATATACCGTATCTACTGTGACATTGTATCGCAAATTCTATGAGACTTGGAGGAAGGATGATATGTGACTAGTAACTAGTTTGACTTTGCACTGAATGTTTTATCGAAGATTTTGACCACTCATTACTTTAAAAATAATTTCAAGCATGATAATATAAAATTTCGGTATGGAGTTGCATTTTATTCACTCCTCGTATTTCAAATACAATTGTCTTCATGTTGAACTTGTAGTGTTTAGTAGGCCAAGTGAAGCATTAGTTTGGAATGATACTGCATAGAGCATATCTGTCGAATTTTGTTCACTGTGTTAGCATTATCTTGCAGATACTGGATGTAGTACAGTGGTACTATATAATGTACATTTACCGTTATTTTCTGTTCAAGGTATTTTGTCAGCGTTAAGTAAGTATGCAAACGTTTAATTTACAATTGAGACAAATCGATTAATTACTTCTGGTGTTTGCGTGATTAATAATACAACCTTCGTTTAGTGGTTATCTTTTATTTAGCTTTATAAGAAAGAAACTTCTATTGCGCTATTGTACTAGTGAATTGGACTCATCTGGAGGTAACAAGGAGACATGTAGAAACCGAAAATATGGTTTCGATCGACTTTATAGCCATTTGACAGAGAATTCCAATCCAATTTTTCCAATCCAATAACAGTTTATTATTTTCCAAATAGGTGCATAATAACATCATAATAGTAATTTCATGTTGACATCATACTAGTAATAATAACATCATAATAGTATTTTAACATCATAATAGTAATTTCAGTAAGGCTAAGTTCATGATACATAATAGAACATTAACAATTAATGAAATAGAATACAAAGATTGTAACTTTACTGATTTATCAGAATTATTGCACAACAATTAAAGAAAAAAATCATGAGCATATAAATCAATTTAATATAAAAAAAGTTGAAGGTAATGAAATCAGTAATTAATTTAATGATAATTATATGTAAAAAGCACAAAGAAAACATTGATTTTTGAAGGACTGCATATAGTGTACTTTCATATGGTTCGCCATTTTATGGCATTCTGAGCGCTCTAGAATAAATTTGAAACACAAAAATTGCACATTTCCGACTAATTTGTATTATTTTTATCGAGAGACACCGTTTACCAGTTTTTCCTAAGTTGTTGTGACAACACCACTTGATTTTTCCCCATAGAGTTTGTATATGAGTTCTCGATGTTTCTAATGTTTATTAAATAAACATTTAATACTTTTAATTTCAGTTTTGATTCAGGTAAATCATTTGTGTCATATTATATTTAATACTTATATATTTCGCCTTAAAATCCGACGCATTTTAATAATTGTCGATTATCGTTTGTGAATTGCCTGTGAAATCCCTTATTATCGCTTCGATGGTGCACATGTGTTGCTGTAAACATAAAACCCAATATACTCTCTATTTATATAGTTCATTTATTGGATGTGGCAGCTACAGGTTATTTGGCAGTAAGTCATATTATTGGTATTTCAAGATAGGTCTTATTGTGCATAAGACGCTCCACACTAATCAACCAATGCATATCCGATCATTACTGACTGTTCAAGACAACCAGCACTCAACGAGGTCATCTGATGCTACTACTCTTTACATACCCTATAGCAGGACTACTACTGGAAAACGTGCTCTTTCTGTTGCCGGACCCAGACTTTGGAATTCTCTGCCGGTACAGGTCCGCCAAACTGATTGTCTTACTACCTTCAGGTCTAGACTTAAAACACATCTATTCCTGACTGCATATCCGCCTTAGCCTGGAATATGGAAGTACGGACTGACCTTTGGATTACAACCTTGATTCACCACGACAAGATCACGACTACGATTATTTACTAAAGCCACCATCGACTGGTGCTGATGTACTACTACAATGTTGCTAAAGAAGTCTACTACTACTACTTCTACTACTATTTGAATAAGACTACAAGAGGCTTTTTACTTGCGCTCAGACAATATTTCATAAGACATCAAGCATGTGGATTCATAAATTCGTTTTTATATGTTATTCTTAGAAAATTCTAATTATGGGAAAGCTGTGCTTGCATCATGTGCCCGTTTTCGAATTCCAACCCTCTGGAATTAGCCGTATTGCGGTTGATGAAACTTCGGGAAAAGTTGCCGTTGCAAAGTAAGCCCGTTGTCATTCTATCAAATCTTTTTACCGTGAGATTAAATCGATAACTTCATTCTGAATTTCCAAATGCTCTTAATTGCACGTCTAATCTTAACAAATGTTTGTAAATGTTTTGATTGCATTTTGTAATATGCTGCATTTGTTGAATTGTAGTGCATTGCCGATAGTATTGGGTTTGTAAGAATAGCAGAAGTTAACGTATGTTCTTTTCTTAAACGTAGAATCGGTGATGCCAGCTCTTTGATTGAAATTTGGAACAGTGTAAATGAGGATCATTGGTTTCATGAACAGGTAGATCTTCTTTTAGAAATTGTCTTGAAAGGTCCATTGGTAACAGATTTTGTTTTTACTTTTAAGTCTTATCGTATTATTCTTTGTTTGAATTAAAGTCATTTTATGTCATTGTCTTTATGGTTGTTTGTGTAGTCGCTTTTATTCTTGAATGAGCTGAGATTGATATTACTGATTGCCAAATACTTCTGCCTAATTTATGCATTCCTCAAAGTCGTTTACTGCTGTTACATTTTTAGGAAATATTGTTTTGCATATTTATCATACATTCCCACATGCACACAGAATGAATTTTGCAGGCCTTGATATCCTATTTTTATCCAGCTTTCATGGACAGCTTTCAAGTATTATTCCAATCATTTGTTTATTTTATATTGGCATTCTATGCAGAGCTGTGTGCATATGATGCATGACATCCATGTTTTTGTAAGGCAAATGCCTTTGAGCAGGTCAGCGGCAGTTATGTCACGTGACTGAATTTCCTTTTGTAGACCCTGCTTCCGATGAAATCTGTCGAGGCGTTGCTGTGGTGCGATGGTCGGCTGTTTTCTGCCGGGCTGCACAGTGACATTGTCGAGCACGACCTTCACACCGGCGGGGTCAAGGTCAGTTCTTCAGCAGTTCAAGGTTAAGACATTCTAATTATAAGGTTTGAGTTCTTGCGACGTTGTAAAAATGTGCAAGAATTATGCACCACGATTAAGTTCGTGCCAGAATGTATGGCTTCTAATTTTCACGTGGATTTAAAAATCTGATTGGAACTTCTGAGATATTAAAATTAATTAATTGAATCAATTCTGTTAGGTTTTCACCCAGTATCCAACCTCATGCAATTTTTTATCAGAATATGACCGCACTCTATGTTTATATGTTTTTTATTTGATTGTCGTTGCTTTGGACAGAGCTCCGATTCAGCGATGAGCGGTGGTGCCATCTGGTGCATGACTTTGAACAAATCGCAGAAATTGATCGCAGTGAGTTCTACTTGGTCTTTACAAATTGTCGCCTACTTGCTTACTTACTTAATTGCCTACTTACTTACTAGTTGTTAATTTATTTAGCAGCGAGATGTGCTACGTGTCTGACTTTCTTCCAGGCTAAAACATCTGCGGTTGAGAAGAACTACTTGCGGTTACTATGGTTGCACATATGGTTGCTATGGTTACAAATCAGGGCTTCGGTGGCTTCTCCCACTTGCATTGTCAGGCTATTTTCGATGATTCAGTGTACAGAAGGGCTTCCTCGTTCACAAAAAGCAGGACATTTCCAAGTCATCATCATCACCACCATCACCTCACCATCATTCATCAACCAACTAATCATCAATCAATCAATCAATCAATCAATCAATCATTGGTAGTTTTAGGCTGTGCTGTCTATCGGTATCTGATGCCACCATTAGGTTTTCTGTTTGGCTGTTTTCTATGTTTTTTTCTCGGTATTTTTCCATGTTTAGGCTGGTACTGAGGCAAGCTCGGTGATGCTGTTTGAGATTTTCGAAGGAGTGCGGTTTAGCCGCTCGTTCGTTAAACACGAAGGTAAAAAGACATTTCTTTGCAGAAGTTTCAAGTGTAGTTCCACTCTTGCAGCTCTTGTTCGACAGATTTTATGGTTTTTAAAATTGTTTTAGTTTGACATCAATTTCCATACAATTGGAAATTTCTTAAAGTTTTAGTCAATGCATTGTTTTCATTCTTTCTAACACTACCTATTTTATTGCTTATTTCACAATTTTTCCTGTCTTTGAACATGACTTATTGTGCAGTATCAAACATTTAATAATAATAATAATAATAATAATAATAATAATAATAATAATAATAATAATAATAATAATAATAATAATAATAATAATAATATAATTGCCTTTGATGGTGAGACTTCTTCTTGAGGTGCTCTGTCTAAAGACAGGTCCCATACTCCAGTGTCACCACTCCTCTCTATCTGGAGCTTTTATCTTCAGGGTTGAATACTTGTTTTTTTTGCCGTAGTGTCGAACATCCACTCCAGCATCGATGTCCTTGGTCGCCCTTTTTTGGCTTTCCCTTTCACTTAGCCATATTATAATAAATGATGATGATAACAATAATAATAATAATAATTATTATTATTATTATTATTATTATTATTATTATTTTGTCTGAGGGTGACACTTAGGTTGTTTCAATGGATAATAACTTTTAGTCTGGTTTTGATGTCTGCATTTCAGGCAGAATAACGGCCATTGCGTGGTACGACCCTCTGAATGTGATCGTCACTGGCGGAGTGGACAACGTTCGCGTTTGGAGCGTTAATTCTGGAAATCCATTACAAAGAATTCTCATTGCCCCGCAGCACAAAAACAAGGAGACGATAGTCTGGGCGGTTGCCGCATTTGGGTAGGAATTTTATACCGTGCGTTTGGTCTCGTCTATAAAGTAATTGCGTACTGTCAAATCCTGATTTCTAACGTATGCCGCCTGCATCGTCAATGTACCTAATCGAGGCCCAGCGAGGGACGTGAGGTCGAGGTCTTTTCGCTTTGCATGTGTAAGATGATTTTGTGTTTTTTTAAGGCGTGCTTCTGTGATGTAAAGAGTTATTGTTCCACAGTTCAGTGATGGGAGAGAAATTGATTTAATTGGTAGGCGTGAAAATGTTGTGTAGATTTTGGTGTGATTTTGAAGGAGTGGAGACCAGTTGACGATCGTGAGCGGAGACTCGACGGGGAAGACGTGTTTCTGGGAGGGTCCTCCGGAGCAGTACACGTCCTCTAAGGTAAGTAAGATCCGAAAGTGTCATTTTGGCTGGTAAATCCTTTGAGGAGTAGTTGTAGACCATTTGAACTCAACCTGACAGTACTGACATCAAGTACATCAAAGGACTTCAGTTGAAATTAAAATAAGATGAAGAAAATTCACAGAATATTCACAAGACTAATAATGGTCTAAATATACATTGGAATAATATTAAGCAATAAGAAAATTGAGAAGTTATCAAATATAAGTTTATATTTTGCTGGAATATTCAGTTAATAGGACATCATATACCAGATAAGAGTCAGCCTATAAGTGGTATGCTGAGAAGAAAAGAGTTGCCTAAAGGGAACCATATCCCACCAGGGAGGAGGCAACCTGGTTTGTTGAATTCATTTGTCGATGAGTACGTTATAACGAAGTTCTACTGTACTTCTCGTATTGCGTTTGTTTTCCGTCGTAGTGCTTACAAAGTCACCAGTCTGATGTCCGGGCGATCACCGTCGGTCGAAACGGGGAAGCAGTCTATTCCAGCGGCGTTGATCCAGCTCTTGTTCGCTTTGAGCTGGCCACCGTCGGTCCAGGTGGCGGTGGCAGGCAGTGGGTGATGGCCAAAGTAAGAAAGCAACACCTCAATGACGTCAACACACTGGCTTGTTTAAACGAAAGTGTCATTTCGGCCGGTAGGTTCTTTGCGAAGGAAGTTTTAGGCCATTTAGAAGCCTGTCTCTTTTTTTTTTGATCTGACCTAGATTTTTATTGGCCTGACCTAGATATTTATTGATCTGACATGGTATTCATGTTAGACTGCACTGTAGTATGCCTTCTGGGCTGCAGATCTATGCAGACTGTGGGTTCAAATCCTGGTTAGTAGCACAATGTGCACTAGTGCCCAAAGCAGTGGCGGCTGCACCGGGGGGCCAGGGGGGCCCGTGCCCCCCTATTGAGAGCCTGGCCCCCCCAGTGGCCCCCCCAGTTGGGACCCTATGCTTAATGCTACATACATTAAACAACAAATGGTTGGCCCCCCATGATTAGAAGTTGCCACCCCACCGGCCCCCCACTTGCCAAATCCTAGAGCCGCCACTGGCCCAAAGTCAATTCAGAGTGCTTCAACTGTATAGTTTCTCTGTCTAATTAAGTATTATTTTGGTGCTAGATAAAGTATTGGATGCAGTATTTGTCGTAGGGGCCTAAGTTGGTAGAATTTTCGAAAAATTAAACAACAAATCAATTTCTAAACATTTCTAGTCATTTTTACACAAGAATTTAACCCCTTAACTGGGCAACTATTTGTAACTCAATGTAAAGTGGACGAGTGTTACTCGGGGCACCCAGTTAAAGGGTTAAAGAAAGATGTTGGTATATGCTTCATGATGTGATTATTTGTATGTGGTGTACATGATATTGTTTATTTGTTTTTGTTGATTATATCATTTATTGATATTGTGCTTTTTCTTTGGTCTGCTCAGGTCTTGATTGTAAGATAATCATCAACGATTTTGTCAGACGTAAGACTGTCACGATATCTCCTATTCCTCAGGTACAGCGTTGATCCCAGATACAGTCAAATGCATTTAATATTTCTTCTCTCAATGGTGTGTACAGTTATACTCCCAAAAATCACTGTCATCCATGCATTTACTATTTAAATGTGCCCTCACATAGCAATAGCAGATACTAGAGGAAGTGTTTGTGAATTTAGAAAATTTTTACCTGTCAGAAGTTATTTTTCTTGAATTTTTTGTGCATGAATCTGCAACTTAAGGGTATAGCTATTGTTGCTTTAGTGTTTGGGTTGTAGTTTTTGAGTAAATGGCAACTTTTCGTTATGTTTTTAGAAGCAATTGGTTCACTTGGCCCATGATGCTCATAGTCTCCTCGTCCAATATCCAATGAGACTGGAACTGTGGAGATTGGCAGACACTGATGAGACGAATGGTGAGAAAAGGCTCCGATGACTTTCAGAAATTCTGCTCTTCTGAAAAAAGAACAGACTATATTAAATGCAAACCTAAATGTGGCTAGTCTGGTTTTTTTGTGCCACCCTGTAGATTTGGAGCACCATCAATTGATGCCTTTGGGTATTAGAATAGGCGCTATAGAAGTTCATATATAATAATAATGATAATAATAACATCCAAACTAGCTATGGTTACCCTAGGGCCAGAGTGGGTACTGTTGCTCGGTGCTTATTGCTTAGTATTAAGCATGAATTAGAAGCATGCACCATCGTGTAGGCCATTAATACCTTATGGTATTTACCATTTGTTGGATGGGCAATTTATTAGAATTCTTACATGTTCTTTTTAAAATTTACATCGTGCGGGTAAGATGTGTTTTATGAATCTTTGTTTCTCATATAAAGAAGTTCTATGTTTTCTTTGCTTTTTGCAGAGGTGAACGGCACAATTTTAAGCATGTCGTCTCCAAAGAAACTGCTTCTGAAATTGACTGCAAAAGATGATCAAATTCTTTCTAGTTTGGTGTCGAGGTGTGGAAAGTGGTTGGTTTATGCGGACTGCCGAGCAGTTCATCTTTATAGTTTTGCAATGGTTAGTTTTAGTTTACTAAAAAGTGTCCTTTTAGTTTTGATGTCTTAATGTGGTCATATGCTTGACTGCTATATTTGGTTTGGCGATTAACTTTTATTGGAGTTGTGATATTTACAAAAAATTATGTTTAGTTCTTGGTATAAAGTATTGTGTGGTAATAAATAATTAATAATTGAATGGTAGAAATATGTGAAATTGTTATGGTATGGTTTTCGTGGCCAGTGGCATGAGAATGTTTTTATAGATGGATTTCTATTATCACTTTTGTTGCAAAATGAATTTTCTCTTTTGATATCTGAATTAGATTGACAATTGATATCTTTTCATCTGACTGACTCCATTCTTGCAATGTTTTGCATAATGAAACTTTATCTTTATCATTGAAGGACGATGTTGAATCGGGTCGTGCTGACCTCCTGACCCCGGTTCCGATCTGTGACCGTCCCAGAGAATCTGCCTTTTGCTTTGCTTTTTCGCAAGACTCCAAACACCTCGTCTGTGCAATGCGAAGCGGCTGCCTTTGGCTGGTCAAGCTAAGAGAACCACAGTCATCTGCTAGTAAAAGAAGAATCTTGCCACAAGGTATTGTTATTAATTATTTTTTAATTACTTTTTATTCCCTATTGAGTACATTGCACTGACTGTTGACGCCTTTGATTTTTTGCGGTTTTTCTCGGTAATCGTCTTTTAAGATGATCTTTTAAAACTGTTTTTGTGCTGTGAAAATATTTGTTTGTTTGTTTGTTTGTTTGTTTAGATGAGTTTGGTCCGGTTTATTTAATGAGCATAAGTGCATCTGGAACTTATCTTGCAATCGCAGAACTTCTGCACGGCATACACATATTCAGCATGAAGAAACTGAAGGTTTGACACCAGAGCTTTTATATCGAAAATGAAATATCCGGAGTAGAAGATTTTGAAATGATGGTATTGAATGGAGCATTGGGGAAACATCATAACTGTTGTTGATACTCAAGGAGAATTTTTGTGTTATCTATTCACAGCTGATCACCACTTTACCAAAAACAAGCAGCCAACCGGCTGCTATTTCCTTCCATCCGCAATCAGATTTGCTGCTTATTTCCTATTCCGATAGAAAGGTATGTTGTCAATTTTCTCTCTGGATTTAATAACTCTTCTCGTTTATGGTTCGAATTCTGCCTTTTATTGAATTTTCTCGTTGCCGAAAACTGTTCTCAGCGCAGCCTTAAGCTTCTATGCTGGCACAAAAGTCTCCGAAAAGTCTGAACTAGGGAACTGCCGAATAAGATTAGCAAATGGAAGTACCTACTTTGCGTAAAATCAAATTCTGTTGACGACATCTCGTCAACAGAATTTGATTTTATGCAAAGTAGGTACTTCCATTTGCTAATCTTATTCGGCAGTTCCCTAGTTCAGAAGCAGGGTTGACAGCATAGACTAAATCACCGAGGTGTCATAAGTACCATATTCAGTGGCTCAGCCAGGATTCCAGACTGGGGGGGGGGGTCACGTCAACATTTGGATAAAAAGTCTTGACGAGCAAAATAACACATGAAACTCCTCCATCTCATCTACTTCATATACCACCTACCTACCCCTTCCTCCCCCAAAATACTTGATGATTTTGCACAGATTCCACAACCAGGGTCCCAATCTGAATGAGGGGGTGGGGGTGGGTGGCTGGACCCCCATAGATATGCGAATGACCATAATGCTATTGTTTAGTCTTTCTGGATGTAGCGAAATAATTATACTTTTTCGAGTGTTTTATTGTTTTCAAGATCCTAGAATACGACGTGGGTAACCGAGGCGCAACGAGGTGGAGCAACAAGTTTCAGTCCTTGCGATCCGATTGGTCGAAGTGTCCCAATGTAGTCCGTCGGATTTTCTACTGTCCCGTTCAGCCAGAAATTATCTTTGTGCAAGACGACGAATATTTCGTTGTTATAGACAAACGCACGGTATTCAAATGTGCCTTTTTGGACGATTACGATTCTCCGATATTAGCATGCTTATAACTTTGACTATCCAATCGTTCAATATCGTTCAATATTAAGCTAGTATTAAATTGTTTGGGCTGTACTCTCATTTCAAAGTTTTGCTTTGGCTTTCAGTTCAATAACTTATAGTCATTTTTAACTCTCTGAATGCTATCACTTGCTTACTGATTTTTCTTGTAATAATTAATCATTATGTGATAATTTTTAAATTCTTTGTTATCTTTTCATTCCTTTAGAGTCAAGGTTTGCAGGCCCATTGGGAGTCATAGTGTATGGATTGTCTGGGACCCCTTCACATTCCTGGGGTCTGGTACCCTCTTTCCCCCCCTCTCCACGGCCCCGGTTGATTGGTTAGTTTACTGCAGCATAAGACTTTCACCCTATCACGTGACATGTTTTTCAGCCAATGCCACAGAAACCGATAAGGCTTTTCCAACGACCTTTAGAACCAAAAGATACGCCAGAAAAACAGAAAAGAGGAGCAAAACGACTTCCGTTTCACATTTCACAGAACAAGGTTAGAGTTAATACTTGGCATCTTGATGATGATGATGATGATGATGATGATGATGATGATGATGATGATGATGATGATGATGAATGAGACTTTCTGTACGAGTCGTTAAAAAATTGACTCTAGACGTTAGAATAATTTAAATCTGTGGTTGTCATCCTGAGGTTGGTTGTCGTAACTGAATTTCTGCGGGACTGCAGTTTACAGCTTATCGGAAATAACAAATTACCGGTATGCTTACGGCTGTCTTGCTTCGATACAAAGCACATCGATTGCATCCATTGGTGTTCTGTCTGCCATTGTTGACTTGTGATTGACAGAACAGTTCACAGTAAGTAACAAAGTAAGTATGTAAGTAAGTAAAGCCTCTTGAATTTATCGAGCACCTTCTAAAATTTTGTACACTTAGTAGCTGCTTTTACTTAGGTGCTAGGCCTAGTCTAAATTTGAAATAACCGCAGCCAATAGATGGGGTCAGTCAGGCAATTTTCATCAGTGGCGTACCCAGGGTTCCGAAATGGGGGGAGCGGTTACACATTGACATTTTTTGAGTGAACAGTGTCCAATGAGGAAAAAAGTCGTAGAGTTCTTCACGTATTTTCTTGGCTCATGCAACCTACACCCCCAATTTCTCAATGCTTATGCGCCATTCCCATGACCGGTCCCACCCAGAATATGGGGTCCCGCCGCACCCCGATGGCTACATCAATGATTGTCATAATAATCATCTTGCACTTAGATATTGTCATTGTTCTGAATCTGTTAACCCCTTAACTGGGGATCCCGGATATATCCATCCATTTTACATCGAGTTACAGTTAAATACACGGTTAAGGGGTTACAGGATTGAAGCAATGCCTTTTTCTCTCTGTTAGTATCTCATTCACCTCGACTTCGTCAAGGACAATGCTCTTGTTGCCGTGGAGCGATTGCCAGCCGACCTCGTCGAATCTCTCCCTCCGCCTTTCAAGCAGCACAAATTTGGAGTCTAATAAAATGGGAGTCTAATCAAATGGTCAGAACACTGTAGCTTAGAAGGTTCAATCACTTTTGGCATGCCGTGCAATCTCACTGCTGCAATTTCGAACATAAAATTATTCTTAATAAAAAAATGTATGTTTGTGAGGGCTAGTAAAGAAATTGCACACTCAATGTGGAAGCTGACAAGGGTGCCTTGTTGTCCATTGCATGTATTTTTAAATTTATCTTCATGAGACAAAGTGATACTTGGCTTCTCATACATTTTTTTGAAGCTATTAGTGGGAATTGAGACGTTTGTTTCTGATCTTTGTATTGGTCACAATCAACTTGGTGATAAATATATTAAGATTTTAATTATTTTCTTTTAGAAGAACTGGTGGATTTATGTTTTACTTGTGTGATTTCAGTGTTCAGAATGCACATTCGATTATGAATACAAAGATATCCTAGGATTGCGTGCTGTTACCACCGTTGGAAATTGAACCTGAGCAAGGAAAGAAAGTTACATGCATGAAAAGTCTACTAAAAAATAAAACTTTTACTGAACATGTTTTAACTTGTTTACAATTCTTTCTCAGTACAGTATTTTACCTTGACATTCTTTTCTATCAAAATTTTGCCAGTGGCATAAAATGGCGGTTTGCTGTTCTCTTGCTATGCTTCCAAGACACCCCCCCCCACCACCGGCCTCATCACTGTCTATATTGGCAATATAATAATGGTGGCTATAGGCCTACATTTTAAGATTTTTAAAACATTTAAAGCAACCCTAAGCCTGATAGATATCCAAAATGCGGGTCTAGATCCCTTCTAGGCATCGACTGGGCTTCAATCGGTGCAAATATGAAGGCCCTACGACACCACAAATTTTCGCTCAAATTTCCGAAAAATACCATGGACTATAGTCCATGAAAAATTTTCGGGCGACCCAAAAATTCATGTCGATATTTCACCCAAATTTCTCTTTAGAACCCTCAAACGCCTTGCAGTGATGTCAGTGGACTAGAAAAATCCGTCACTTTCCACCCTATTAATGTGTCTATATTGCAAAATATAATAATGGTGGCTATACATTGCATAGATTTTTAGCCCTATTAAAAAGTCAGACACCTGATAGATATCCAAAATGCGGGTCCAGATTCTTTGTAGGCATCGACTGGCCTTCAATCGGTGCAAATATGAAGGCCCTACGACACCACAAATTTCCGAAAAATACCATGGACATGAAAAATTTTCGGGCGACCCAAAAATTCATGTCGATATTTCACCCAAATTTCTCTTTAGAACCCTCAAACGCCTTGCAGTGATGTCAGTGGACTAGAAAAATCCGTGGACTAGAAAAATCCGTCACTTTCCACCCTATTAATGTGTCTATATTGCAAAATATAATAATGGTGGCTATACATTGTATAGATTTTTAGCCCTATTAAAAAGTCAGACACCTGATAGATATCCAAAATGCGGGTCCAGATTCTTTGTAGGCATCGACTGGCCTTCAATCGGTGCAAATATGAAGGCCCTACGACACCACAAATTTTCGCTCAAATTTCCGAAAAATACCATGGACTATAGTCCATGAAAAATTTTCGGGCGACCCAAAAATTCATGTCGATATTTCACCCAAATTTCTCTTTAGAACCCTCAAACGCCTTGCAGTGATGTCAGTGGACTAGAAAAATCCGTCACTTTCCACCCTATTAATGTGTCTATATTGCAAAATATAATAATGGTGGCTATACATTGTATAGATTTTTAGCCCTATTAAAAAGTCAGACACCTGATAGATATCCAAAATGCGGGTCCAGATTCTTTGTAGGCATCGACTGGCCTTCAATCGGTGCAAATATGAAGGCCCTACGACACCACAAATTTTCGCTCAAATTTCCGAAAAATACCATGGACTATAGTCCATGAAAAATTTTCGGGCGACCCAAAAATTCATGTCGATATTTCACCCAAATTTCTCTTTAGAACCCTCAAACGCCTTGCAGTGATGTCAGTGGACTAGAAAAATCCGTCACTTTCCACCCTATTAATGTGTCTATATTGCAAAATATAATAATGGTGGCTATACATTGTATAGATTTGTAGCCCTATTAAAAAGTCAGACACCTGATAGATATCCAAAATGCGGGTCCAGATTCTTTGTAGGCATCGACAGGCCTTCAATCGGTGCAAATATGAAGGCCCTACGACACCACAAATTTTCGCTCAAATTTCCGAAAAATACCATGGACTATAGTCCATGAAAAATTTTCAGGCGACCCAAAAAATTCATGTCGATATTTCACCCAAATTTCTCTTTAGAACCCTCAAACGCCTTGCAGTGATGTCAGTGGACTAGAAAAATCCGTCACTTTCCACCCTATTAATGTGTCTATATTGCAAAATATAATAATGGTGGCTATACATTGTATAGATTTTTAGCCCTATTAAAAAGTCAGACACCTGATAGATATCCAAAATGCGGGTCCAGATTCTTTGTAGGCATCGACTGGCCTTCAATCGGTGCAAATATGAAGGCCCTACGACACCACAAATTTTCGCTCAAATTTCCGAAAAATACCATAGTCCATGAAAAATTTTCGGGCGACCCAAAAATTCATGTCGATATTTCACCCAAATTTCTCTTTAGAACCCTCAAACGCCTTGCAGTGATGTCAGTGGACTAGAAAAATCCGTCACTTTCCACCCTATTAATGTGTCTATATTGCAAAATATAATAATGGTGGCTATACATTGTATAGATTTGTAGCCCTATTAAAAAGTCAGACACCTGATAGATATCCAAAATGCGGGTCCAGATTCTTTGTAGGCATCGACTGGCCTTCAATCGGTGCAAATATGAAGGCCCTACGACACCACAAATTTTCGCTCAAATTTCCGAAAAAATACCATGGACTATAGTCCATGAAAAATTTCAGGCGACCCAAAAATTCATGTCGATATTTCACCCAAATTTCTCTTTAGAACCCTCAAACGCCTTGCAGTGATGTCAGTGGACTAGAAAAATCCGTCACTTTCCACCCTATTAATGTGTCTATATTGCAAAATATAATAATGGTGGCTATACATTGTATAGATTTTTAGCCCTATTAAAAAGTCAGACACCTGATAGATATCCAAAATGCGGGTCCAGATTCTTTGTAGGCATCGACTGGCCTTCAATCGGTGCAAATATGAAGGCCCTACGACACCACAAATTTTCGCTCAAATTTCCGAAAAATACCATGGTATAATAAATAAAATACCATACCAAGTCCATGAAAAATTTTCGGGCGACCCAAAAATTCATGTCGATATTTCACCCAAATTTCTCTTTAGAACCCTCAAACGCCTTGCAGTGATGTCAGTGGACTAGAAAAATCCGTCACTTTCCACCCTATTAATGTGTCTATATTGCAAAATATAATAATGGTGGCTATACATTGTATAGATTTTTAGCCCTATTAAAAAGTCAGACACCTGATAGATATCCAAAATGCGGGTCCAGATTCTTTGTAGGCATCGACTGGCCTTCAATCGGTGCAAATATGAAGGCCCTACGACACCACAAATTTTCGCTCAAATTTCCGAAAAATACCATGGACTATAGTCCATGAAAAATTTTCGGGCGACCCAAAAATTCATGTCGATATTTCACCCAAATTTCTCTTTAGAACCCTCAAACGCCTTGCAGTGATGTCAGTGGACTAGAAAAATCCGTCACTTTCCACCCTATTAATGTGTCTATATTGCAAAATATAATAATGGTGGCTATACATTGTATAGATTTTTAGCCCTATTAAAAAGTCAGACACCTGATAGATATCCAAAATGCGGGTCCAGATTCTTTGTAGGCATCGACTGGCCTTCAATCGGTGCAAATATGAAGGCCCTACGACACCACAAATTTCCGAAAAATACCATGGACTATAGTCCATGAAAAATTTTCGGGCGACCCAAAAATTCATGTCGATATTTCACCCAAATTTCTCTTTAGAACCCTCAAACGCCTTGCAGTGATGTCAGTGGACTAGAAAAATCCGTCACTTTCCACCCTATTAATGTGTCTATATTGCAAAATATAATAATGGTGGCTATACATTGTATAGATGTTTAACCCCTTAAAGCAGTCAGACACCTGATAGATATCCAAAATGCGGGGCCAAATTCTTTGTAGGCATCGACTGGGCTTCAATCGGTGCAAATATGAAGGCCCTACGACACCACAAATTTTCGCTCAAATTTCCGAAAAATACCATGAAAAATTTTCGGGCGACCCAAAAATTCATGTCCATATTTCACCCAAATTTCTATTTAGAACCCTCAAACGCCTTGCAGTGATGTCAGTGGACTAGAAAAATCCGTCACTTTCCACTTTATTAGTGTGTCTATAATATTGGCAATAATATTATGATAATGATGGCTATAGGCCTACCTTCTACATAGATTTTTAAAACCTTTCAAGCAACCCTAAGCCCATGGTACGATTTGTGACCTGGAGCAGTGGGGGCTGAATATGTCGAGCTTGGGGGGGGGTGTAGTTGTTGGGAAATGTAGCAGTAGGGGGGATGTAGTGGTGGGGCATGTAGCAGTAGGGGGATGCAGTTTGGCAGTGGGGAGGGGAGATTCCCCCTTCCACCAAACTGTCCTTCACCTGGCGGGAACATCAAGGTGAGGTGTAGCATCGCTGGCCGGCAAATTCCTTTTCCGATCGTATCGGTTGCTTTTTGCAAACGACGGGTGTTTCTCGATTCGAAAATGTTTCGCTTTTTTCTTCGCATCGTTATTCGGTCCTTTCTGTCGATTTTTTTTAGCAAATGTTGTATACTTTCGAAATTCTTGATCCATGAAGCTTGGTGAGAGAAAATGTCATTACCCAGTTTTCCATTCCTGCAACTCTACCCGCAAGACGAAAAAGTTTGAGAAACACTGGCCTACATAGATAAATCGTCAGAAAATATCTTTGAATAGGGGATGGGGTCTTAGAATGTCCAGGAAGTCTAGACGCAAGTTCCCTCTCTTTTAAGCTATATCTGCACTGGGGAGACATTCAATAGGGGGCTCTCCCACCCTCCAGAACCGCCTCCGATTTGTTGGGATTGGGAACCAGTGCAAATGTGTCTACATATTTTATTTGCTTTCTTTTATGTGTTTAAGCATGCAGTAAACTACATCAAGTGATTCCTGGGGTGAAAATGCTAAATAATGTCTACTTTCTGATTTTTCCGTAAGTTTAGATATAAGAAAGACGCAAAAAATAATGCCTGTAGACAAAATACGAAGCAAAATGTTTAAAATACTGCAGTTCATAGATGTTATTCTGTCGAATTTCGAAACCAACGTTCAATATACAAGATATACACATAAAAACAGCATTGCAAAATGGCAGCAAAGGTGTATGACAGTCTATATCGAAGTAAACAAAGCAATAAACTCTTGTAAACGATTGAATATATAGCTACAGAACTGTGCTAAAATCAATCAGCCGCATAGCTATTAGGTCTATTAGCCTGTTACTTATTCCACAAGACAAGAAAAAACGAACATCTCTTTTCTATGTACCGATACTACATAGCAAATGTCAGTAATCTTTAGACAAAATTCCGTAAAAATGCACTCGTAAACCTGTTACAATACTTGATAAAAGGCAACATAACACACTGCACACACGCACACACACCGTGGACAGGCATACGCATAGCCTTATTTGCTGGGACATTTGGTTCAAACATAGTCTGTCTGTCTGTCTGTCTGTCTGTCTGTCTGTCTGTCTGTCTCTCTCTCTTTCTCTCTCTTCGCCTAGACAAACCTCTGGGAGGTAGCTGAATTGAATTTTCAAATGGTGCCAACTTCTGTCAACCGAATAGTAGTAATATTCCCCAAAACAAACTCTCTTGAGCAGAACGAATTCGGGTTCAAGTTTACAAGAAAAAAAGAAACTATTTTGCCAATCAAGACCTGTCCAAACAAATAAAATTGGCAATTTCTTAAATGCCTTGCATAGCCTTAGCAACGCACTGCATAAACTGTACCATGTTGGCTAAATTTATAAGTAAAGAGAACCTTAAAATAGTAGAATATTAATTAGACCCTTGATTTACTCAATATAAATCTAACCCATCTATCATATAGCATTAAGCATTATCAATATGCTACTACCTCCCTCACCCCAAAAACCAAAACACTGAAATAATAATATTAATAATGTAATAAATCTATACTAAATTTCTTCAAATATTACTCATCGCAAAAAAGTCAACTGCACTTTTAACAGCTCTACAGAAGGGCATAACCGGGGTTCCATGCAAACTAAATGATTTCTTAAGGCTCACATCTGTCGAAAATTGCTCAACTAAAACACTACAGACATGAGCAATAATAACTTCTGTAGCGCCATTATTTCAATGCACCGGGCATCAGTCGATTGTCAGAAGACACGAGTAATGTACAGACATTGATCGACAACCGTAATATTCTAGATAAAGAATCCACACTGTTGAGATGAACATTAAATTTTGCCAAATTCCCAACATATTCGATAGTCATTTTTTCACAAATTGTCTTTCAAATTCAACAGAGAACAGAAGAAAACACACTTAAATCATTCAAACTGATAAATCTTAATATAAAAAAAAAAACAACAAACCAACATTTTAAAATCAGACTGTTTTTAGATAACACCTGGGCAAGAGCGACCCAAGGTAAACTTTGCAAAAAAATTACCTCGCCTATAAATAGAATTTAATCATCATTCCACGTGATTTGAAGCCTGTACAAAATTCACTACCCCGTACATGTACAGTTGACCTATAAGTTGGTGCTCACAATCAGGGTCCATCCATAAAGTACGTTCGCACTGAGGGGGGTTGGATTCTGGCGAGTTTTCGCATGTACGCTGTGTGCAACGGGGTACGGGGTGAGGTGGGGTTGAAAATATGTCCTTTTCTGTGCAGTACTATATGGATGAGCCCTCACAATAGAAATGAGATCCTACTGTTGCAAAATATGAAAATTATT